>VTON01000021.1:1200000-1641528 GCA_009617725.1 Hydropsyche tenuis | reverse complement strand
AACAGTCTGCGAGACGATGACCCCATTCGGGGGCTACGCCCTTCAAAATGGGGCGCAAGTAGTTTTCATTCATCCTCAGTACATTATTGGGATATTAAGTGAAACGATTTTATAAAGAATCCTTATAAAGGCATTTGCTTTGCAAAAATTTGTGTACAATGGGAATTTGGTATGAAGCTTGATATTGTAGTTCTTAACAAAATTCCGCATCGATATGAGAATGATATAAGATTTCACGGGGGGAGTCAAAGGTTACTGAAAATGGTTTTTAGTGAATATCTCGTTAACCGTCACTTTTACAGATTAATGTAGAAAAACCAATTTGTAGCTTAAAAAATTTCTTACAAAAAAGATATACATAGTAATATTTATTCGTAAGAGTAACTATTTCGAAGATAATTCAATTAAAAGTGTTGCTACTATTTTGTATGTGCTGTTTTTTTTTTTTAATAAAAACAATCAAGAATAATTAAAAAAATATAGCATTTTAATTTTTTTACATATTCACTCCGAACTCCCATCCTTAGAAGTTTCACCTCAAAAAAATGAATCTAAACATTCACCAACAAAGCAACAATGTACCAAAATACAATTTAACATATAAACATTTAGGTCGCAGACGCATCTTTTCAGAGCATCGATATATTTAGAACGAGCGAAATTTTCCTCCATTTCCGCCAATTTTCCAGCATCGGACGCACGCGCCGGCTTTTTCCCGCAAAAATCCCGCTTTTTTTCGTCTCTCACACCACGAGGCTCATGTCGCAACAACAACAACCACAAAAACA
Source organism: Hydropsyche tenuis (assembly GCA_009617725.1). Lineage (NCBI taxonomy): Eukaryota > Metazoa > Arthropoda > Insecta > Trichoptera > Hydropsychidae > Hydropsyche > Hydropsyche tenuis. The sequence continues at coordinate 1,640,740 of VTON01000021.1, read as the reverse complement.
ACAGCCGGCCACCAAAACAACAGGTGTTTGTAGAGCACATACCTCGGCAGGACTAGCGGCACGACCGCGCGGAACGGCTCGCAATCGAAAACTGATTCATCGGATGGTTTCGCTTTCTGCATGTCGGTTTTTATGTGTTTTGCTTGTGTAAATGGTCTGGTGATTGAGGAGGGTTTTTCGCGAATCGATGAGATTATTGTGGATTTTGGGAGTGTCGATATTTATGTAGGGTTGGGGAATTTTCAATGGGTTCGTTGTGAAAAATCTGAATGAATTGGTTTGATTGTATTTTGCTCGTAAAAAAAGTTATTTTTATTGATACTTTTAAAATTAATTTTAATACATTTTTTATTATTTTACAACCGATCCTAAGTAGACTAATTATTATATGTTTTATTGTTAGTTATTTTCAAATTCAAGTTAATTAACTTTTAACAATATCTATTATATTATTTATGATTTTCCCGGAATTTTCTTTGATAATCAGATTTAGTTGAATAGTGAATTATAGATTTTCAGAAAATTAAATTGATAATAAAATGTTTTATCCTCAATAAATATTTCAATTTCATTATATGCAATTTATATAACTACGAGCGGTAGGCCCGATGTTATAACATCGCACGCGTGATTTGAGGAAAAATTTTGAAAATACAATATAATGACAGTATATTTACCCGTTGAATATAGTTGAAAATGTGAATTGTTTATTTAATTTATTATATAAATTATTATAGAATATTTTGTAGATTTTTTTTTTAATATTTATTTTAATTTAATATTAATTTATCTAATAAAGCATAGATTTCCACATCACCCAGGAGGTACTATGCAAGACCGTTATCCGACCGTTGACAGTTCGATCTGCGCGCATGCGCAATAAACGAATAATTTCAGTTTGATCTGTGCGCATGCGCAACGAATAATTTCTTTTTGAATGAGGTTACGTAAAAGAATGCAATTGTTGTAATATCAAAAGAAAAAAATCGTGCAATCAATAAATTGGAAGTGTTCGTAATAATGAAACCATGCAAATCAAATCAGATGCTCAAATATTCCGCTCTATGAAATAGAATGCTTCGTGCGTATTTGAACATTGATCGTGAATCCGACCGTTGACAGTTCGATCTGCGCACATGCGCAATAAACGAATAATTTCAGTTTGATCTGTGCGCATGCGCAACGAATAATTTCTTAATAATAAATTAATAATATAATATATATTTTTTTTTATTTATACTAACTTTTATTTGATCGCGATGTTTGCTTCTCGATAGTGCGACATATAATTTTCCGTGTCCAAAAACAGGATTCTCTAAGTAATAACCCGACGTGATCGAAAATTTGTCCCTGTTATTTATTAAATTGTCATAGTGACCGCGCAACGTGTTGCTAAGAGCAAAATCAATTCGCGGTAAAAATACTATTTTAGTCCTTATTGCACATTGGCAAAGGATGTAATTCAGTGCATAATTTCTAGCGTGACCCCACACACACAGACAGACAGACAGACAGACAGAATAGCGCTATTATTATATGGACGATCCATTACAGAACAAGGCCTTTTAAATATCAAAAGAAGTTTTAGGGATAGAAATAGTGTTTATATATCAATTAATAGTATTTAATATTTAAAAAAATCAATATTTAAATATTTTTTGGGTCAGTATAAATAATACCTAGTAATACTAGTTTATCCAACTTTAGCTAGTTGTTTAAAAATTGAAACACGTGTATATAATATAATATAATATTGATTAGTGCATTTATAAATTTGCAAAATTGAAAGTTTTGCCTGTAACATATTCAGCAAAGTCCTAATAAAGCATGCTTCATCAAAATATTGTGACGAATTCCCGATAATGTGAAAAGTTGTGGCCTGTCTGTGCTATTGAATATATTGACGATGGATGCTAATCGCTCAGTATAAATATGAACCGTTTAATATAAATGGTCAGTTTATGTTTAAATATTGTTTTTTTATGGTCCGTATTGTGAATTAAAATAAGGACCATAAAAATGAGAGCCAAAGATTGAGAATCTTTTCTTAATGTGTTATATGTAAATAAAAGCTAGAAAAAAAATAAATTTTATGGAATTTCAATAATAAAAATTATTTCTTGCTAATCAAACATCAGTATGTGATCACATTTATCTACAAATTACATAATATATTGCCTAAATTATATGATCGGTGAGGATAGGTAAACTTGATGAAGCTAAACTGTTAACTCAATTGCAATATTTATTATTAATTATTGATAATTCATAATTTATGTTCTTGATGTTGCTGAAATAAATATGAAATTTAAGGAAATAAGTACACATTGTGGTTATTTTAATTTTCTTTATATCAACATCCTCATACAAAAATTAACGTCAATACTATTACAAGTTTTCAAATATCTTAAACAACGTATAATAATATTATCCGTATGCTAAAGTGTATGCTTAATATACAATGACTTATTAAAAAAAACTCATATAGATCATATCTTTAATATTTAATTTATTAATAAATATATTCGTAAAGCATACCTTAAACATAATAATACAATTTAAATTTAAAAATTTGTAATGTAGTATGAAAAAAATTTGTACGATCCAAAAAAACGCAAAAAAATAAACTATTTTGTTTGGCCCGATGTGTAACGAATAAAATAAAAATAACATAAAATGAGGTACACAAGTACAACTCGTACTTGTAATTTGAATTTCATATTATACATGGCCTATGAAATGACTAAATAATAAAAATATCTGAAAATTTACAAGAACACATAAAATAACTTTAGCGAAAAAATTTCACAATGCAGCAATTCACCTATTTAAAATTTTAAAATACAACATTGCATAGCATGTTAACAATTAATTACTTTATATACGATGCAGTGTTTAAATGCAATGTTAGCCGTGTGCTTATTACAGTGGATTGAAAAATACATCTTTTAACAATTTTTACAAAGTCAATATTTTGAAATTTAAGCGGACATGTACATAGACTAGAATAAATAAATGAAAAACTGCTATAAAATTTTCCAAATAGAAAAACATCTATTTTCTGTGATATAAGTATACTCAGTCGATAATTCATTTTCATCACATTACAACTAGCAAACACTTCATAAGTTTAATATTATATTATTATTAAAAATACATATATTTGATGTCACACACATATTATTAAAATATTGTTCAATTTGTATAAATTTACGGCTTTGTATTTTTATTACTTCTATGAACCAGATATTAATTTCAATTTCAGTCTGAGCATACAGTTGTGCTTTTCGTTATGGTAATTGCTACCTTTTTTATAATTTAAATGAAATATTTAGCACTGCAATTAAATTGTAGTTACAGATTTTTATTCGATTGAGATGGGCAGTGACATCTGTTATTGGACGAGTATTAGTATCGCTGTCTTGAGATACCAGGACCCGACCCAGCAGGTGACACTCAGGAAGCCGGAGCTGTTCCTTTATGTTCTTGGTACAATAAATAAGTTCCAGCAGCATATGCAATAGTGTTGAATAAACCGAAGCACTGAAAAATAATTGAAAAAGTATTTACTTATTTTATCATTTCAATTCACATAGATAATTAATTTAACATTGTACTACTGGGCTCAAAAAATATTATAAACAATATAGAAATGTTTGTGTTATAAACACTAATAATAAAGATCGCATGTACACTTGTAAGGTATACCGAGGTCACAGCCTTTTCTGATCTTGGCTTGAGAAACAATGAGTTAATAATGATTACTTGTATGAAAATAATTGACAATTAACAGAGAATATTTTCAAAGTATAATCAACAAACTACGGACGCATACAAATGAGAATAAGTAATATGAAAAATTAGCTTACACCGCCTGTTAAATTTGATGCTCGGTATGAACTAACAATTGGAGTCCATGCAGAAAGCTGAACTATGAATGCGATTACGTAAAGTATAGTGGCGATCGAAGTATTAAGCAGCTCCTGAAAATATAAATAACAAATTGTTAAAATCTTATTTATTTTATTGTATTGTAATTAAATTTTTATTTAATATGAAAAATTACTGTCATAAGCCAGTTGATTGGAAATGTGAGAGCTTCTCTAATGCACAGAAAATAGACAAATGTCCATATGAGTGTTGATATGAAGCACGTGACCACTACGAACAGAAACCAATGTGTACCCGATATCAAGGCTGGGGAAGCAGTTGCCATACATATTAATCCGAATATCTGTAAAAAAATTAAATACATTAACTTTATTTGAATTTTTGGAATATATTGATATGACACTAACATCAAACATATGCAGTGTATTTCTATGAAATAATATTTGCGTAAATAGCAAAATTGTGTAACATGGAGTATAAATGGAATCTCATAGATCCTCTAATGGAAAAAAGTTGTTTGACCTTATAATAACAGTTAAGTAATATGCATGTCCATTCCACTGGTTCTTAAATACATCATGCAACGAAAACAAGTTAATTTCTTATGATTTTTGACACCACTAAAAAAAATGTTGAGGACAACTCCAAGCATGTACACAAGCAATAGAAATACACAAGCACCAGTGTAATTAAGTGTTAATGATGCCATGTTTGCACCGTAAATTGCTTCGAAAACAAAACGACAAAAACCCGACACGAGAGTCCTCAATTTTCGTACGCCGTTCGGAATTCACTTTTTATTTTATCGATCGAAATTCGAAACCTATTCAATGTCCGACATTGCGACAGTGATTCGTGCAAACATGGATATATGTACGTGTGGCAAGAACTTGTGAGTTAAACGAACTTTTAGAAGCCACCGAATTAATAATGAAGCCCGAATATAACCCACACACTGTCTTACAATAAAAATAGAAGCGTGGGCTGTAAACATAGATGGAATCTTCTATCGAGAAAACTAAGGCAGCATTAATGCATTTTTGATATTGTAAATAAACACGAACAGACGTGCTTCAAAACCACAACATCCGAAGACTGCATCGAAATGCATGAGACATATTAACCACAGTTTTATCTCAAAGAAAAGTGCAAGCAATAACATGGATGAATAATGAATAGATGTTGGTGCAACGGTTATGTATGCCACCCATTGTAAGATAGAACCTTTTTGATAACATAAAAGTTCCAACATTCATACTGATAAGAGAAAAGTGACTTTAAAAGAATTCGAATACTAAAAACTATCTCTTACAAAATAGTATCGGTGATTACATCAATTGTGTTTAACCAAGTTTAACAGCCGATTCAGCCCAACAATGATGGATTTTAATTAGATTGGATTGTGTTTGATGAAATAATAGTTGACTGGGAAAGAGAGTTAGAAAAAAATGTTTGCCCACACTGGATTAATACGATATATGGGAACGTCGAGTCCAACGACCCGTGATTCCCTTAACCGGAATATGTCCCGGAAGCTACCTCTTCAGAATGGAAATCGTCAGGGATCCGATTGTCTATTCTGTGCATTCAAGTGGAACTTCGAACTATGTACTTCCTGGATCCGAAGTGGAAATTTTCAACACCAAATTAGTCTTTATACCAAATTTGAAGAAAGTAGCCGATGATGTCAATATTTTTTTTACCAAATTGAATATAAAAAAACACTTTTTACACATTCGTTTGAAAATATGACCTTCAACAAATTAGCATGTGTATATTTTTAATTTGAAAAATGATAAGATTATGTGTGTTGATAAAAACACATCATAATGTATGTTTAAAAACAAAATTATGCACGAATATAAAAAAATTCACATGATTAGCAAAACGCCACTAGTGTTTCTATATGAGAAAATGTAATTCTTATCATTTCTTATATCGTTTTCAGTATTTATTTCTGCATGTGTTTGAAATATGAATATCTGAAACTGGATCAACTACCTATTATGAAGTTGCATGTCAGTGATCGTAAAAAACAATGGTACGAGTCATTGCTCGAACTGAATATGCACGGGTCATAGTTTTATGCAATTCTGCGAAACGCACTAAAAACTCGTGATGTCACCTATACGCAATTAGACGATTAGATCACTTGACGCCATAGAGAGCTGGTTTTGACACCCACACCGAGGTGTTGAGCCATCAGAAGACGACAATGACGTATCTCGATGTGTGTGTGTGTGTGTGTAATTACGAATAAAAAAATCGACGTGCGAGAAGAATTCGGTGGTAGGGCTCCTTGGTTAAGAATCCTAGATGATGGCGATGGGGTCAAGGATGGCGTCTTTTGTCTTGCTCCAAATGTCACGTAATTTTGTTTTCGAGTTAGGTAAACAAGGTATGTCATTATGACATGGGTTGGACACGAGATGCTCGTGAAAGAATGTGGATATCTTTCGAGGTCGATGTAAAAATTACGTAGAAACCACTATGATTTGAACTTGATTTTGGAAAGAAAAACATTAGCTTTCTTTACTGGAAGCTGTGATTGACACACGAAGGCGTCTTATCCATATAGATCGAAATATATTCTAGAAAACAGTTTAAACTCCATATATAGCTCGAAGCAGTCTGTAAAAGGAAAAGAACGAGACTCTTCTATATCACTCTACATCTCATCCGACGATGAAGATGGAAGCTTTAAATTACTCGGTTAATCACCCGACTTTCAACCGAGCTGGACACAACCTGCTTTATGTCGCAAGCGTCGACGAAAGGTAACGTTCGATTTGGAATATTTGAAATATTTGAATGCAGGTGGACACGAGCTTTTACTGGCCACTCACCGCAACTAGAAGACAACAGAAGACAAAAAAAAGAAGTCGTCCTTCACACGGTTCCCAACGCAGTTCTCGGTTTTAGGAGAACGGTTCTCCTCCTCTCGGCAAACACGCAACATTGCGAAACCGGCCATAAAGGCAATAACACTTTTCTTTGGCCGATTCCTAAAAAATGGTCGATGATGCAACCTCGTGCGGGGGATGGTAAATATTGTACGTAGGAAGTGGAGTCGATATCGATCCTAGCTCGAAATGAAGCAACTGTTGTTTTAGATAGATATTAATCAAGATGGGTTCGTTGTCTCGTAACAGGTGCATCTCAAAAAGCGAAAGTCGATCTAATCTCGACCAACGTACAAAAAATAAACGTAGAGGCGTATACCAATTAATACAAATTGGGCAAACGCTAAGCTGGCAATCAAATTATCGTAAACTTCAATTGAGCTGGATGAACTCATCGTGCGATCGAATTATAATTTGGAAAAGTCGATTCTGTTAGAGCAACAGCAGACGTAAACAGCTGCTCCAGCTTACTTGAGGAACAGACAAATCAAAATAGAAAGAAATTCACACTGTTTATTTTATTATTATAGATCGAACAACCAGTCGCTTGGCAACTTTCCACGGATCCATAAAACAAATTGTCGAAACTGAAGAATTCCCATGATAATAAACACCTTGCTTCTAGTAACCATTGATAAAATTGGTTCTAAACTATTCGTAAAAACTCATTACATTCCAATTTCATTGAATAACATTCCGCTACAATCAGATAACTTTCTTCAAAATACGTTCAAGGCCAAATACAGACAACCGACGACCAGATGCTGCGAAAATCGAAAAAAAATCAAGAGTGAAACGCCTCTGGAATGATGACGATGATGCAAGCAGGTGGGTTTCCTATGCCCGTCAACGACTAGGAAACTGTTCTTGAAAACACCTCGAATTAGGTGGGTCTGACTGACCGCCCACTTAATTTATCCTTATTAGGATCAAGGCGACCCACACGACGAGACATTCTGCGACATGAAACGTTTCGGATTTTCGATTTCAGATCCAATGAAGCATGATCATCAGGCATGACCAAACATCATGTCTGCGACATCTGTCATCCACAGTAAAAATAAAGATAGCTCAGATCTGAGGTCACAGATATTGTTCAAGAGCCGACATCGTCTAAAAGTTGATTATCAACTTATGTCACATTTGAAGTGCTTTGCTTGTGCGTAATTAGACCGTATGTGATTTTCGGTGAGCTTCAAAGGAGGCGGAACGATCAAAGTCGGACCATATTTGCATGATGAAAAATGTTAATTGGTAATGGAAACTCTTGCGATCAAAGTAATTACAAAGTTTATACATTTTCTTAATTTTTTTTTCACATAAAAAATAAATGACACTATCCGCAAATCCTTTCACTCGATCAATTTTTTGCGCTTGCACTGCAGAAACTTGGAACATTTATTAATCATGAATCATAAATATATGTATAGATAGAAGTCGAATCATATTTATCAAGACAGCGATGGATCGGCAATAAACCATTTGATAAATACAGTTTCTAGATAGCGGCTCTGTTGGATCTGCAGAGCGCCATATTTGGCTTCCCATGAATGTGCCTGTTGTGGGCGCGGACCGACTCTCATTCATGAGAATACAATTTGAATATATATTTAACTGTTTATCTGGAATTTTCTCGGAATGATCTCTAAAAACGATACGCTTTCGGCCCGCGAAGATCGTTATTTCGAAAACATCTGACCCGTGAAAAAGTTCTGGAGGGGAAGCACAATGAAGATGGCAGCTGGACCGCTCTTGCAAAAAGACCCTCACAGACAAAATTGGTGGAGCTTGAATATTAATAAAATTCTTTTTCAATGGACAAAGCTACAATAAGGTATTATTGTGTCCATTATCCAGCCATTTGTGTTATTCTAGGTGTGTCATTACGGTTTTTCAATGTTTACGCATAGTTTTCACAGTACGTGACGTTCGGGAAACACTCTTTGTGGACAGTACATCATCATGGACGTCCATAGAATATCCATTATAAGTGGCACATGAACAAAAACGAGTATAAATACCGACACGCGCGATCCGTATTCAAAAATCGGATCTGGCCGATATTACGTGTATAAATTGGCTATAGCTACGTATAGTTGAATCCAGATAACATGAAACAATAGCGGTTTATTTTCGATTCAACACATAAAGTTCAATTCCGAAAACGTCAAATCGACCGATACAATTGATAATTTCAAGATCATGAGCTACTTAAGGCAATTGAAAGATTCATTTATAACATTTATATACAACGATTGATTTATCGAAGTTCCACTGTACTTTTAAAATCAGTATTCTGAGGAGCACATGACCCGGTGGCCGAGTGGTATCCGATGCTCCGGTGACTCCGAAAACCGGAGTATTCTGTTACACATATACAACAATGGCCAGGGTCTGAAGTTTTCCACATGGGATCAGGGACAGTGGACAATGGACGCGCAGGAAGTGGACGGTGACCAAAATGGCGAATAGGAAACACAACACCGTATCCAGCGGTTGCATGCGCTTGCATAATTGCGTGCGTTTTGAATTTGCTCATCAATTGATGACGGATTTGTCGTCCTTGAAAGGTATTTTGATTGAATCTAATTCATCATTATGTGGAGCCTATATAAAATCCGCTGTGGGTCAAGATTTTCAAATAACGTCGGAAGTTCAACGGCAAGGTAACTTTCGAATATTGCAAATCGTACCGTGTCAAGTGTCGTTTGAGGCTTAATTTTGGCAGTCGATATGAGTTGGTCTGTTCAAATAAGGCTATCGTTATAGAATATATGATAAAAATGATGATTCGTTATTTATGATGAGTGGTTATCGATATTGAGTAATTCGAAGTATTTTCGTTGTGGAAGTCGATCCTGATTGGTGACTTAACTGTTATTCAAGTTCCGAGCAACTGTAAAAGTAATTTTCCGAAACGTGTAATTACAGCGATAAATCTAGATACGTTTTTTATTCGCCTTCATTGTTTTGTAAATTTTCTTATAGAAATTTTAACAATGAGGCAAAAATGCAAGCGTGCGACACGGTAGCTTAAAATATAAAAATAAACAAATAAGAAAACGGTCCGAACACATGTGAGAGGCAACGAACCTGAAAATAAAGAAACGCTGCCAATGTTTATGTAACTCTCGTGTATTTTTGTAGATAACTTTTCAGCGGTTTAGTGCCACAGTAAAAAGTTTCAGTCCGCAAAACAATAGCTCGGAACTTTATAAAAAAAAAATCAAATGTATTTAAACGCACTGGGGACACTGATTACAACAATTAAGCCACAAATAAACAAAATATAGATATCGCTGTTAAATATTGAATACGACAAAACATTCAAAGAAAGCACAGTCACTTCAAATACAGTTTTCCTCAAGATACGATGACAGCAATTTCCGCCGATCGAAATCCGATCGGCCATAACTAAACGGCTGAAAGTGAATGAAACCGAAACGGTGACAAAACATCATCTTCCAAAATATCCTCGGTGTCCCAAATGTTTTGCGAATCGGAACGACCACGTTTATTTTCGCATTGTGTGTTCGTCCTCTGAATATCTAGGGGGGGAAGTCAGCGGTTTCGAATCGCACAATTCGGAAATGTGTGTGTTTTCGAAAATTCGAGTCGTTATCTTCTGCGAAAATGATAAGGACTTTGTGCAAATGAGATGCAAATTTAGTTTCGCTGATAAAATTTTGGACGAATGTGCTGAATGTACGTCGTCGACGGAACAACTGTTTATATATTTAGTCAGTTTATTATGAGTTGTATATATGTGATAATTTTTTATTATATATTTAAAATATTTCAATTTTATGAGTTATAAAATTTAAGGATAATATTATATAAAAAGAATGTTTATCATATGAATAATATATCATACACAGTGAATAAACACAATTTATCACAGGAAGCATCGCGATTGACAACATCATCGCACATTAATTATATTGTAATCAGCATATAAACAAGGTAAGTGTCATCGTCTATTTATAACATCTCCAATTCATTTAAATAATACTTCAATCACACAAGACGAATTTAAATATCCGATACGAAAACCGTTCACTGTGTCAATGGGTCACACGAGCGTCGGCCATTTTCGGGCGCGCGGTCAACTCTTCGGCCTTTTGCTGCGAAAAACGGACATATTGTGAAAAAATATTGAAAAGCGAACGTCAGCAGACGCATGGCGACCTTTCGCTGCAGCATCAGGTCTAGGCTGGAGGAGTGAAACCGTTTCGAGTTCGACGACCCGAGCGGTGCTTGTGCGGGTGTACCGTTCAGTTTTACCGTTCCCGTGACCCATACTTTCGTCTCCGATAATGACAATCGTGATAATGTCGATGATTATGATGCGATGGAGATTTTGAAGATTTTCGTTGAAGTTTCGTGTTGTGTTTTGTTGAAATGATGAATTTTCGGTGAGTCGTGATTAATAATGATTTTGAAGTCGGTGAGATTTTTTTTATTTAATTTTGAAAGTAGGACGATTGAAGATTGTCACAATTTTCAATAATTTTTCGAATATGAATACGGTGAATTTTTAGTAGTTTTTTAAATTTTCAGTATTATCGTTATAATACATGAGGAAAAGTAATGTGAATGAATTTATTGTTTGACAGCGAATATTAACCACTTTGAATAAGTACAGATTAAACGTCACGCCATGTTGCATTTAAATTATATTTGATTCGACGAAACTACACAAATGCAATAATTATTTCATTTAAGGTTTTCATCTTTGTTAAAAACCCATATTATAGCAAAACTTAACATTTTCATTCATTTTGAAAAATCCGTATCTTGGAAAGCATTTAACTTGAAATACTTCACATGCATAAAATGCAATTTATATATGATCGTTAGAAACGTTTAACTCGACCAAATACCCTTGACATAATAACATTTGAATGACAAAATGCACATTGAAACAACGCACAATTGTTTCAACCAAAAGGATTTCTATGACAAATGCTTCTCATTATGTCACTTAAATTGAGTTTGATTGACAACCACGAACCAACGACGTAAACACAACTGGTAAACCTAATTAATTTTTTCGTTGAAATACCAGTCCTTATATTATGATTAATTGCAATTACCCGTACTTGCATTATCTTCGTTGAATCTGTAATTGTATGAATAAGTCGTGGGTTGAAAGAGCAGAAAACCAACATGAACTACACCCACGTCAATCGTACTCTGGATTAGATCTATAGATCTCTTATAAATCTTTAATCGCTTCAAGTGCTGAATTCTCAACACAAAGTTTCGTTTTAGAACCTGATAATCAACTAGGAATGTTGTGTTGCATGTCAAAGTTGTTCTATAGTGAAATTTTTTAATGAAAATAAAAAATCTTTAAGAAAATTTTCATAAAAGAGAGATATAATCGTGAAAAGTTTAATTATTCGTTTTCTATAGTTTCTACCTCCCATAGTAGCTTCGTGTGAGTTTACCGGAATCTATTTATAGTGGAAAATAGATAAAAACTATGTGTTATGTGAGACGACATCTGTAAAATATAAGCGTAGGATTTAACTAAAAATAACATTGTTGATGAGGAGGGTAACTATCTCTGTTGGGGATTATTTCAAGGGATATACAGTTTTTGAAATTCGAAATTTTTTAAAAACATAAATGTAAATATGCAAGGTATTTAAACAATCCATAAGATATAAATATGAGGTGACCGAATCAATAATCATGCAATAAATCATACGAGTCTAATTGAACATCGGTTACCTTATCGACAAACAATTCAGCTATTCAAGCGTAAAAAAATATAAATAACACATCGAATGGCCTTCCGCTGCGCTAACGACCGTTAAAACCTAGTACTTTTCTAAATGAAAAAAAACCGAAAATGATTTTAACGAGACGCCAACGTGAATCATTACATACGAAGGATCGATAGTGGAAAAAATCACAGTTTTCGATTTGCCGAAAAACCAACACACGTTTCCATTTTCTATTACGAAAAAAAAAACAAGAATGCTCACGAACTTTGAATCGAATAAAAAAAAATAATAAGTCGTCCTTGGTGCAAAAAAATGCCACGTTCGCGTGAAGTAATACATATATTACACACACACAAGTTACATCACGCGGTGAGATCACTTCATTTGCAAGATGCATCGGACAATTTGCAACTGCAAATTAAAACGCGAAGTGGTGGCGGTATTGCGCGAAATTTTTATACCTGAATGAACTCGGTATTATGTCTATCTATAGAATTGTAATTGATTTTGTATTTCAAGGCTGTGTTAAAGATGAGGGACGAAATTTTGTTAAATTTTCATACTGCATACCTCGTATAGGTATTTGCAGTATGGACTGTAAATACATACGTTTAAAAAATGCCTAAAGATCGTGTGTATAATTATGCACACCAAAAATTTCCATAAATAATTTAATTTAATTCAAATTAATTCACAATTTTAATTTATTTATTTTTTCTTTTTTCGAATATCCGGATTTTCTCACCATCTTACCATCTCTGACCATCTCAATCCCCGTTTCGATGGTCAATCTCAATCCTCAATCCGGATAATCGAGGTTTTACTGTACATTTCTTTTTCTGTAATCTTTGAAAGAATTGAATATCGAAATAATAAAATCATCTCTTATCAAATAGTCTTACAATTAAACATTCATCCATTCACAAATACATAACAAGTCTTTTAACTTCAACGATTACAGAGAAGTCGAGAACCAATGCATTCAACTCTTCAACGATTACGTAAAAAATAAAGTTATAAAATTCAAATCAAGCACTGAAAAGGGCTCTACTATTTTAAAAATAGAAACTATTACAACATCACGTCTTTTTCCTATTTCAGTCAGGTCAAAGTTGAGGTCCCAATTCTCGATTGACCTCTGCGAAACGACGCCACACATTGCAAAGGAAAAAAAAAATCGTTTCATTTCCACGAAACACGAAATCCACTTCTGATGTGCCATTCGATAAAAACGAGATCGATACGAGAAGAGGTCAGTAAACACCACCGAAAGAGTTGCGTGTTAATTGTCGCGAGCGTGTTAACTGTGACCACGATGTTGCGAAGAAAAATCAACATCGCAATAGAAGTTAAAGGGTTCACAGAACCGATTCCAGTTCTGCTTAAAATGACGAAGAACCTCTCGAAGATTTGTTGTTAAAGTCGGTTGTCGAGGTTCTTGAGTCGTGTGATTAATTGGGATATCACGTGTGTTTCTACCGTTCGATTTTTCATGGTGGGGTATGAAAGATTTCGGTTCTGATAAGTCGTTGCTGAAATGTGTCGAGTCATATATTTGTGGTATTTTTTTTTGCGGGAAAATTACGCGGTAAATGGTTAACAATAAGATGACATCAGGGAACAATTGAGGAATTTAATTAAATTAAGTAAAATATTATCATTATATTTTAAATACACTGTGGGAATAAGTATAATACTAAATTTCATAATCTATTTAGAAACATTCATTAGTGTAATTCGTAATAAATTCCAAACCGCATGAGTCGATTTTTATAAAAATTAATCATACATATTATTATAGTAATAATCATCGAATGAATAAATAAACAATTTCCAATTTCGACGCACATTTTTCCTCCAAGAAGCAAAATCCAATAAAAAACAAAACGAAAATTTTACGATATTATGCAAATATACGCGAAAAAAAAAAAACTACAATTTCCATCAGCATATCGCTATATCAATATAATATTTTATTGCGAATACTTCGAAGACATAATAGGAGTTAACCTTGAAACGTGCGCATTTCGTGATCTCCACCAGCAGTCAGGTCATAGTCGACCGCGATGGAAAAGGCGATCAGCGATTTTGACGTGGACGACATGCTTTATAAATAAACGAGGAATCGAAGGTCGACCTGACGAAGTATAACGGCGATTTCGTGTTAAATTGCCGAAAAAATAAACGATGGGTTGGTCGCTCTTCAAATATTCATCTGACGCGTTTGGTTAGTGCATGGCCGGAAATTGATTCGAATACGACCGGCGGGAAGCGAAATTGTTTTGAACGTTTTCTGAAAAATTAATGTGTCAATTTTCAAAGTACGTTCATTGAAAATTTATTTAAAAATTTCACAAATAGGTTGGCCTAGTTTGAAATCAATAGATGCATCTGGGCTGGTTTTTTATAAATAAATAAAAATTTCCTAAACAAGAAAAATTCACAAATAGAGTAATCGTTTAGTTGCTCGATTGCGTGTCATGAGAAAGTTTAGAATGTTGTAAAATTTATGCGAAAATGTTCGTATCGAAATTCGAGTAATGGAAAGTTATTAAATGGATTCAAAATAGCATGTCGCTTTGACTCTATTTGGATATTCATTTTTCAAAATCGCATATGTAATGAATAATGTGGGTGTGTTCTCTTTTTCGCGGTGGGACGTTTCGGATGAAAAATGACAACTTAATTCGTTTCCGTATATGAAAAATATGATATACGAATAAATTTTCAAACCTTTCAATAGCGAAGGCTATTTATACAATATTTACATTTTATTTCAGAATATTACGACCGAGTTCGAGCAGACAGAAGACAATAATAAAAAGCTTGAATAAAAATGCCCAAATCTACGCAGCCGATCGGAAAATTCTAATTCGAAAACCGAACAGAAACGGGTCAGAGAAGTTCTAAATAAAACGCAATAAAAACAACTTCCGAATGGCGTGATTATCTGCATTCAGATCAAATTTACGAATGTAAACATGCGCTTCGTAACCGATACAATTCTTAGAAACGTCCATAAACTATTGGAGAGTATCACAAATTCCCAAACATAAACAAAGCAAAAGTAAAATTAGGTCAACGGATGCAATTGAATCGTAGATTCGCAATTGGGTCATCGCGACACGATCGGGTCATCGAAGTTTTCGGCATACATCATCGACGGATATAAAGAGCCAATTTGATATATTTAAAATTGATAATGTGTTCCAAAACATGCAAAAAAAGGTCGTCGGAGTGAAATTGGACCGCACGATTGACTCGATTATTTATACTACGATATTTATTTTAGTAGCGGGAACGATTGTTTTGATATTGATACGATTTGAAAACGTGCGAATCTGACTATCTATCTACCTACTAGTTCAACAATAGGAAAAATCAAACAAAATATGAAACGTATCGTTGAAAGAAAGAAAGTTTCTTACAACTTCGCAATGATTTTCACCGAATCAAAAAAAAAACCCCACATGTAAACAGGTCATAGATTTGAGAGGCTTTTACGAACCAGCTCGACAAGTTTGATGATTCCCGGCACCGTCTTGAAGTAGTCGACGTTAAACTTGAGCCAACTCAGAGCATGCTCTCCTTCGGCTGGTTTATTTGCTTGTTGATTGTTGTCGACAGTCACAACCGTCTCCGGCGCCATCATGCTGGATGACGAGAGCCTCCGAAACCTTGGAAAAGGCTCTACTTTGAGAACGAGGTCCAAGAATGACCACGAACCACCGAAGACTACCCTGGACGCTCGAAACGAGGCTCCGATACCGTAAGTAGAGGTCCCCCACCAACTGTTGGTCAGATGTTGTGAACTGGAGGTTCGGAAATCGTGTTTGTATGGTGGGTATCTTTGTGCATTTGAAATGTGATTTATATTCGTTGATAAAATATAATGTAATTTTTTTACTGTACTAATATTATATATTTTATTACGGATAAAAGATAAGGTTATAATTTTTTTTTCGTGTGTAACCAATAATATACCATCTACTGTAAAATAAAATGTTCATAATTATGAATTCAAGTATTTTTTTCTCGTATAAGTTTCAAATATAATTATTAAAAATTTGAAAGATTAACTGACCAATGGTATGTACATGTCATTTATCTGCTGACCGTATCTCTAGTTGTTAAATCATTTATGGATCATCTTAATCATAATAAATTTCACATAAATTCTTTCCGATAATGTTAAGCAATACATTAATCATTACATGATCAGTAGATTGACATGATTGTGCTTAGTTAACCTATGAATACATGGTAAGATATGGTTTTAATATTAATCATCATTAACGTTATCTTTAGAATTTAAAATTTTATTGAATATTTATTTATACCGGGTAAATTCTATAATTTAATATAATAAATATTATCTTATTTTGTATATTTAATACAACGTAATACGATTCATCAAATATTTTTTAATAGTCTAATTTAAAAAATAATTGAAGACCGCGAACTCGAGTTTATGGCATGGGAAAGCTCCGCGTAGACCGCGTCAGTACAACAGGTAGAAGTACAGTTAGACAAACAGCTCCGGTTAGGTTGGTCATGTTGCTTTTACGCATTTCTCGTTTTTATCGACACGCTTTTCGATGTAAACGTTATTGCATAATGTCGAAACAGCCGTAAATACGGCTAGCATAATATGCATATTATTACAGCTTAGCTCCATCGAAAGATATGGCATTTCAAAATTATGATACTCATATTCATAAATGAAAATGAATTATTGAAAAAAATTAGGGTTTTTTTTATGTATGTTACTATTTAAATTTTTAATACAAATCTTATGTTAGTTTTACATCACAGTTTATTGTTCAAACTGAAAATGTTGGTGGTTCTATTTGAACATAGGAAAATTGGGAAAAAGAATATTTTTAATGTAAAATTATAAAATGGGATGTTTTATGAAATATTTTACTGATTTTGATTTGTGTATGAGCACTTTTTGATAAAAACAATCATTTAATATTATCAAAAGGTTGTATTTAAAAAAAAATGTTTATGATACAATTTTACATTCACATAAATGAGGGAAATATTTATATAAAACAAATATTGCAATTGTAATTAGATTACTTCAGCATTACATAAATAAAATAAGCTATATTTGTTATTTATAAAAAAAAATCATATATACAAAATAGACAAGTTAAGATGAAAAATAAGTACTTTTAATTTAAAATTAATAATTTATCATTTGGAAACATCATAAATATAATTTTTTCTTATTATAAGCTCATATAAAATCTTAACATTTTATATTTAATACATATCTTATGATTGTCATTACAATACAAATTTCAATAAAGAAACAGTTGAAGGAAATTTAGACAAAAATTAGTAAAAAAAAATATACATGATTCTATTTGTAAAACTGAACATTAAAAAAATTAATACTTCATTATAAGAGAAAATACACACGCGTGTACAAAAGCAATACAGCTACCTAAGACTATAAACGTAAACAATTTACATAGAAGATATGTTTTTCTTTGAAACACCCGTCCGACAACTGTTCACTTTAGACGCGAACCTGAGGGAATTCAACGTCTCATTATAGCAATCGTCCAATTGAGAAACGTTCACCAACATGAGAGTTTTTGAATTGCCCCCCAAACTCGGCATGAGGAGATACGTGAGTTTGGAATTCCTGTACGGCACGTGTGTCTGCTTGGCCTGCAACGCCAATATAACCTTCGACAGTTCGGAAAGCGATTTGTTAATGGATTTAGTTTCGTCCATCCGTTGAGACGTTTTGCCGCTTTCCGAACCGGCCAAATCGACCAGGTTTAAGTAGCTGTAATACTTTTGTTCACGTTGTTTATTAGTTGCCATAATTTTGATTTTGGTGACTGAATGTGATCTCGAGCTTCGCTCGTTGCACAACGTAGCAGCCGTTTGTCTATTCTTTTGGGATATATTTAACAATTTCCTTAGTTCATCTGAATTGTTGACTGATTCTTCTTTTAGATTGGATACATAAACGTCAATTCCTTTACTATCAACCATTTTTATACTGTGATCGGTTTGATCTTTATTTGGATCGAGTAAATCATATATGTTTTCGTTGTAGATTTCTAAAAACGAGGCTGTTATTTTAAATTCCCATCCTAGTTCTCGTAAATTTGGAATTTTCTCAAAAATCATATCTATAGTACGTGGAATGATTCCTGAAGAATTGTTATGTACTTCGCCTTCCATTGTATAAGTTTTACCGGAGCCCGTTTGTCCGTATGCAAAAATACAAACGTTATATCCGTCGAGAGCAGATTGAATCAGTGAAGACACTTCAGTGAAAATTTCCACTTGCGACACATGCGATGGGAAAACTCCATCGAATGCAAAAGTATGTTTCATGTTTTGTTTTTTCGTTAGTCCCGATGTTGAATTAACTTGCACCTTTTCGATATCCATCGTGCAAGAGTCGATAATATCAACATTGAGGGCGACTTTGGAAGTTTCTTCTTTCAATACGGGTTTCACTCTGCAGAATACTCTGATATGACCTTTTAAATCTTGAATGTCGTTACGAAGGACTTTTTGAGTTTCATACATACTTTCGAGGTTTCTATGAAGTTCTTCGTTTTTCTTATTTAAGTCGTTGATATTGCTGCAATGTTCCTCATTTTTATTTTCGAGGTGCTGCTTATATGCTTTGAGAGAATTTAATTCTGTTAACAATTCAACATTTTTAGATAGCAAGGTGGAACATTGTAATTTTTCAGCATCGTACAAACCAGAAAATGTATTACAATCTTTTATTTTGAGATCGAGATTAGCTTGCAACGATTCATACTGTTCTCTCAAAATTTTTAATTCTTCGGTTGTTTTTTCTATTTTAATTTTCATATTTGAGATTAAATCGTCATTTTCATAATTTTTTTTCTCGAGAATGGTCTGTTTCGATTTTAGAAAAGTTATCTCGCTCGTACAAGACGACAATTTATTTTGACTATCGCTTAGAGCAGAAGAAAGCTCGAAGTTCTTTACAATTTCCTTATCGATAATAACTTTGAGTTTATCATACTCGTCAGTTTTGTACGAAAGTTTTGTTTCCGCCTCCGACAACTGTGCGGAAATATCAGAATATTCCTTATTTTTGTTGTTCGTGGTTTCGCTCAATTCCAGTTGAAGCTTCCTGTTTTCAGACTTTAACTCTTCCAACTTTTCGAGCCCCTGAACCTTTTCATTTTCATAACGTTCAATCTTGTTTTGTTCCACTTTTATTTGCTCCGAGAGATCTTCAATAATTCTTTTCAACTCGGAAGATTCATCTTTCGACTCGGTATACTTTTGAAACACATCGTTGTAGCGGGCTTTGTAATCGTATGGTGCTATCTTGCCTGTGGAGTTGGTAACTTTTGCTGTAGAATTCATAACTTTTGCCGTAGAATTGGTAACTTTTGCTGTAGAATTCGTAATTTTTGCCAGTTTCGGTTGTTTTCTAGAATCGTTGACTAGAGTCGAAGAAGCGCTTCTTTTCAGATGGCCGTTGTTTGCTTTCAACGGTTCCCTGGGTGTAGATTTGGCGGAGGAAATCGTACTCTTCTCGATAATGGAGTATTCAATGCTGTCGGAGAACTTTGGGTTTGAAAGTTCCTTTTTTCCGGGGATGCACATCTTTTTGTTGACTTCCATAGGGGTGGAAGAGATGCAGGAAGGAGTTTTGATGCCGGTGGCGACGTGTGACACGGGAATCTTCGACATTTTGTCTGCAAAGAGAGGAGGGAGTCGATTAGTTGCCGATTGATGTTCGGTGAGGTGTTTTTGTGGCGGGGAAGGTTCGCCTGAGCGAATTCCGACATTCAAAGTTTTGTTTGGGGGTATTTTCATCGCAAATAGTCAAAGTATAGAAAGTAAACAAACCTGCCAGGAGTCAGGGAAGTCAAATTATCCAGGAAGGGGAGGCAAACAACGCGTTTCTCGCCGAAGAAACGGGAACCACACAAACAAACGTCGCGGAGCCAACAGACGCAACGGTCACTTTCAAAATATACACGAGAGCTAAACGGTCGTGTTTGCGACCATTGATTGTTTTCGATGATAATTTAAGATAATTGTAAATTTTCTTATTCTTTTGTTGCTTTTATTGTTTGTATGTTTATTTTATCTTATAAAAATATATAATTCACACGCAAAATTGATTCTGAGTTAGTTATGCTAAAAAAATACTGATAATTTATTTTTTGTAAAAAGTTAACGATTTTAATTTATGAAAAAAGAAACAAGGACGACGTGTACTGATTTTACTTATCAGGTAATGCGGAAAATCGGTCAAAAAGAAATATTACTTATTATTAAATATAATGTATAACATGAAATCATTTTAACACAAAAACATTTTTTGGTCTATCAGTTTGGTGTTCAATGTTTTCTAGTTTAATTTGAAAATTTCAAAAACATGTGCGCTCGCGTCGTGTGCGCTTACGTATGGTCAACGATTTTATACGGAAAGAGGTAAACGTGAATATCAATCATTTTCAATCAAGGCTTCGAACCGTAATTTTTTTGGTTCCAGTTTTCGGTCCAGCTCTTAAAATTAGTTTTAAAAAAAACCGTGAGTACGTTTACAAAAACCAACTTTAAAAAAATATTTGTTAAACAAAATCTTATTTCTTGTAGAATCGAAATAAACCGATATTTTTACCGATTTTCGGTTACGCAGTTCCGGTTCCGAGCCCTGGGTAAAATGTGAACACAAAGAAAAATAATAAAAAGCTTGAAATGACAACCTTTCACCGTGTGAAAAATTTCCCGCCCAAAATTTTCAAAACTGCCGCATTAAAAATTGCCCAAAAAAAATCGCACACGGTCCCCATCGTCTGCGACAAAACGGGACGCCCGAAGCCGAGCGGGGGCGGAACGCTTCTACGCGCCTCGACATGGACGCTCGGGGCGCAATTCAGACCGCACGCGACCGTCGCGGTGGTCGCGCGTGTTGCCGCGCGGTCGCCCTCCGCCGACGAAACGTCGACGAACGTCTCGGCGGGGACCGCGGAGGGCCCCGCTCCCCCCCGCGCCGCCCCTCCCCCCGCGCCCCGAGCGCCCCGAGCCTCCGGGACGCCGAGGCGCCCCCGCGAGCCGCGGCGTCCGCCTCGCCGCGGTCTGCGCCTGCGCAAACGCGCGCCCCGCCGAGCCGCGCCAAATTCGAACATGGAGCAGCACACGGAGCCCGGCCCCGAGCCCCCCTCGCGCCGCCGCCTCCTCCCCCGCCGCCGCCCGCCGTCGCCGAGTCCTCGAAGGCGAAGAAGTTCAAGCCGAACCGCAAGAACAGGCACGGAAAGCAGAAGACGGCGACGAAGGACGGCGCTGTTTGTAAAGAGGCGAGGCGGCCGTTTCACCAGCAACACCAGCAGCAGCATCAGCGCAATTTCCGGGCGGCTCGCAAGCGCACGCAGTCGTTCCCGGCGGCGTCCAAGTTCTTCCTGCCGCATCGGAGGCCGAGGAAGAGCGCGTTCATCCCGCCGACCAAGTTCCTGCTCGGCGGGAACATCTCGGATCCGCTGAACCTGAACAGTCTGCGCGACGAGGACGTGAACCGCACGGTGAACGCGGTCACGCCGCGCTCCTCGCCGCTGCCGACGCCCCCGCGCCACAAGAACAAGATCGAGGTGATCATCCCGCCGAACATCCGCGACCCGCTCAACCTGCTGACGCCGCTCGACAACGACGAGTACGAGAAGCAGATCGAGGCGGCGCCCCCGGCGAGGAGCCGCAAGCGGAGGCGCCGCAACACGGCCACCGCCTCTGGCGCCGACTGCGACAAGGACGACCCCGTCAAGGAAGAGGCCGACGACGCCGACGTGCCGGCGAAGGTGGCCGCCGAGGAGGTGGCGCCTTGCGGGGACGTGCCGCGGCCGAGCCCGCCCCCCCGCGGCGCCCGCCTCCCCGCGTCCCCGTGGCCCCCAGCCAGCCGACGGACCCGGCGCCCCCGCCGCCCGCCGAGCCGGCCCCCGTCCCCCCCGCCCCACCCGCACCCCCCCCATTCGCACTCGCGGCCGCGCAAGAGGCTCGCCAGCGACGCCGCCGACAAGATAGTGAGCCCCGTCGTGCCCCAGCCGGGGGCGTGGATGCGCTTCCACCCCCATTCGCACGCGAACAAGAGGGTCGCGCTGCCGAGGGCGCCCGCCCCTCCCCAGCTGAAGCTTCCCAAGTTCCGCAACGCCGACACCAGATACCAGTACGGCAACTACGACAGGTGAGCGACGCTTTCGACACTTTTCCTTTGGAACTTGAAAACGGTCCCGGTTCGAATACGGGTCGCCGTCGGTTGTGCACACAAAAGTTTTCAATCCCGCCGGGATTGCCGTTCTCAAATTTTCCATTTTGATTCGCCTCAAAGTAAATACAACGACAAACAAATCGTTGCCAAAAGTCATCTATTATTCTAGAAACAAAAGAACTACATATATACAGTTCTCAATTTTATATTTGGTAAATGTCCCGGCTATTCCATATCGCAGTAAATTGTGCAAACAAATTCCAGCTCCCGACAGATTGTCGTTTCCAATACATCTTTTTCAATTTGTTTTCAAACAGGTACAACCATGTTGCACAATATACAGACAGAATTCAAATTGTGTTCTCGATCACTTTTTTTTTGATACTTGTTAATTTTTTCAAGCAAATTGTTGTCTTCGTTTCCCAAAATCATGCTTTACTTTAAAAACTCGTTCCTCAATTTAGGGAAAAACTGTATTGATTTTAAAAAATCAGCATGAGGATAGATAGAAATTAATTTTTTCTCCATACTGTTGTGCACCGAGCATTGTTTATCCGTTTTAAATGTTGATAAAAAAATATATATTTTCAGATATTACGGCTACCGAAACTTGAACGCCATGATGGACGTCCGGCTGAAAGTTTTCGAGATGAACCGACACCTGTTCAACAGCAAAGATATCTTGGATATTGGGTGTAACGTCGGTCACGTGGCGATCGCCATCGCGAGAGATTTCAATGCAAAATCTGTCATCGGCATAGACATCGACGAAAATCTTATCGGTGAGTAGAAATTAAACAGTAAGAAAAAAAATTATTTCATTCTATATTCTAAAATGTTTTCAATTTTCAGCTCGAGCTAGAAAAAACGTCAGGAATTATGTCATCGTCCCTCCGACGACTGACGATTTGCTTCCAAAAGACAAGCCTCCGGAAGATGTTCAAGAGCCCTCAACGTCTCAATGCCTGCATCCTCTCGATAGAAATATTAGCGTCGACAGTACGGGGGATGAAAATGAATCTCTTAATATAAGCGCCGAAGTCGAATCTGAGAAAAAAGATGATCCCACCGAAAACAAACCTGAGACCGAGAACAAAACGGTCCAGGTGGACAAGTCGCTCACAAATAAGAATTTCAAAAAACTTAAAAGAAACCGCAGATCTCACCACAAACCTTCCCGCGACATACCCAAACAATATTTTCCCATTTCATGTCCGATACTCTATGGACCGACAGAAGTTATCGGGTTTCCCGTCGATGGCAAATCTAACGTTTTTCCTCAAAACATTTCGTTTAAACAAGTAAGATAATTTATTTATTTATTGCTACTTTGAATACAATTTTTGTAATAATTTTTTATCAATAAAAATTTGATTTTCAGGCCAATTATGTTTTGAAAGATGAAAATTTGATAAATGCAGAACCTCCACAGTACGACCTCATCATGTGCTTGTCAGTGACGAAATGGATTCATCTCAATTGGGGCGATGCTGGTATTAAATTAGCATTCAAAAGAATGTTTGCTCAGCTTCGACCTGGTGGCAAACTTATTTTGGAGGCTCAAGGTTGGAGTAGCTACAAGAAAAAGAAAAGATTAACGGTTTGTAATTCTTATTCTCGTTTATTTTTACAGTTTTAAAATAATTTATTTTATACGTTGATTGTTTTGTTGCAGGAGACGATATATAAAAATTTTTCGAGTATTGAATTTTTCCCCCAAAAATTTAGAGACTATTTATTATCACCAGAAGTAGGATTTAGTAAATGTTGTGTATTGGGCGTGCCTCAACATTTGAGTAAGGGTTTTCGACGACCCATAGATTTGTATATAAAGGGTGATTTTACTCCGAGTAAAGTGCAATGGTCCGATTCTTACGCACCATCTCATCATCAACCAGACTTAAATATAGAGGAGCAACCAAAAAAAGTGTACGCTTACGTTGCCATTCCGAGTTACTACCCAAATTCTTCAAGATGGAGCGATAACAACACGCCGTCTTACGGCGCCGCCACCCCGTGTACCTATCAATTGGAAACCAATTCAACAGAAGAATCGCCATTTTACAACCCTCGCAGTGATAGCTATTTGCCTTCTTATTCGAGTTCGGATCGTCCCAAAACTGTGTACGCCAGTTTAAGTTCGCCCCAAAGCGATTACGGAGGCACACCATCTCATATGTCGGAAGGAGGAGGAAGTCTTCCTCCACACAGTGGCGTATATACGACGATGGCGTCTCCTGCATCTCCTTTTTTGGAACCGTCGCCTGGGAATTCCACGACTCCTAGTCACCCTTTCACGCCATCTCATTCAGCTAGTTACGACGCTAATCCAGCTAATAAGAAGGTATACGCATCGTTGCATTCTCCGCACGAAGACGTCGGGACAAACGGTCGAGGGCATCCCATATATTCTCCTAGCGTAGCCGGTGCTTCTCATCAAGGAGGCAGTTCACCTTTGTACACCGGTTCGACTCTGTGTCCTTTACCCGAAGTCACGGACGTTGAAAATACCAACAGCAATGATTCGACGGTAGTGAAGAGTTTATCTGATCACTTGACACCAGTAGCTAGCCCATCCAGTGATATGTTAACTAATGCCGATAGTAGTCCTCGTGAATCGTTTGATACTGAATAATCGTTTATTTTTTTACAGATATGTAGATTTTGTGTATATCGATTGTGTATATAACTCGGATTGTTTTATAGTTTACTATAGGCGTGTAAATTAATTATTATATTATGTAATATAATGATGTGATTTGTATAAGTGTAAAATTGCTATATTCGAGTATTTCCTTATTTTTAATTATTTTTTCTAAAGCTGTATATTTTTGTGAATACTTATAAATTTATCGGGCGTTGTATATGGTATTTACTTTTTATTCAAAATTTGTGATATTGAAAATTGTTGTTAAGTAGTAATACTGAAACTTGTATAATGTATTTAATATTATGCTACTACTCATCGACCAAATTACATGCATTTACCTGCAAAATTTACTTGTCACTATGATGGCGTTTTCCCATAAAATTACTTTAAAATGTTTTAATATATTTTCTTTTTTCTAAACCTTCGACTTGAAGTTTTTGAAATGTGCATTGTTGTTTTTATTTTATGAACGTATTTTATTTTATTATTTTTCAATAGTTTTAATAGTGTACATTGTTTATGTTACCATTGTAAATTTTGCCATCATTACTCTACATAAAATTAAATCTTGTATTAGGTTGTTTTGTTTTCTTTTTTTTTAGAATAAACTTTTCTAAGCTTTTGAGTAGTATGTACGTGAAAATAAAGAGATCAAAGCATTTTTATTTTAGTGTCAGTCAATATATTTTCTGACTGGGCCAAAGATATTTTATGATCTCGAATACATTTAAGTGAAATGTTATGAAAATAACTTATAATTTCTGATTCATGTCAGATTATGTTTCTATTCTTACAATTAGATTGAAAATCATTTGCATTTTGAAATGATTTTAAAAATTTTATTATTTTAATGAACTTCAATACATTCTGTTGCTTTTATTTACACATTTGAAAAGGTGTGTTTTGTAAAAGATATTGAAATAAATGCTTTAAATTTATTAGAACAATTTCATTACGACTGCAATGGTTGTTCACTCCAGCGCTTGTTCGCCTTCTTTCATTTCTTTCAGATTGAGCAATTCCATTTGTCCGTTTCCTTTGGTTTCTGAAGAAATCAATGCATCCAGAGTTCGGAAATGTCCTGGATCTATGAGGCATACTAAGGTCGCTGTTCCGCCTTCCCAATTTTCGTCTTCAAAGCTGGTTGTCAATGCACTGATTTTTTCACGTATTTTCCTCGCTTCCTTTCCAGATATTATAATCCTGACCCTCATTTGTGCTCTTTCCAATGGTATGGTAGCCTTCAACATGGGTATTACATCGAGAGCTTGTTGTTTAGCATTGCGGTTCACTTTAACTGAGAAGTGAACGTCTTTCATAGCTTTTTCTATTATTGAGACTGGGTATGGTCTTTTAGTTTCTGGATTTATACACTTATCAGCTACTGTGGTTGCTATATCTTTGAAAAGGGAATCGATTTGTGATTGTCTTTCTTTTTCTGACACTTGTAATTCTCCTTTGTCGAGGATTTCTTTGCAGATTTCTGTTTGATCTTCTTTACCGAAGATTTTGACAAGATCTTCCTTTTTAGCAACTTGACCCTTTGATACGTTTATGAATACCGAATGAGATTGAAGAACTTCATCGATATCCTTTTCTCTGTAAACATATAGATAGATTAATGATATAATTTAGTATTGTAACGGGAAAGAGATATTGCTCAAATATTGTCACATACACTTTATTTCTCCATGAAACGACTTTATTTTTATAACAAGCTATCTCAAATCGTTTACCGCCTTTTTTCAGTCGCACTACTGCGACGTTTGTTAGGCGTATTTGATTCGTGGGCGTGAATATTTTTGACATTTTTTAGTAACCTATTACAATAACACAAAGCACGATATTACTTTTTGACAGCACTGATTTGACCATAAGCTATTCGTCAATGATCAAATACGCAATTATTATATTAATTAATTTATCGAATGCAATACGATCATATGAATTTGCGTGAAATAGAATAATATAGGAAATTTTTCGAGAATCTTTATTGGATATTTAAAATACGTTTCAGTTAATATATTCATTGTAAAATTAGTTTTTTTTAAATAAATTATCAAAATATTTTTAAGTTAATGTATATGTATTATTATGTGTTTTCAGATGTATATTTTGAGTTAATTTAGAAATATTTATAATTGTTCCGGATACTATACAACTGTGCGCGGTTGGCAGCACACTAAACTAACGGATTGCGACCAGATTTTTTCCATTGACAAATACTTGAAATCATTCTAGTGTCGGCTGTCAGATATATAGGCCGTTCCTTTTACTCAAACTTTCGACAAAGTGAGCTATATTTTTATTTAATTAACATTATACTTAAACTTAAGTTCATTTAACAAACTTTCCACTAATTTTTTTTATCTACCGACTATCACACCCACACAAAAAAAATCGTTCGGTTGAACTAATCGTAAATTATCACCATAGTATTTTATTATGCTCACGTGTAAAGATTGTCATAGTTTTTGTTTACACAATGCGGTACTTGCACGCACTTGTGAAATTATATTTTACGAGGAATTGACTACAATCCACAGATTGTGGGTCGTGTTTACGAATCGCGCTCGTTTGTGAAAGGCTCAAGGTGATGAAATTAAATTTGTTTCCCACATGCTTTATTGTTTCATTTTATGCTAATGTAATCATGTCGAACAGATTTCAAACGTTTAGTTCTGTAGGTTTTTGTTTATTAATCTACCTAAACTATTAACAGCTGCAAGCCATTAATTATAGTCGTTAAGTTAGAAAATAGAGCAATTTTATTAATAACGATTCAGTGTTCGATTTTCAATGAAATTGTTTGCCTTGAAGTAATTAAATTTACTCTTATATGACGAGGATTCTCGTTTTTGAACATCAATCATTTTATCTTTGACCTTTAACCATAAATATTTGTTTCAATATATTATGCAAAATAAATAAACTATGTTTCAAGTGTTGGATATTGTAAGTATGATTTATCCTCTGCTATGGTATACAGTCCGTTGGCATATTATTGGAAGCACTATAGATTTTGCTTATATTTCTAGATTTTCAACGTTTAAAAAAAAAAATCTATTTATAAGTATCTAGTGTAAGAGATAAAAATTAGAGTGTTAACTCTATCAAATGAAAGAGATATCGATTTGAAAAGTTGTCATCATACAGTCAATAAGCACCTTTTTTCAAAATATAGAATATCAGCTGATATACCATGACATGAAAGAAATCATTTGATTTGTGATTTAAAGCAAGCATCAAAATAGTTTTTGTTTAATTTAATTTTTAAGCACCTTTTTAATTTCGTAAGGTGATAAGCACCTCTTTATTTTACATTGCTTTCAATATTCAACGTATTCAAACTCATTTTAATTTTATATCTATTTCATCATCATTAGCAGCCTATAAGTTATCCACTGCAGGACAAGGCCTTACCAGACAAATGCGGCAGTCTAGGCTATACCTCACCGCGCTAGCCCAAGTCGTATTTCGGTGAGGGATATATCTATTTAATGTGTTCAAAATTGATTTGAATTTCTAGGGGAAATAATAATTAGCAAAAATGGAATTCCTATCCCAGTCTCTGGAAGGATATAAAGATATAGTCGGAAATGCGGCTCTCATTACTACAGTTGCCCAGTTTTTCTCACCAGCATTTATTTGCTATGACATCAAAAAGCAAGGAAATACTGACAATGTCCCAGTGGTACCTTTTCTCGGGGGTTTGATGATGTATGTATATATAAAAAAAATTAATATTCCATTCCAAATCCCACAACGATAATGTATCGATTTAACATTTTAGCGGTGCTTTAAATTTTTATTTTGGCGTGTTGTTAGAAGATAAAATAATGATGCAAGTGAGCATCATTGGTGTTATATTACACCTGATTTATGTCGGATGGTATTATGCTTATACGAAATCCAAAATGACAACGTGGCTTTATTTCGGTCTAACTATGGCTCTCACTTCGGCAATCATCTTTTATGTAATTGGAGACGAGCCTGAATCAGCAAAACATAAATTAGGCATGATAGTAACAGTTTTTATGATGGTATTGATTGCATCGCCTTTATTCAGTCTTGTAAGTTAAATGATGGGTTTTAGTTTATTTTATATATATTTTTTTATGCTCATTTAATTTTTAATTCAGGGGGAAATAATAAGAACAAAAAGTACTGCTGGAATGCCATATCCAATTATTATTTCTGGTACTGTTGTTACATTTTTATGGTTACTATATGGAATCATAATCAGAAACCAATTTCTCGTGGTTCGTATATTTTTTATTTTTACTGTCAAAGTGCAAACTTTTAAGATTCATTGAATATTTGATTTGCAATGTTTTGCACGTTGACAGTAATGTTTATTAGTTTTTTTTTATAAATTTCGGGAAATTATCTAATATAATGTTTTTAGTTCCAAAATGTTATCGGTTTGGCTTTGAGCACGATACAAATTGCTCTGATGATAATTTATCCATCCAAACCAGCTAAGGATAAGAAAAAGAAGAAAACAAACTAAGGTGAACGTACAGAATAGGAATATTGAATTTTTTTTAAATATTCAGTATATTAGAATTTATAATCATATATTTTATTACATATATAAATCGTTGAATTTAATACTTTATTAGAAAATGTTACTGTAGTTATAATGTTAACTTGAAATACTTATAAAATTTATAGACAATAATGAAAAAAATATAACGAATCTAAAAATATTATTCGAACAACGCATATGCAAATTTTTTTTTTTTTAAGCAATTTGCATATATATATTATATTATTTTTAAATGAATGTAACACAATGAATAAAATGCTCAAATTCGCTTAGTAGAATGATTTTCATATACACTGTGTATTAGAGATTCATATTGTTTTTCAAAATGATTGTTATTTTTTGATAATAATTATAAAAGTGTCTTATCTTACAGCAATTATATTTCGATTTGGCAACTCATGATCAAATTTGTATCTTATGATATAATTTTTGTTACATATTTTTAGAAAAATGTTCCTTGGAACAAATAGATATTTTGAAATTTACAGAAATTTTTTTAAATAAAAATATATTAAATTCAAATAGTATTTTTTTGATTAAAACACCATTACCCTTTTGATAAAAATAATCTTTAATGAAACAAAACATGATAAGATTTTTTCAGTGCTGGAACCAAATTAAAGGCAAGTTTTTGTATCACAGCATTTGTACTATTAATATTAATTCATCATACATACATTCAAATGAGTTAGTTAATAATAAAACAACATGACGTAATGCAGAAATTTACATTTTAATTGACTAGTCAAAGCAGTGGAAAATATCTGCATGTAATATAAACGAGATGTTACATTCTCGAATCATAAATGTTTACCGTCGGCTGACAATATTTTCAACATCGATCTGTCAGCATTGCCTAAATTTTTATAAAACAAAATGGATACAGGAAGTTTTTTAATTTATATTATATTATACACTTTACAACTATAAATGCATAGTTGTTTCATATTAATTAATCAAACTATAATACTTATACAAAATTTACGAACACTATAAATGCTGAATATATATTATTTAATAAATATCATGGAATTTAGTCACACGTAATTTTAATTTTTAAACATTGAAAAACAATTTTTTTCAAGCAACAGCAAGTTTAAAGTATCAATTTGTGAAACCTAACAATGGATTTTTTTAATACATATTTTACTTGAAAAAATCTAATTGTAAGATTTTTAATTATATTCGAAGTAAGAGGTAAAAAAAATCCTTAGTTATTAAATAATAAATTCATATTGACTAAGCAACTAGGATTCGATCATAAGATATTACACCCTAAAAAGTCTTCTAGGTTTGAAACAAACTTGATTTCTTCACACAAAAATTATATGTAATGTCAATCAAAAGGTTTCACATCACTTGGTTTAATATGTTGTATTTTACGGGTTTGCTGGGATATATCACAAATAAAAATAGTTGAAATGCTGCTAAGATTATGCCGATTCCGTTTGGAACCTGAAAAACAATAAATTTTCCGATGTAACATCTGAAATTTATATGGAAAATTAAATTTGTGCGATATTTACCACCATAAATAAGTCATCGACAATTATACCGTACAAAAACCACAACGTTGAAACTATCAATGACATTAAAATTATCGGAAAAGGTAAAGTTTCCGTGCTGCGTACTTGAATTACATGTAAAAGCATCGTGAGTGGAGCAGCAATAAATATCAAAGTTACCATGCACGTAATAAAACCTGTAAATGTTTGAACAGTTTGATGTGTATTTTACGAACATTTGCACATAAATTATAAATGACAAAGTTTCACCTGTTCTCCTCAAAGCTAATTCGTGATCGCTTTCGTAATATGTATAACCGAAAACGAACCCAAGAATTGCTAACATACCAAATAGCTGATAAGCTAATGCCGATTTTCTTATGGTAAACTGTTGATAAATTATTACATAGGACATTTGAAGTATTACTCCAAAAACATTTACGAGTATAATAGAATAATCATCCTTCAATAGACCATATCGTAACCATAAACTACATCTAAAATGATATGAATAGAGATTAATAATCGAATATATTAAATATATTTTGATGAGCACTCACGATAGAACGCCACAGACAAATGGAAAACCAGACGCTTCTCCAGTAGAGCCTTTACGTATATAATTTCGACATACTAATCTGAAAATAAGATATAAAATGTTTAAAAGACATAAAAAAAGTTTTAAACACAATTTGATGAAAATAAGTCGAACATATGTATGTATATTTATTTTTATAATTACACATTATTCTTTATCTTCTATTAGCTAAAAGAGTAGATTATAACAATATTAACAAGCGATTTTAACAAAATATATTTCACACAATACATATCGAAGGAGGAAATACTAATTGGAACAAAATTGATATTACACAAAATTTATGTGCATGTATTAACGTTGCTGATTACACATAGATTATATTAGGTATATTCAGCAAAAAAAAGACTAATTATATTATATGAATACCGGATATAAAAAAACGACCTAAGTGCCAAAATATTCAAAATTGGTTTGATGCCAGAAATACGTTCTAAATTACGTTTTAATAAATCCAAAATAGGTTTATATCAATATTAGATAATAGTGTATATCAAGAGCAAACTTGTATTAGTTGTATGTACCACCATGGGAATTTCTTGAAAAAAATCATCGAATTTCAAAATCTTAAAAATGGCACTTAATTGTAAGTCCTTTTATATTTCCGGTATCCTTATTATATTTTTTGGAACACAGTTTTATATTATCAGAAAAAAAAGGTGCCACTATGCTATCACCCCACACCACGTCAATATAGCGACACCTATAAATAAAATACAACCTCGATCTGAATACCTGATTGAATAAGATACGTTCAGCTTCACCCATCAACGCGTTCAGTAATAAATACGTTCAGATTTTTGAATGACTGTGAGACATGGGGCATTAAATAAATGCGCTTAGTTTTACTGACTGAGAAATATGGTCTTTGCATCCTAACCCTACGTTCAGTTTTTCTATAAGGAAAGTGGAAGGGAAACACGTCTAGACATCGCTAATATAATTTGGTGCGGGGTGATAGCGTAGTTAACCCGAAAAAAAAAAAAAAACCACTTTATTTTGATTGAATTATATACAGGTGAACCTCGACTTTCGAACAATTCGCTATTTCGAAAATTTTCAAAAAATAATTTTTTCTGTCAATAATGCAAAAATTATGATTCGGCAGCAATACCGTAAATTCCACTCAAATCCAAAACATTATGGAACTTTTATCAAGAAAAGATAAAAAAAAAGTGATATTCAACTAACTCTTGTCAAGTTTTTAAATAAAGCACCTGAACACTTTTAAACACGGCTCGTTTACTGAATTATGTATCAATAATTCAATGACAAAAATCAATATTTAAAAATACATACAATTTTTTTTTACTTCTCTCTATTTTCGAACACATTTTCAGAAACCAATTATGTTCGAAAGTCGAAGTCCACCTGTACATTTAAATATTTAAAATTATCATTAATATTTGCTGTAAAAAATTGCACAATTGAGATTGGAATTAATACACTCTTACTTTAACGTTAGTAATATAATACTTACGTGTCGCTAACGTACGATATGATTACAGAACATGTTTCGATAATAAAATAAAACAATCAAGAAACAATAACAACAGATCCATAGTTGAATGTATATGTATATATTTCGGAAGGGATGGAAATTACAAAGATTTTTTTTTAATATTAGAAATATAATACTTACGTGTCGCTAACGTACGATACGATTACAGATCATGTTTCGATAATAAAATAAAACAATCAAGAAACAATAACAACACATCCATAGTTGAATGTACATGTATATATTTCGGAAGGGATGGAAATTACAAAGATTTTTTTTCAATGTTAGAAATATAATACTTACGTGTCGGTAACGTACGATACTATTACAGAATATGTTTTAATAATAAAATAGAATAATCAAGAAAAAATAAAAGATTCATACTTGAATTTATAATATATATTTCGGAAGGGGATCGAAATTACAAAGATTATTTTTTAATGTTAGTAATATAATACTTACGTGTCGCTAATGTACGATACTATTACAGAACATGTTTCGATAATAAAATAGAATAATCAAGAAACAACAACAGATCCATAGTTGAATGTATGTATATGTATATATTTCGGAAGGGGATCGAAATTAAAAAGATTTTTTTTAAATGTTAGTAATATAATACTTACGTGTCGCTAACGTACGATACTATTACAGAACATGTTTCGATAATAAAATAGAATAATCCAGAAACAATAACAACAGATCCATAGTTGAATGTATATGTATATATTTCGGAAGGGGATCGAAATTACAAAGATTATTCTTTAATGTTAGTAATATAATACTTACGTGTCGCTAACGTACGATACTATTACAGATCCATAGTTGAACGTATATATTTGAAATAACAAAGAGCAAAGAATTAGAGATTAGTGAGAAAGAGCTCACGATCCGGCGAGGAACTGGGCCGCGGTGGTGAGGACGGCGGCCGTGGCGACCGGCGCGCGCCATTCCTGCGCCACGCTCGCCCACATGTCGTCCGCCGGCGCGTCAAACGCCAAACGACTGACACCTGTCAACTTGACGTTAGGCGTAACGAGCTCGGTCGCGGCCATTGTCGGATGTTGCCAGTATTCGGGATTTTTTGGTGATCGGACGTTTGCTCAAACGATGTAAGCGTAATTTTTAAATTAAAATAAAATAATGTTTGGTGCCACTTTGTTTTCCGCTGAACTGAATTTTGTTTTTCTAACCCAATCTAACCTAAATAAACCTAACCCGTAGGTGTTAAGTAATTATTCTAACCCAACCTAAAAGATGCAGTTCAGCTAAACTCAAAGTAGCACCAAACGTAAACGTTTGTAAGATGAAACTGAATGCAGCAAAATGTGTTTTTGTGTTAAATATTTTAGTTAAACGTCATAGTATACGTATTAGGGCTTGCAATTTACCATCAAATTTCGATTACCGGTAAGCGGTAAATAATTGGTCCCGTTACCGGTTTACCGGTAAATGAAAAAAATAAATTTATGTAAATTAAATGATTAAAGTATAACTTTATGTGGCTACTTTTACTAAAAAACAGTATTCTTGATTAAAACCTAAACATTATATAAAATACATATTGGAGAATCATAATAAATTTCTAAACATTAAGTAATTATGCTCAATTTTTCAGAAAACGGGGTGGAGTTTTTGAATTTTTTTCAAACTTTTTATTAGCTTGTTAATTGTAATTTTAACAAAAAGTCATATTTTTCATCAACACCAATTTTACTGAATGGAAAATACTTTTGAAAACAATTTTAAGGAATAAATAAAACCACAAAATACATACAAAAATAGTTTAATAATAATTTTTGGTAATTTTGAATATAAAAATAAATACATCTTACAATTAACATAATATTAAAATATTCACAAAAAAAAAAATAACAATTTTATTACCACAATTTAAAAAGTTACATCCATTGGGAATGATAATAACCCAAAAAATATTAGTTATAAATTTTTTTCATCACCTTTAAGAAAAAACCAAACACAAATAACATTACAATGTAAACACATGTTATCCTTGCAATATAAAACTAAGGTCCCAAAGTTAAATGTGAGCACATGAAAACTGTTGTGTGTAACAAATCCTAACTAGCCACTCGTGCATTTTGATACTCACGTTTACCATGAGTTTCACCCTAAGCAAATATACACACCTGATCCTCTTTTTACACGGTTCAAGGAAGAATCGATTATTTTTTATGATTTTTTCAATTTAACACGGGAAAAAAAAATTATTCGGTGCAGGACAGTTTACTGTTATAATTATATGTATGTAATTATAGTTATTAAATACAAAGTTTCGATGTTTTTACATGGTGAATTTTTTTACATTACATTACATATATTTATAAAGTACATTTGGTTCGAAGTTCTATCCAAACATACTAATGGAACCCATCTCCAATTATTGTATGGCCACCATAAATTTTTAACATGGTAGTTTCTGAAACATAACCCGTATAAAAAGAGGATTGGGTGTATTTTTCAAGCTTTTTATTTAATATACAATTCAGATTATAAATATATGTACATATTTTTGATTTTTTTCATAAACATTTTAGAAATTGGCAGAAATACAATTAATATGCACGCATACACTTACATATAATATACTTATAAATTTCGTAATTGAACACTCCCCGGGTTGAAATATACACAAACAAAATTCGTGAGTTACGATCTGATTATCATTGATACGTAAAGTACAAATATTCATTTATGAATATTTTTCCATATAACATATATAAGGAATGTATGTATTTAAGTCTGATAAATAATAACACATATGAAAACATATTTATATACACCGAG
Organism: Hydropsyche tenuis; assembly: GCA_009617725.1. Classification (NCBI taxonomy): domain Eukaryota; kingdom Metazoa; phylum Arthropoda; class Insecta; order Trichoptera; family Hydropsychidae; genus Hydropsyche; species Hydropsyche tenuis. The sequence goes on along the minus strand of VTON01000021.1, from coordinate 1,604,366 downwards.
AAGATGATGTAAACGCATTACGTGGACAGCCCAAGAAGAGTTGATCGATATCAGATCAGATAATTTGCTTGAAGTGGAATTTAATGAAAAAAGTATTTCAGAATTTTGGTTAAGGCGACAGCAAGAATATCCTGGTATTGGAAAAGAAGCCCTGGTAACCCTTATTCCTTTCTCGACTACATACCTATGCGAACAGGCCTGTGATGATGAAGTTTTATTTGATGATGTTGACATTGATGCGAATAATTCGAATAGTGAAAGTTATATTTAACCCCAACCAAGTAAGAGAAGGCGGTATGCTTTTTCTGAAAACGACGATAGTGCTGATTGGTCAGTTTTAAATGATGATATTTTTCAACTGAAAATTTTTAATTTCTTAATTGGCGCTTAACGAGTTAGACTAAATATCCCACCAAATTGTAATCAAACACTTGATTATTTTAAACTTTTTTTTACCGATGAAATGATAAAATCTATTGTTGAAAACAATACCACATGATCACATGTTCACAGATAGATGATAGATTATATACAAATCTTCAATTGGGGGAAGAATTTTTGATAAATAAAGCTCATTTGACCAGTACAATTATGGTAAATAGAAAAAACATTCCATTGTATATTAATAATACCAAATGCAAAAAACACAACCATTTGTTGTCGGCCTGGAAAGACAAGTGGGTTGTGACGCTATATACGAATTTTTACTCAAATGATGTTAAAATTGTAAAACAATTTATAAAAGGTGGAGAAGAAGAAGAAACAATCGTGAAACCAGAAATGGTCATTAATTATTCAAAAAATATGGGAGGTGTAGATACTACCAATCAATATGCTGCAGCCTACCCATTTTAAAGAAAAACATTGAAATGGTGGTGAAAACTATTTTTCTAGGGACTGGAAGTATCCGTGGTTAATTCATATATTTTGTATAAATATAATCAAAGATTGCTTAATAAGAAAGCGATGTCGCATCTTGAGTTTATTGATAAACTCATAAGTCAATTAGTCGGAAATCATAGAGGAGGATCAGAAAATATAACAGGAAGACACTCTCTTGATCCAGAACAGAGGTTGGATGGGAAGTTACACATACTTATGCTTCAAAAAGATAATAAGTGTCGCGAATGTGTGGTGTGCTCTGATAAAAAACGACGAAAACGGACGATAAATATTTGTAAAACATGTGATGCAAAACCATCTGTGTTTGGGAGAATGTTTCAAAAAATATCATACCTTGAAAATATACAAATGATTCGTTTTAATATGATAATAAACATATATAGCGTTAAGTTATGTGAATATAATAATTTCTAAAAATTCGTGAAAAAGTGTATAGGCATATTTTTTCAAAAACGCCCCGTACCGGGAGCAGCTTCTTATATTTGCCTTGATGTTCCGCCTTTCTGGGAGGATTCAATTTTTGTTTTCAATGTCGTCTACAAGTAAATAACGAATAGAAAAAATAATACCAACAACACAAAAACTGTAACCAATAAATTCTTTGCAGGGGTAGATACTCTTTGAAACACAACGAACAAGTTATCGATGCATTACGCCCTTGGACGCAGGTAAACAAACGTATAATAGGGTGGTCACGGAAACGTTGTTATAAAGATACTAGATACTACTGGTAAACACAAATATAATCTGGGGACATTGTTAAGCGATAATCAACCTACAGAAATTGTTGACAATAATGCTGAGATTGCCAACAATCAAACCATGAATGTCGAGTAGACGGGAAGTGGGTTTTCGGGTTAAAATAAGGATCCGACTGTCACTATTTTCACATCGAAAAATAAGACTGGAATATGTTGATCCCGATCAGCCAACGCGAATGCGAGATTGGGTCAACAATTCGTTTGGATGAATGGCCAACTTCAATTAGATTGGCTATCGTCACTTTACTGTGAAAAATGTATATTATATAAATCAGTTTATATAATAATGTCTCCAGCTTTAATTCACTTTTAATGTGAAATATAGAGGAAAGACTTTGTTCACGACAGTGAATGGTAAAAGTTATATTCGAAGGATACACTAATATGACACAAAAAAAATTTGCCCAGGGCGTAATATCATTCAAATGTGAAAGAAGACGAAATATTTCTGAATGCAAAGCCAAAATAAAAAAACTTGGGCAAAAGCTAGTGGAGCAGTTAAACGAACACTCTCATGGTCCAGAACTAGCCAGAAAAGAGGTTCTCCAAGTAATGCAAGAGATGAAAAGATTGGCAGAAGAAACTGAAAAAGCACAGCAAAAGATTATTTCTAAATCTGTTTCATCGACAAATGACGATGCAAAAGCAAAGCTTTACCTCATAAACGTCGGTGTAATGGCGAAGAAAATGTTGATGGAAATATATGCATTTATTCGTACAGTATCACCGAGATATTTAGACTCAAACAGTACTCCTTTACCTGACTTCTCCGATTATCTCTATTTTTTTTTGTTTTCTCCTACACTTGTTTATAGAGATTCTTATCCTAGGTTCATTGATATAATAATTGTCAGATTTTTAATTTCGAAAATTCAAACATTTTTGATTGAATTAATGAATTTTCAAAACCAATCATGTACAATGGAATAAAATGATGATGCAACTTTTCGAAGTTGCAGGGATTATATTCTATATAAACTTTTTGTCTGAAAAATTTCTAGTGCATAACTTCGAGACATTTGGAAAAACGTCAGAGGTATAATCATGTAATAAAATTATCATAACCATTATTCGATCAATTAAACAATTACAATTGTTTTAGGTATTAGAAGTGACCTGTACGAGGGGGACGAAGGTGCTAAAGATGTGGTCAACTCCCTGTGCAGAGTCCTTGGTGAGGGCTGCCATGGAAGCGTGAGGGTGCGGTCGATGCGACCAGCGTTTGACGGCACATGCACCGCAGAGGTGCTGAGGAGCAGCGAGTCTGACCGGATGTTGAAGTAGGGACGAGTCCGAGTCAGACTCGTTATGTGTCGCATCCGAGATCGGGTGGAAGTGCGGAAATGTTTCCATTGTCTCGGCTACGGGCATGTGTCTGCACGATGCAGCAGCGACGACAGTCATGATAGGCAGGCCAGGCTTGTCTCGGGTGCTGGGAGAGCGCTCACAAATCTGGAGGATGTGAGGCGCCCGTCCAGCGCGGGCTCTGTAAGGAGGCAGGACCTGAGTCATCGCACTGGTAAATGTGCGGTCTTCGGGGCTGTACTACGGAGGCATCGGAATCAGAAATGATGCCTCCCGCAGAAGACCGAACCAAGATCTTCCAGATCAACCTGGGCCATTGTAGAGCAGCCCAGGATCTTATGTTGCAGATGCTACGAGAGAAAGGCACCGACGTCGTCATCGTCTCGGAGCAGTGGAAAGGAACGGGTGCCGGATGGCACTCGAACACGGGTGACACTGCTGCGATCTACGTGCCACCTGGATGGACTGTGAGCTGGCACACGCAGGTAGGATGCGAGAATGCAAGAATGATACTCCAATACGTGGAGAAATAATATTACAATTTATAGGTCTCAGATCTAAAGTGTACTGTATTTTATCAAAAGATGGTCTTCAATCAAAGGTTAAAGGTGTTAACGAAGAAAATATTATCTGATAAAGTTTTTGTACCTACAGATTCTCTTTTGACAGAACTATTTGAAGTTTCTCAAGCTAAAACAATTTATAATTTATTCGTAGCTATTTTGATTATTTTATTTCTTAATGCAATTATGTATTTATGATCTCATCAGCTATGGCAGGTAAAATTTCGTATTAGATAAAAAAAACTTATAATACACTCATGTATTATATTAATTTCTATCAAATATTTCAGGATAAAATTGGGAACAGATTCAATGTCGATGTCGTCGATAATATGTCGATATGTCAACGATATGCCAAGCAATGTTAATATGGACATATATGCAATTTGCTTTATTACTTCCATTTTCACTTCTTAAAAAATGGGCAAGTGTGAGAAAAAAACTAAACAAATGTAAATGATCTAAATAAATATTTCAATATGAATTAATCGATTTTTATAACGGCTTTATCACTTATCATTAGCGTTCATCGAAACTGGGAATCCAGATCTTCGCTTCACCAGCAATAATAAGTCCGATATTCAGAACTAACGGTGATAATTGGCGCCCAAACTTAGTGGCCGAGTACAAGTAGTAGACAATCATACAAATCATACGAAAGAATGAGTAAACGGAGAGGAACGAAAATGTCGACGGAACCGTTGACAGAGGAGTCCGAGTCGATGGAGTCTGCACCAGAGGAGTCAGACGTCCCAGAACCAGAAGCCCCCACAATGGATCCTGAACCACAGGGAACGAGCCCGTGACCTCCTCACCAGTATAACATTTAACGAAGGAGGAACTCCTAGCATTAATACAACAGATTAGAACGCCAACTTTAGGACAGACCCCACGAGAGGGAACACTGGCCAAGTGTCAACAGAGATACGGCGGCACAAAAGAAGATGGATCATTAGACAGGTTCATCAACGCTGTGTTAATATACAAAAGCGCAGAGAACATCGCTGATGATAATGCAGTGAAAGGCCTTTCACTATTATTGACAGGCCCTGTGGCAGATTGGTGGGAAGTAGAACGAAAGAGTAGACTAAACCTAGGATGGGAAGAAGCCCTTTCCAGCTTGGGATGCGCCTTTGAACCACGCAAGCCCGCCCATCGAATATTCCAAGAGATAATTGCAAACAAGCAATGACCAGGTGTGACGACAAGTATCTTTGTCAACCTGCAATGGAAATTGCTGTCGAAATTGGACTTCAGCAATCCGGAAGAAATTCAACTGGACCTCGTCTACGGTCAGTTGACAGAGGGGATGAAAGACGCCATTCCCCGGGAGATAGTCAGAAATCTTCACAAATTGCCAGAGAAGGAGATGCGAATTGAAGAGAGATGGAGCGAACGAGAAGCTGCCATCGAAGGACAGACTCCTGACATCCTGCAGAAGCAGCGAAATCTGTAGAGAAACGCAAAAAGAGAAGACAATAGAGTCGTCAACAGAATGAAACGGAAGCCACTGCTTAAATGCTCTAAATGCAAGAAAATAGGCACATCAGTACATACACTTGTGGATGCGAGTCGCCAACACGGCTACGACTGAAAAAACAAGTAGCACGGCGTTCGAAGAGGGATCCGTATGCAAAAGAATTGTACAGATTTGGTATAAAAAATTTTGTTCCGGTAAATTTGATCTCGAAAACGAGCCTCGAGGAAGACCGAAGATGATTGTTGACTATGATGAATTGAGGTCAAGAGTGGAATCCGATCCACGCACAAATGTTCAATTGGAGGACGAACATATCTGAAACATTCCTGGAGAGGTTCCCTACATATATCCGACGCTCCAGAAGATCTACGCCCAGCGCCAAGGCCAGGGGAGAACGGTATTTTTAGTGCAGCGCATGGTGAGGCTTTTTAATGAGCTCAGCTTCACCACGTGTACGAAGCTGCGCGTGGCGATGGTATGCAGGCTGCTGGACCAGAGGATTCGTGAGCGGATCCTGCCAAAATCGGCAGCGTCGATGGAGGTGCTGTTGGAGCTGGCTCGTGACGTCGAGGCCACGCTGGCGGAGAGACGCGAGGACTCCAAGCCAGGGGCGAAAACGAGTCGCCGCCATTCCACCCCATGCCTGCCGAAAGAAAGCAACCGCATTGCACCACGTGTCGACGAAAGGGTCGCGTGGCAGCCGAATGCCGAATGTCGAGAATCAGCCATGCGGAGCCGCGGCTACCCCAAAAGAGATGATAGCGAAGGAAACGCGGCATGTTTTCTCACGAGTATGTTCAAAATTTAGTTTGAAATTATTTTTCAGTATTTTTTACCTTTCACCTTTTTTTTCAGAATTATCAACTTTATATAATGTGCTTGGAGTATTATTTTATTCAATTTTTCAATTAACATTTTTAATTTTCAAATGCATAATTGTAATTCGGTGTAAAATACCACCAGCCTCTAGTACTATAGTTACGGTAGAAATGGTGAGATTCATAAAGTCATTTAAACATTATAAAAATAAAGAAAATGTATTTGAATACACATTGTTTAATGCACATCGATTATTAATTTCAATGTATATTATGTTTCGCCTGCGATTCGCAATATGCACTGTGTGCATGAACGCGACACCACCATATGGCGTTGAGTCAGCATACTGCAGTATTGTAAGTGTACTATCTGATGTATGTGTGTGGCGAAGAGACGCATGGGGTGTGCGGATGCGCAGGTGTCGGTTGTCTATGAAAGTCCTAATTTACCGTCTACGTGTGCTCTTCATTATTATTTCTGTTCTTTGTGCATAAACATAATTTATTTATTTATTCTATATTTTTGGCCCAGAAAAATTACAATGTCTTCCGAAAAAATAAGCGATTTCAGTGATAAAAATGATCATATGGAAACTAACAATAGTGATACCAGTGACATTTTTATTCAAGGGCAAAACATTGGAGACTAGTAAATCTCAATGAAATGAAAGCTTTCGTAGCTGTACTGTTAGAAATGGGGATAACCCGAAGACCCAATATGTTTAGTTAGTAGACAACCATTTGAATTCCCAACTAATGTCTTTGGATTGAAGAAATTACCAGGTCGAAATTTGCGAAGATGCGTCGTATGCAGCTCTAAAGATGGAGGACTGATAAAGCGGTCCAACTTGGTCTGCTCAAAACGTAATAAGGGCGTTCAAAGTATATGCATAGTAGTATGTAGTAAAAGGTACAACGATATAAATGGACTATGGGATACGAATCCTGATTGTGATGTTCGCACGAGACCCATGATAGAGAATCCTATGGTGATAAGATCCACTAGAATTCCTAATTTTAAATAATACATAGTACACAAGAACACAAAGCTCTCAGAGAGATATTGGGCAGTTTTTTAATGGCCTAAAAGGTTAAAAAAAAAAACTGATAATTTTTCAATGTGCATTTGATTCAGAAGTGTCGTACTCGTTACATGTAATGTTAAAACTCGGTATGTGTGATCATGGGAGGGTATTTTTCCCAGTATTTAATAAAATAAAGTTTTAACATATGCACATTGCTGTCACTAATTCAAAATAATTTTACAGTGAAGATAAATAATTTAATAAATTACTTTTCAGATAAAAATAACTAAAAACACGAAATATAAAATGTGACTATGGCCGTAATGAGACATAGTTTCCTGTTATTTTTAACATGTGTAAGTGTATACGTGCATACATTGTATGATTAAATGATTAAATAGTAGATAAAAACGATAAGTATATTAACAAAACAAACAAAAAATACTTTAATCAGTCATATAAAGGGTGATCAGCGAATCGTTGGTCAAAATGAAAAGAATTTCATCGGTCGCACAAATACCTAAAACTTCTTCATTTCTTTCAAATGAAATAAGCTGTTGTTTTCCAACATTGACACGACGATTTTCACCCGACGAATTTCTATGCCGAAGTTTTTGATCGGAGGCCCATTCTTGTTGGTAAATAAAAGAATGCCTAGTCGCTTCGCAGACAACACTGTACTTAAAACTAGGAGAACAAACCGTGTATTTTTTCTGTTGTTTTGACGATTGAATGTAACCGAACGCCAGAAGAGTGCCTTCATGATCGATCGGCCAGCAATCGTCGGTCATCGGATACGGCTGCCAAATACAGGTATCTGCGTCGTGTCTCAGTCCGAGCGACGGTGCCTTCGAAGGATCTACGTTCACGTTTAATATAAAGGGATGAGAATTGAGAAAAACTTGGTGGGTGATTTCATAATTTTTTCCTTCTAGTCTCACTGAAAAGAAATAATATGATCGTTAGTATTGATAGGAATTTATTGAAAATCACAATAGATTAATATAATTACATAGACAGGACTCTTCCTCGGACGAAAAATCACATTCCTCCAACTGTTGACTGTTGAAAAGCGGCAAATTTTCCCCCGGAACGACTTCGTTTTCCGAACACAGGTGAGCGAGCCGAGAATGAACCTCGGCAACGTACGAAAGGTCGGGCACCTGTTCTCCGTCGGGGTCTCCGTCTTTCAAAAGGCTGGGCCACACGGTCCCGGTGTTCCTTTTCGACATGCACACGTTCAGCTTTCCAGATTCGTCGACGTTCCACGTCGTAACTTCTTGATCGACCAAGTCGAAAAGCTTACCGCCGACCAAAGTTTCGGTACCGCACCGGACGTTCAACGAGTCCCTCGCGCTGTCGACGATCGGGGTGACCTTTTTCGGTAGATTTATGATCACGGTGACGTCTTCGGAATTTTGGACCCAGGAATACAGAACGGTTTTGTCGACTGCGGGTTCGGGGGTTTCGGGTTTGGGTTTGTCCACGAAGTCTGCCGGGCGGTCGGCGGCCACGTACACGGCTTCGCATCCAGGTTCCAGAGCGCAATAATGGACGACGCCAGGAGTTCTGATCTTGCGATGAACCCTCGCATTCCACGCGTCGTCGCGGTTTTCCAAAACGACCCAATCGACGATCGCAACGCATCGCTCTTGCTCTTGCTCGATCTCATACAAGAGACAGTGCAAATTGTCCCCGGCGTCCAGCCGAACGTCCAAAATAGAAAAACCGCCTTTTTGGACCGGCGCCTCCACGCGTGCGATTTTCTTCCATTTTGGCGGGCTTTCGACTTTGCGATTTCCCGTCGAATATACAGTCAAATGTTTCGACCCATCCGCGAAAAGGGCGCGATCTTCGTCGCAAAACATCAGCGTGCAAGGATGAGCATGCGTACCTTCGGATTCGAAGTTCGAAACGGCTTCGATTCCCGACTCGTGAGCGCGCCAAATCGTGGAGTCCGCGACGAAGTAGGCCGCCGCGTTCCAGGCGTCGCGGACGAGCGCGTTGTGGAGGGCGTAGAGCCTGGTGTGCAGGAGGGAGCTGCGCCCTTCTGGGGGCGCAGGCGTCGGTAGGGCTCCGAAGGGAAGGGGGGCCCGCTGGACGTCCCCGCAGGCCGCGTCGGCGCCGGCGAGGCGGTAGCCTTCGAACTCATGGTGCAGCAGGCGCCGGTCTGTTGACAGTTGTACGACACGGCGGCCCATGGCGATCTCGCTGTCGTCTCGCGGAGTTGCCAATTGTCCGGCAACTAGGTCGTTTCCCGCTCAAACGTAAGGAGGGCCACGTTTATCATTATTTTTTTTTTTACGATCGTTTGTTGTTTCTTTTGTGTTTATTGATTTTTATGATGAGTAATACGAAAAAATAGTTGCTCAATTGTTTTAAAATTTGAGCGTTTAAAAAATGAATGCATTTTTCGTTTGACTTTTTGATTATTAATTATTTCGATTGTTAAATTATTATTATTATGAATTTATATATTTTCTAACTTTAAATCTTTCAATATTCGAAATTACAAAAATGTGTAGTTTTGAGATGGGATTTTGTTCATTTTGAGAGTTAAAATATTCACCAACTTCAATTGTTTTCAGCAATTTCGATATTTTATTATAAAGTCAGAATTAATTTTAATATCGTTCTTTTTGAGGGGAGCATAGAAAAAAAATTGCCAAAATATCTAAATTATGTTTATTGTTAGAGAAGTTGTAGGAAGAGTTTATGTTGCAAGTTTTTTTTTATAATATATGAAAGATAAAATGACTGGCACAAATATTATTTGTTTAAAAAATTGTCTGGGAAAATCAATGAAGAATTGACAATTTTGTCGAGTTGAACAATGTTAAACCTCCCTGAACAACTGAATGAAAGTGTAACACATGTGTACTGTAGTTTATCACATTTTAAAGAGAAAATAAAAAAGTTTTCAAGTGTCTGTGATTTATTTCATATTGATTACGATCATTACATTGTCGGAAAACTTCAGATACTGGCTCGACGTACAATAATTATAAACTGGGAGTTATAAATAAAAACTAGAGCTTCTCATTAAAATAAAAAATTAAACTGTACAATAATAGGGTATATTTTTGATAGGAATGAAAGGTAACGAAGCAAATAGCTTTAAAATTTTATTGTATAAAACAATACATTTTGATTCTTGTCAGATATATGGTGTAGCTGACGACTTCCAGATCTGTGTGATATGCATGTCAAGTCATATTCGAAAAATAAGATTTGTAACAAAATAGGTTCAATAAATAAATATTTTAACACTTAAGTACGCGTAAAGTATAATTCGTATGAAACATGTCCTGACATACATAACGCAAACCGGACACAATTATTTAACAATTTAAAATACTTTCCTATTTATTATTAATATATACACAATTTGTTTTATAATAAATTCATTTATTCTACCACTGACATCACCAATGCTTCATCAATCAGTTCAACATTCACTTGCACACTATATGGTGGTGGGTTGTAGCCCCTCGAGAGGGCAAGTGGCTGATGGCAACATATTTTCATATGCAACATGCGGCAGCGGCCCCATTTCTCAGCTATCTCCCAGTATACGAGGACCTTACATTATGCGTTTAATTGTTTCGAGGATTAATTTAGAAAATAATAAAAATAGGTTTCGATAAAGCCAATAAAAATTAAAGGAAAGAGTAAGCAACAGATTTAAGGCGCTAATTAGGCAGTAGTTATTAAATTCTGTAGTGATGTACTCTACCACTTGTCTACCACTCGTTCACCCACTGAAAAATAACAATGGTGTTAGTTCAAAGAATTAACATCATTTTTTTAAAAGAAAGAGCAGTAGTTGAACAGTTTTGCCAAAAATAAACATGCAATGAATTTGTGTCTAACAAAAGAAACAGTTAGGAGGCAACAGAGATCACAAACACCGAGTTATACAAATAAATACATAGGAGTTACAATCATATTGACTATACAATGACGAGTGTTCATGGAATACAATTAATGTAGGGTGAAGGCTCTAGCATTTGAAACAGGTCCTCAACGGGCCGCTGGCCCAAGATTCTCTCCGTTTAGTTTGCTGATACCCTCGGTGCCACTGTGAGGAAATACATATAACATATATTAGATTTTGGGTACATGCTATGTTCGTAACGCGCACTTGAAATAGTACACCAGGTGAAATTAATAGGTTCACAATAATAAATAAAAAAAATACAGGGATACTTGAAACTTTTAAGTGATACAATCAATAACTAAACAGGACATATCATAAAAAGTGGACAATGAACAATCTAAACGTGTGAAAGGGGCAACATAAACGACAACAAATAAAATGAAAGGTAAGTGCTTGGCAAGTTGAAAAAATAATATATGTATAATAATTATGTATAAGTAAATACTTAACTAAAAAAATATATGAGAGTATATAATTTATAATATAAAAATTTTACCTGTGATTGATACATGATTGAAAACATTCGGCATTCTTTATAAATAAAATAGTTAGTCCAATATACCGCAATAATTTCAAATATTTTTATTTGCTACAGTTAAATGTAGTTTATTTTACAATGTCATAATTGTTTGTGTTTCGCTTCCAACTTCACAGTATATACAGGACATGGGTTGTAAAAAAAATCACTGAAATATTACTGCACACACAATTTCTGTTAATATTAAAATCAAAAAATTCATATTATAAAAGGGTGGAGGGGGAACATTCTGATGCACTATGAACAAGTTAACAATTAATCAGATTTATTCGTTCAGTTTATAGAAAATTTCAAATGCAATACATTGTTAATTAATAATTTCATTAAATTTCAATATGAATTTATGAGATGCAATAAAAATACAATCACCATCAATATATTTACAAGTAACAAGAATGTATTGATCGTAATTATATGTTGAATTATTTTTTATGCCCAAAAGTATTTCTCCTATGTCTAATATCTATTTGAGAAATATGTTTATTATGTTTTAAGTATTTGAGATATATATTCGACATCCATTATACATATCAAGCAATAAAAAAGTATTGTTCAATAAATTACAATATATACTAATAGATTTGATGCCGAAGTAATCACATATACTTAAAACAGGGCACGGGAGTAATGAAAGAAAACTATTTGAAGTTCAAATTGATATGAAGAATTAATCTAGTTTCAAAAGTTCAATATTAAATATTTTATTGCAAAGATGAAAGTTTTCGAAAATTGTAATAACAATAAAAAACATACTACAATATAAATAAGATTTAATTTCATTATGAGCCTGATTACTCTAAGATTCTTGTTCATTGAGAAAATCATCACGATTAATTTGAGATTTATATGCACAAAAATGTAATTTGTCATTGATAGTTGATAGTAATAAATAAGTCAAACGGTTATTATATGCATTTTAGACTAGTGGAATTACATCATTGAGCACACAAACATTTGGCTACCCTTAATTCCAAATTTCAGAACAGGGTTGTGTGAATTGAAGAATAAATCAAAGTGCAAAAATCAATGGCGCACACACAGGTGATACCTTCTTTATATCGGTTTACACACATGTGACCAAAAGTATTTTAATATCAACTTATCATTGTAAAATCACAAAAATACTCAAAAACTGGGGGGGGGGGGGCAGGCAAAGTAACACAAAAAAAAGGATAAGTTAAAGGTATGTAAATGCTTCAAAGGCACTTATACGAAAGTATAAAAATTGCATAATTTGTGATCAGATTTCAATAATTTCCTAATATAATAATTAAATATAACTTAAAAAAAAAAAAAAAATTGCTAGAAAATAAGTTAACACAAGTTCCCGATTATGTGAGACACAATTTAAACTATATATGAATACTAAATGAATCTGAGGTCCATTGATTGTGTGAAACTGTCAGATGGCATAGCACCAATGTAGTTTATATTGTCCTAAAAATATAATCAGTTCTTCACACTCAAAACACACAATTGTTTTTTTAGTAATGAATGGTATTAGAACGAGGATTGGAAAACAAACTAATCAAACATGGGGCTTGTTCGGCCACACCACACTGCCAGGGCGTTATAGGGGCCCGTAGAGCAGGAGGCCGAAAAATACGGCCCACATTAGAACGATCCATTGCATGCCGTTAAGTAGACTCTCACCGTCGGTGATCTTTCTCGCAACAAACTTGAGAACTTCATCCAACAACACCACAGGGATGGAGAACTTCATTACAGTCAGCCATTCGTCCACTGACAATGGGGTAACTTGGAATACAGTCTAAATAAAAAAATTATAAGTATCAATTTGAAAAATATTTCAACATATGAAATTTTTAAACTTACTGATAAAACTTCTACGTAAAGAATGACAAAGTGAAGAGTGAATGATAAAGCCATGGAGCCAATCAACCACATGTTGGACCATGGAGGCATAGCAATCAAAGATTGATTTTCTGATAAGCTGTAAATAAAAACATTGGAAAGGTAAATTGAGAACATTCAAATTGAAAAGGAAACCTGGACAAAACAAAAACCTGTTCATTGCGTTAAGCATCTCAATTGTCACAAGGACAGAGAGAGCCATGGTCATGGGATGAGGGTCAGTGAAGATTTTGCAATCGACTCCCTTGAAGTCTTCATCGTTGCCGATGCAAGACAAATGGTGAGTCAATTGCCAGTAAGTCATCTGAGGACCGAAAGGAGAGTACATGAACCACCAAGAAGCGGCAGCTACGGTAGCGGCACCGACATATCCACCAATAGCCATATATCTTGAAACATAAAATAAATTATTAACATTCTTGAAATAAACAAAGATTAGAATACAAATATGTTGGAAAATGATATATAATTGATATTGTAACCATAATATAATGAAAGTAAGAGAATCAAAAGTACCTGAAGAACAACCATCCAGAAATGAGACCTTCATCAGCTTTACGTGGGGGTTTGTCCATGATGTCCAAATCAGGAGGATTGAAACCAAGAGCAGTAGCAGGCAAACCGTCAGTTACAAGATTGACCCACAGAAGTTGGACAGGGATAAGAGCTTCAGGTAAACCAAGAGCAGCAGTCAAGAAGATAGATACGACCTCACCAACGTTGGAGGAAATCAAATAACGGATGAATTGTTTCATGTTGTTGTAAATGGCACGACCTATACACAAATTATATATATTTTAATCTTGAAATTATTCGGTTGAAAAAAAATTAAAAGATGCCTAGTATGTAAAATTTAAAATACCTTCTTCAACAGCAGCTACAATTGAAGAGAAGTTGTCGTCAGCCAACACCATCTCTGATGCAGATTTGGCGACAGCAGTTCCAGAACCCATAGCAATACCAATTTCAGCTTTTTTAAGAGCTGGGGCATCATTGACACCATCACCAGTCTGGTGTAAAATAAGGAGTATTATATGATATTCATAGATTTTTATAACATTTAAAGAAATCAATGTCATACCATAGCAGAAATTTCATTCATGCTTTGCAAATATTCAATGATTTTGGATTTGTGGGATGGTTCTACACGGGAGAAGAGACGAGCACGGGCACAAGCCATTTTTTGTTCAGCAATTGGGAGGTCATCAAATTCACGTCCAGAGTAAGATTTTCCGGTGGTATCTTCTTCTTCAGTGAAGACACCAATACGTCTGTAATAGAAAGGTTAACAATAAGTAAAATAAAATCATTATAAGATCAGAATATTTTTGAAAGTATGACAAAAGTATAAACCTGCAAATAGCTTCAGCAGTAGCCTTGTTGTCACCAGTGATTACAATAACTCTGATACCAGCAGCACGACACCTGACAATAGAATCGAATACTTCTTTACGGGGAGGGTCCAACATACCTACCACACCAATGAAGGTAAGGTTGACTTCATAAGTGTAGAATTTGTTAGAGTCTCCAAGATCCATATCGTCGGGTTTCAATGGGTTATCAGCTGTGGCCAAAGCAAGGCAACGAAGAGTGTCACGTCCAGTACCGTATTGACGGGTGAGCTCAAGAATGCGGTTTTTGAGGGTTGGGTTAAGAGCTACTTTGGTGGTTCCAACACGGGCATGTGTGCAACGATCGAGTACACCTTCAGTGGCACCTTTGACGAACAGTTTAGGTCCAGTTCCAAGACGAGAAGCTTTCAATGGAGTACAATAAGAAGACATAGATTTCCTGTCACGAGAGAATTCCAAAGTGAATTCTTTCTTCCATTTAGTTTCAATTTCTTGGCGGACGACAATAGCAGCAGAACGGCGATCTAAACCAGTCTTGGGAACACTGAAAGGATTCATTTTTTCAGCCAATACAATGAGGGCAGTTTCAGTAGCTTCACCTACTTTCTCGAAAGCCTGTTTGAATTCATTGAAATCAATAGCAGAGTCGTTGCACATGATGCAAATGGTACCCAATTCATGGAGGGTATCAAAGTCAGAAGCCTTAACTTTCTGTCCCTTGAGGAATACATCACCAATGGGTTCATAAGTAGAGCCAGTAATTTCGAATTCCAAGAAGCTGCTATCGCCTCCTTCAACCTTTTCAAAGCAGAACATGCGAGAAACGGACATTTGATTAGTGGTAAGAGTTCCAGTTTTGTCTGAGCAAATGACAGATGTGCAGCCCAAAGTTTCGACGGAGGGAAGAGATCTGACAATAGCATTTTTCTTAGCCATACGTCTGGTACCCAAAGCAAGACAAGTAGTGATTACAGCGGGTAAACCTTCTGGTATAGCAGCTACAGCCAAGGCGACGGCAATTTTGAAATAATATACAGCACCCTTGATCCAGCTTCCACCGTGGGCGGGATCATTGAAATGACCAATGTTGATAGCCCATACAGCTACGCAAATAACGGAAATAACCTTGGACAATTGTTCACCGAATTCATCCAATTTCTGTTGCAGGGGAGTCTTGATTTCTTCAGTTTCAGACATTTCAGTACGGATTTTACCAATAGCAGTGTTAAGACCAGTTCCAATAACAATACCGCGAGCTTTGCCAGCAGCAACATTTGTACCAGAGAACAAAATGTTTTTCTTGTCTTGATTTACAGCACGGGGGTCAGGAATGGCATCTGTGTGTTTGATAACTGAGATAGATTCACCAGTCAAGATGGATTGATCAATACGGATTGTAGTGGAATAGATCTTAATAAGTCGGATGTCCGCAGGGATTTTGTCACCAACAGAGACTTCAACAACGTCTCCTGGTACAATTTCCTTAGCGCGGACTTTTTGTACTCCAGACTTGTCTCCGCGAACAACTTTACCCATTTCAGGCTCATATTCTTTAAGAGCCTCAATGGCAGATTCGGCGTTTCTTTCCTATAACAAATTTAGTGAATATTTATAATAAATTTCATCAGTTGTCGAGAATTAAAAAAAAATATATATGTATTGAATTTTACCTGCCAGACACCGACGATGGCGTTAGCAATAAGAATAAGTAAAATTACGAAGGGTTCTACGAAGGCAGTGAAAGCATCTTCATGCTCTTCAAATAAAGCTAAGACCTGGGAAAGAAAAAAAATGGGTTTTGTAAAATATTTATGGTCAACAAAAAATTAAAATTGGTGAGAAAATATAATACTTACGAATGAAATAATAGCAGCTAAAAGCAGGATCTTTACTAAAAGATCATCGAACTGTTCCAAAACTAATTGCCATATAGATTTACCTGAAAACAACCACTTTATAATGTAATTTATCCTATTTTAAATTAAGTTTGAGCAAATGATTTGATGAAATGATTCTTTCGCGTTTTTACAATATATGATATCATAAATAATAATAATACAACATTAAACACAGATTTTAACATAGTGTCAAAAAACCATGTAAATGGTAAAGTTGTTTGGTAATTTGCATTTTTTTTAACAGTGTGATAATATTTACTAATTTTAAATCTTAAACAAATATTTGCATTTCGAATATGAAGGAACAATAGTAACACTTTATAAATTAATTTATAATATATTTCCCAGCGAAAATTAATGAAAATGAAGTTCAGCATATCGAAGACCATTTGTGAGCATTGTTATTTACCTTCTTCTGTTGGCAATTCTGAAAAGAAATAAATAATAAGATTAGATAACTGGAAAAAGTAATTCACACACGAAAAAATATGCAATAAGAGTTTGTGTGCTTAATAATGTGACGGTGGTCAATTGATTATATGCGATGAACAGAGCACGCCTTTTAATGGTTCATTTCCTTTGATCAAGCGCATTAATTAGAACTCATTTGTACCATCACCTGGTACGAATTGTTTCCTATTTTTAAATGGACATGGTCAATCGTCGAAAAACACATCGGCAGAATATTGCCCTCATACAATTTTCAACGATACCGAAAATTATTACAAAACAAGTAAATTTCAAACGGATTTCTCTAGCCGAATTTTGATCTCACCAATGAAGCAAGCGACCGACGATTTTCTTCAACGAAAATTACTTTCAAAATTTGACACTGTCGAATTCTTTCGACACGCTCGTGTCCGAAGTACGGTGACGAATCGTAAAAATTCCACGTTTAAGCGGCGAAAAGCAAAACGCACAAAACTAAACATTTCCGATACGAATCTACAGGTACGAAAACGAAAGCCTATGGGGGAGAAAGAAATGCCATAAAGCAGGTCAAGCATACCGAGGGTGTGTATATGTAGTTCACCCAATATTGATCCCGAGGGCGACTACCTGTTGGACGCAAAAAAGTATTTATATTCAATTGCAGCGAAATATCGACAGCTTCGGCGCATCGGTTGCAAGAAAGGTTTCGAGTTCGGAAAAGATGGACTTATTCGAACTTCTTTATTTTGAGATAAGAAAAAAAAACAGGTATATTAAACGGTGAAGTTTAATTTCAGTAGAGGAAAATTTGGTCGGGACGGCGATAGTGTTATTCGCGTTAAAATTGTAACGTGGCTAATTAGTGTTTACACGCCGATACGAAACGATAATAAATGTTGCAGGAACAATCCGTGTGTAAAGTTTACAATTTACATAGTCAACTTGCGTGCGTTTATAATTCAAGAGAACCCAATAAAAAAAAAGCGTTGAATAGAAATAGATTCAGAAATAATTAGCATACTACAATACTTCAAAAGACTCATATTTCGAAAAGTTAGATTTCATTCAAAGAACAGATCCACATAAAAACCGATAAAACGGAACGCGTAAATCAGTCCGGACGCGTATAAAAACCGCACACTGAAAACATTCAGATTTTCAGACCGTGAAACGAAAAGAACCGCGGACCGAAACCGCACACGGAAAAAGAACGAAGGAGGACCATCATCGATGCATACGTGGAATAAAAAGGTTGAAAAAGACCAGCTCGCCATGGAAGTGTGAGCGTTTTCAGAATTCAGCACACATCCTGAAGACCGTCACGCGCGACAGACGCTTTACAAAATTGATGAAACGACCTCTCGAATACCAAATGCACAGAAATCCAATTATGGGTCGAGGATTTTGGAGTGCCCGAAGGTGCGTGCTCGACTTAGACGTTAATCGTCCTCGTCTGCGATGTTTAATTAAGAATTTTATATTAATCGTGTGATTTTTGACGAAAAGAGAGTATCGCATAACGACTGGATACAATGTAGTGTTGTTTGCCGTGCAAATATGACATCAAAAAAATTTGAGCGAAAATACTTTCAGATCGCCTCGAAACACCTCTGCAATTCTTGGGAATTAATTTCGTTGCGTTTACAGGTCATTGCGCTTATCATTTGCATAATGCAGAGTAAATATCGAAAAAAAAGTGAAGTGTAATCAGATGACATGCGAAACGAAAAAAAATTATATAAAATTAGAGTGATTTTGCTTTTGATTCGTTACTGTTTTTATCGTCGAGGTCTTTGAAACGATGTCAGCTAAAATGCCGATGGCGCACGTCCACTGTTTCATTGCTATGCAAAATTTATAAAATACGAATTGAAACGGTTAATTGAGCCAGAGTACGATGTGCAACAACTTTACATTATAAAAAAAAAAAACAGCAGTTATGTTTTTTGTAAAATATATTATTCCGATTAGTTATGTGCGTCGTACCATATTTTTTTCAAGCTTTTTATTAATTCGATTTAAAATAAATCAAAATCAGAAGACTATCATTTGAAATGAGTTCTGATCGAAGGATTCGATCGTTCGCTTATATCGAAGGAACGTGTTTTGCGTGTCAACTTTAGGAACGAATGAATTTGTTCACGAAACGACTTTATGTACGCGTAAATAGTTCAAGGATGTCGAATTAGCGATTCGACAAAGAATTTGTGCATTATCAATAATGTTACCGATAATGAAACCTATAAAATATTATCGCCTTTAGCTGGTACACTAAAAAATATGTGGAAATAAATATTGAATAATATATTTTGATCCAAATTAGAAATAGATTAATCGAGAATTAGTAACGAGATTACGAATGTATCGTAGATTTGTGTTGAGATGTTTAACGGATGTTATTGATATCAAACAAAAACTTCGGGGATTCTTCTCTACCGTTCAATGATTATCACTATCTGGAAAATCCCTTGCATCTAGAACATTCTCACGAATATCGTTAACTTGAGGAATAATCTCACGAAAATATAGCTAACAGAATATTTCTTTCAAATGAATATTCCTCTCAAAGGAATATTCCCTTTCGTAATTTGAAAAAATATATATGTATAGATATCGCCTTAAAGTTAAGCCTAATCGTAAGTGGGTTTAATGATTTTATGAAAGCGTTATATAATTTCAAGCATGTTAATGACACTTTAAACATATCAATATACTTTCGAAGATAAAATTATCGCGAGTATCTAGTTTTCGTAAAATCTAAATTTCATTTGTAGTTATATGTTCTTAAATTCGAAATATTTTATGCTGGAGATACGTGTATATTTTATCAAATAAATAGGGCTGATATTAATACATATTTTTAAATAGACCATTTATACATTTTTTCAAACTACAAAGAGGAATATTCCTTTGAGAGAAATATTTTGCGAGATATATTCTCGCAAGACTACTTTTTCAAATATCGATATTCTCAAAAGGGTTCTCGACGTGGGAAATTTTCCAGATCACGATAACCGCCGAACCTTCTCAACATGCCACTCGAAATCGACCACCGAGCGATTTATACACAATTTTTCATTACGAACATATTCACGTTCGCGAACACAATCCGAACCTCACAATTCCCAACAAACTCGACATTCACATCCAAACACAAATCCATCGAAATCCCGAAACCCCTCAAGACCGTCGGTTCAAAAGTTACAACTCGCCACCCACAACTACCGCACTTCAAAACACCGAAAACCCCCCGAGAAACTCCACCCCTGCTACCTGAAGAAACTTACATGAAAAATGCATCATCCGGCCACTTAAAAATCTACCTGGAATTTTCCATACAACGAAGAGACCTCGCCCGGGATAAGATCGGGCAGCTGAGCTGCCCATGATTCACCGATTCAATTTCCATCGCATAAATTTCTCCAGCGAACGAGCGAGATCTAGCTTTTTATTATTATTAAGGTCAACTGGCGTTTGGTCAAATCGCCGGGGTTAAACAGACAATCTCATTACACCGCCGTCAGCTGGCCATCAAACGTGTTCAGCGAACGAAAGCGCGAGTAAGCGGAGACGGCCGTGACCGACAAGGGACACCTGTGGGGCACCCTGGGCCTGGGCCTGAGACTGTGGCCTCGTCGAGAGTGGAAGGTCGCTCATTTTGTGCGGACACCGCGGATTTCGGGACGCCCACGCCCCGTTTATTTCTATTGTCGGACCTCGGATTTATTTCGGAGCCACCTCCTCCGGGTTGGCGGAGATCAGGTGTCGTTATATAATTGGTACCGCGAAAAAATATCACGTGGAATGGAAGCGAATTCACGGTCCGTGCGATCTTTCGAGCGGCGACCGACATTTGTGCGAAGTCGTTGAACTTTGGAAATTGCACAAGAGGGGCCACGTAGTCCGGTGGCGACTTCCCATTCCTATTTCTATGCTTTGTGAAATGACGGAGTGAGTGTTGAAGGAACACCGGAATAATTCGATGTGACTCGAGAGCACTGACGTGTCCCTATAGAATATACACACGTGGCCCTATAAGAGAGGCGCTAGCAAATTTTCCCGATGTTTGAAAGTGTCATAATTTCCGGTAAACTGATCAAAAACTGATTTGATTATTTGAAAAAAAATTCTGATTCAAAACGAACTGTGGTACGATATATCGCGTTTGTGTAATCAAGTGTTGTGTATGGAAATAATAATCGCCACTTCCGCGTCGCACGTTCGTGAAGGCGACGTTCGTATTTCGGGTTTTTCTTCTAAAAATATTGGCACATTTGTCCTGTTTTGGACAAATCTAGTATCACCACGTGTTCGGCAGGCGCTAAAGAATCGTCGAAATAATTTATGCAAAAACGCATATAATGGTGTTGTGACGTCATATGAAGACAAATACCAAGGTTAGAACGCAAATCTATGTGTACCAGATACGAGATTGACGTACGAACGTCGTGAATGGCTTCTAACTCGTGTTAGAACAACACATAAGTAAATAATTGCAGTGGTGATTAGAAGGTGATGTGTCGTGGATGTATTTTCGTAGAGTTACCGAGGAAATTTACTTTCGAAGGTATGTGCACATATCGGTTGATTCATCGATTGTGAAAAGTCATAGTTGGAAAATTGAATATTTGCAAAATATAATTTGATTCTAATGAAATCAATAGTGAATATTGAAAGTAGTGCTAAATACAAAGAAATAACAATAGGAATTTAAAACGGATCGGTATCGAGACAGAATAAAGAAAATGTCTTTGTTTCGAGGGCGTTCTGTACGAGCGAGGTGTATTTCATGAATATACATTTTGTAAATTTTTAGAGGTTCGTGCGGTTGTTGCAGATGTAAGAACGGTATTGAAGTAGAAGAGATATCGGTTATAGAAGCGATATGTAAAATTTATCTACCTATGCAATTTCTGACATGAGATACAGAAGTGATCTATAATGTCGCAAATCAAAAAGATTTTTCGTACAGCAATCGACTAGATTATAATGTTTCAGTTACCGAAATAAAGCGCACAAATACTTTTCAAAATGCGTTTGCTTGTCAAGGAAACTAATTTTGTTTTAAATTTCTTTTTTAAGATCTCATCGAAACTTTGTATAAGTTTTAAGGAAAAGTGATCAATTTTATATTTATTTGAACAGAGTGATTTATAATTTTGAAAAACACAAGATTCAATAAGTAAGAATAAACAATAGTGTGAGAAATCAAATGTGTAATTTGTGGTAGGCTGATTAAACAGATTGCAAGATTTTAGTCATCAAAACACAGGATACTGTTTTTTACATTTAAATTTCATGACTCACTAGCAAAATTTGATCTAGAACTTTCCTCCATGACATTACACAAAAAACTTGTGTAACAAAAAACAGATCACATATTCCAAAATCTGACCAACAATAAACACACCAACGAGCAACACCACCAAAATATGAAATCAAACAACCCACCGCACATATGTTTCCCCATACGACACAACTTAAAAAACTTTAAAACAACCCCCCAAAACCCTTCACATTTTTTACAACCTTTTAATTATTCTGACTACAACCTCGCAACCTAAAAAACATAAAAAAAAACTCACCATTGGGTCCGTACTTCTCCTGGTTCCGTTTGATCTGGTCAGGGGAGAGGCCCTTGTCTTCGTCGGTGCCGAAGTACTTGAGCACTTCGTCCACAGATTTGGCGTGGGCGTCATCCATGGCGGCGGCCGGCTGTCACTCCTGCAACCACCGAAAGCGTCTCCTTAGCGCAGGAAAGACAAATGCACACGTCGGGGGCCGAGAGGGGCGAGGGGGCGACGCGGGGGCGGAGCCGTCGTCACGGGAGGGCGGAGGCGCGTGGGGCACCCATCGACGGGGCCGGCGGACGGGGGGGGGCGGGGGCGAGGGGCTCGCCGACACGCGCCACGGACACTTGACAAGAACGATCGCCCGCCGCTGCACGAACGCCACTGGCAACACACGGCGCCCCTTCCCCGTACCCCGCTTCGTGTCGAGGCCTCGACGGTTGAATGGGCGGCCATGCGTTCGAGGGGAAATGGGACGTTTTAGATCAGGCTTGTCCAAAGTGCCACTATGGGGCCAAACTGGCCCCCAGTGCTCTCGCGACTGGCCCCCACTTTTCATACATAACAATTTACGAATTTTGCTCTAATTCGAGGAAAATTAGTATTATTTTTTTTGAATTGTTGAAGAATCGATTTTTTCAAGTACATTCTGATCAAAATATATGTATTTTATTGTTAAATTAAAAAAAAAATGCAAATTGTGTTTTGCCGTGTTTGACCGTGTTGGACCGTGTTTTGGCCAAAGTGGCCCTCGCATACCGAAATTTTGGACAAGCTGTGTTAGAATGTAAAATGTTGGGCTTCGAACTGTAATTAGTTTCGGTTATGGACCGATCTATACCAGGCTTGTCCAAAGGGCCACTATGGTGTCAAAGTGGCCCCCACTTTTCAAACAAAAACAAACAGAATTTATTCCGAAATGTACTCATCGAAATAGTTTTATAATTGAAATAAATAACTTTATTAATATTTTAATACTTATTACGTTTTTAATTTACAATTGAAATTTTGAGATTTGAAATTTGCAAGTGGCCCCCGCATACTGAAATTTTGGACAAGCCTGATCTATACGTACATCGCTTGAAAATTTCAAACCCCAGTTACGATCACGTAGACGCGTTCGCACTTAAATATCACTCGTTTGAAGTTTAACATTTTACGACAAAACGATTATTCACGCAATTCAATAAGAAGACACCGTGATCACCATTTATTATTAAATGCGTGTTTAGGTTAGGTTGGGTTAGCGTTTTTTGTGTCACATTTTACGATAGATACTTATAAAATATTTTCGATCTGAATAAGATACGTTCAGTAAATGTGACGCAAAAAACGCTAACCTAACCTAACCTAAACACGCGTTTAGTAATAAATACGTTCAGACTTTTGACTGAGACATGCGAAATTAAATAAGTGCGTTTAGTTTTCCCTGACTGAGAAATGCGCTGTTTGGCCCAACTAGTGCCAGCTAAGTGCGAACGTCAACGATGTCGTAACTGGGGTTTGAAATTTTCGGTCTTCGAGCGATGTATGTATAGATCGGTCTATAACCTTTTTTTCATTACAGTTCAACAAAAAAATATATTTAGGTTTTCAATTTTCCGATTTTTCGAAAAAAATCGATTGAGTCCAAACATATTTTCTTAAAAAAACGACACTACATATTTAAAAATATTCGAATAATTTTTGCCGAATTGAAATAAACCAATATTTTTTTCTGGTACAGTTCCGGTAAAAATTTCGGTTTTTAGTAGTTTTCGGTTACGGTTCGAAGTCCTAGTGAAAAGTGTTAGGGAATGATTTTCCGTTATTGGATAATTTTTAAATATTGATAATGGTCGATTCAAGCTGTGCGAAAGTTTTGAGTTAAATCGGATAACATTTTTGTTTTATTCAAAATTAAAATAATTATTCAGAAAATGTATATGTGAATGATTTATATTTAGTAAGTGCGTTCATAAAAATTATATTTCGAGCTCAAATCGAAAGGTTAAATTTTCGTCTTCAACCCCTGTTCTATTTTCGCAAAGCCGTCATTCACCTTGACCAAATTCATCACGAGCTCATTACGTAACGTCGATCAAACGCCAAATTTCGACAAAAATTTAAAAAAAAAATCGCGTTTATATAAGGTCATTTTCGGAGCATTTTACGACCGCGCACAATCGTGACAGTAGCGTATGGCCACACCGACGATGACTTGACTTTTAGGTTATTCCGCTAACCGGACGCCCGGGAGCCTTAGACCTTAGACTTCGCCCAAAATCCCAAAAACAGCTGAAAATCGGCAAACGACCCCCGGGTTAAGTCATGAAAATCCCAACCGCGCGGCCATATTTAAAATAATCTGATGTAACCCGCGAAAGCGACGTGCGAGTAATGTGGACGAACGCGATTGGCCGTCGCCGGGCACGTGACGCCGCCGGTTATTTCGGTCACTCGGTACACCCACAAAGTGCGGTATTTTTAAATTTACATGTAATAAACCTGGAGCGAAATATCGAAACCGTTCACTACTCCCGAACGTTACGCAACGTAAATAATTCGACAATGTCGTACAAAAGAGGCGCGCAATGTCAAACGTCAAACGCGAAGTCGGAGGCCGTAAGAGGCGCGTCGGCGGGCATGGGCCGTTTTCAAAATCGAAAAGCACTGATGATGATGATGATTGCACTTGGATGTCGATGTTCACTTACTCGGAGAGAGAGAGTACGGACGGCAGTGTCGGGGAGGAAAGAAGAAACAAGTCTGCGGGTTTGGGAGAGCGCCGAGCCGGCCCGGGCCGCTAGCGCTCGCCCGGCGGACACTTTTAGCACGTCAAGCGAGCGACTTTCTTAATTATTTTGGCAAGGATGGCCGATGGCACAACTAAAATCTCCAGGGTTGTATGACGAAAGGATTCAATTCGATTATGTTCCCGCTTTTTTTAGACGCGGCCCGGACGAGGGAGGGCGCGCGGGGGCGAGCCCTTGCCCCTTGCACGGGGCCGGTAAACAAACATGCGTTTCCTCTGCGCCCAAACGCCAATATCAACTTCCGATCGATTATTTCCTTTATAAAAGTTTTTTATAAATCTTTCACGTAAAAATATTTTTTGTGTGGCTATTTTTTACATTGCAGGTAGTCCTCGACTTGCAAGGGTTCGCACTTGAGTAATATAAATATATTTTATAATTAATTATTTTTCGAAAATTACTTGTTAAATCGCAAGCTACCGTTACCCATGACTGATACATTTAGAAAAAAATATGGACTCAATCGAAGTTATATTAAAAATAAAAATTTTTATCGATTTTTTTGTATGAATCCGATTTACGACTGACAGTGAGATTCACAAGCTACCGTTAATTACGGAAAAAATCATTTCGAAAAAGATATATGAACTCAATCGAATTATTGTATGAAAAATAGAAATTTGGATATAACTAAAATTGATCAATTTTTTTGTGTGGATTCAATTTAATTATTAGGAACGTACACTATCAATAAAATATATTTGCTCACTCATATTTTTCCAATCTCATATATTTGTTAACGAATTAATCACTCAATATAACTTTTAAATAATGGATAATATCAGTTTAAATATATTTAGATAAATAAACAAGATCAGAAGTGACAGAAAATATTAAAAAAAAATTCCAACAAGAATAAAACTATAGAAAAAAATCCATCTTTTTTTCATGTGATATTTTTCGTTTCAGTTCTAAATCTATTATACATATGTATTCTAATAATATACGTTTTAAATAAAACACAAACATAGTTTAATTTTGTATCCTTTTGTATGTAATTCCTAGGGTGGGCAAATATATAAAATCGATAACTCGAGGAATACCTGTCTATTAAAATCGATCAAAATTTACAAAAAAAATCATACAATTTCGCATCGAAAATATTTTCACTCGAAACAGGTGCTTTCATTGCACAAATAAACATTTTACATCATTGTACATTAAAAAAAAAAAAACAATATCACGATTAACTCGGAAAAGCTTCCCGATAAATCGGCGTTAACCGATTGACGGCCGGGCGACCTCAGGCGTTTAATCATCGGAGATTCGCGCAGCGCCGAGTGCTCGGCGTCAAAATAAGTCGAAATGTTTACGTTTCGAATGCGATCGATCGCCTTTCGGTGAAAAAGATCTTTATTGATCTGTATGTACTGGCCGACGACTCTGATCGTCCGCCGTAATAATAGAAGCCATCCGGCGGCCGGAAAACATCTGGAAAACTGCATCGGTTCATTAGCCGACGATGCAATGGAGTTCTGTGCTCTTTGATGATGTTGTGTTTGTATTTCGGGATGGTCGCGCGTTTGGTGGGCGAAAATTTTTGGTGTTGGTTTGAATTTTGGTTTTTGATGGAAATTGTTCGTAATATGATAACGAAGGTTGTGTTTGAGATAGAAATTATGTTAATAAACCCGGTTTATGTCAAGAGCGATAAACTTAAGTGGAAATTTTGGTAATATTTTTTTGATTAGCGCGTGTAAAAATTTAGTATTCAATATCGCGAAATTGTAAAGGTAAACCGTTTTGATTTGTCATTCAAAGTTATGAGTTTTTACACAGATATTCAAACATTACAATATACTCTCGATTATCTGGGAGGGTGGGTACGGATAATCCAAACTAACGGTTTTTTAATTTTTTCAAAATTTTAACTTGAGACTTTAGAATCCCTAACTCAAATGCATAAGGAGAAATAAAATTTTCACAAAAAACACAAAGACTTGCTGTCAAATTGGCTTGTGTGACGCATGTTCTTTGGATGTTCGACTTTTTCGGGTGGTAAATATCCAAACGAAAAGTACAACGCATTATTACAGCACGTCGTTTTCCCATCAATAATGTGTTCTCAATCAAAAATACAGTAATTTAATTAAATAAAAAAAATAATTGAATACATTTTAGACACGGATAATCCGTAAACCGAAGGATTCGCAGCTGGATAATCGAGATTATACCGTATTTTCTCAATTTGCTACAATAAAACGAAACCCACCAAAGAAAATCTATATTAGGCGCAACAGGTAGCGGTGAGAAGCAACAAGTGTCCCTCTTAGTAAACCCGCGGCATTTTTCCCATCGCGATTTATCTTTTAGATTTATATTTGTCTTATAGTAATTTATCGATGCCAAACGGACCTTTGCTGATCTATTAATACTAGATACAGGGCCGTTTTGTCGCGCCGGCCAACAAGGCCAGGGCTCGCATCAGCTGGCCAACTCGCGTCCATTTATCTGCTATGACTTTTATAACATTGAACGACGTCGAAATCTAAATGTAATCGGCGAGCGAGAATCGAAAAATGGGCGCGAAAATAGGAAAAGTCCCGTCCCGTCCGCCCGCCGGGGCTATATTTAAATTCTGTCATGTCGACTTGGAGATATTCGCAAATAACAGTAGGAAGCTTAAAATTATATTCAGCGCGGAATTCCAATGTGGCGTAATAACATTTCTCGCTGAATATCACATGAAAACAAATTAAATTCAAACAAACACCGGTTGGTTTTCCCGATGCGTTTCGCTTCTGGGAACCGCCATTTTTTTTTTCGGTTAACATTCGAACGTTTGGATAGTTTCTTTCGTACTTTACGCACGCGTTGAGTATTTTACAATTTTCATCGATTACATTATGACGTACAATATTGTTAATATAGAAATATGAAATATGTACGCGCGGTCCATTAAAAACGTTCGGAATTCATACAACGGACGCGGGTCGGTCTATTTTAAAAACGGGTCGTTATAGCACCAAGGTTAGCAAAGTGATTTTGTTCGGCAGACACATCAGGATGCACTCATATGAAAAGTTCACGTGCCGGAAAAAATTGAAACCGTGCTTTATGTAGTCCTTTGTGTGTGTTTTTGTGTGGGCGCCGCCATGTTGCCGTGTCGCGAATCGATTTTCTGCCATTTTCCTCGGATTCGTATTTAGTCCGCGTTTTGAGTGCCGTGGTTGTTTATTTAGATCACTGTTTTGTGGAAAATTTCCCGTTTATTCGAAATATTTTATACCGCAAGAAATATAAGTTATTTTATGCGAAGCATATGGCGGAGTTATAAAATTTTCACATTGCGATGTTGCATTTCGAATAAAGATGTCTTAATATTTACAAAGATTTATTTTCTTAAGATCAATGAAAATGTTTATATAAAAAAGCGTAGAACAATATACAATCAACCGATTCTATAATATACGACCCGACTCAATCGAGTGTCCGTTTGTTTTCGCACAATCGTTATTAATCGGATCGATCGATCCGATTATGCAACAGGTTAATATGTTTGCAATAATGCGGAATGTTTATGTTTCCCGGGCGCCATTGTGTAAATTCAAATTTGACATAAACGGCCATAATCGATCGGTTTACGAGTCGCCGTAAATCGCTCGATCGATTCGAATACGAATCGGTCGCGTAAAATATAATGTTTACACACACCCGATCGTT
This sequence comes from Hydropsyche tenuis, assembly GCA_009617725.1. Taxonomy (NCBI): domain Eukaryota; kingdom Metazoa; phylum Arthropoda; class Insecta; order Trichoptera; family Hydropsychidae; genus Hydropsyche; species Hydropsyche tenuis. Next base: position 1,575,448 of record VTON01000021.1, on the reverse strand, counting down.
TTGTATACGCGGCTTTTATTATTCGGATTTTTCCGATTTTCCCGCGCTTGCGGTCCGCGGCGCATTTTTACGATCGCAATTATAATAATTTACGATTCGATCCGGCCCGTTTACGATAACAACAATGAGGCGGTTTTTTTAATCCAGCGCCGACTAATGGCCGCGTAAATATTTTGAACGATCAATCGGCCGTTTGACGTTTGCGTAGACCGCCCTTAGCAGCGCGTTTTGCGTCCATGTCACAGCCGCGTAGAGGCGCACTTTTTAGATTTGTTCACATGTCACATTATGTCCGAATATATTTTAATAACCGATATATTTACTCGGCCGGGGTGTCTTGGCACGGCGCGGAGAGCTCCGGATTTAAATCTTATGTAAGTATAGAACACACGCGTATATACATTTCGCACAGCTTGGGATATATATGTTCGTACGGGGGAGGCGTTGACTTACCGGTGGGGTTAGGAACTGTCACTTGTTCGTTAAACGGGAACTCGCACGTTACGCGGCACTGTCGGTTTGTTTGTCGTCGGGGGGTTTTGTTGGTTAGGTTAGGGCCCCATGTGCACCGGTCTGCTCTGGTTGAACGGAGTCAGCTCCTGATGCTCTGGACCTGACGGGCGCTCACCGTCACTCTCGCCGGCCTTATATAAGCTTTGGGGGTGGAGCGGGGGGAGATCCAGGCCCAGTGCCAGGGATCCGCCCCCCGGTCCCACCAGAACTTGCATCTTGTCTGTCAATTTCTTCAGGATGCATAGTTCCTTTGTCATGGTATGCTCTTGGGTCGATGGGCTGGTTGGAGTTGAAGTCGCTTTCGGGTCGATTGTGGGAAATTTAGGGGTTGGATTAGGATTGTGGAGCGTTTCGTTTTGTTTTGGAAGTTTCAAGAGTGCTGACTTTTTTCTGACAGTGTGATGGATCCACATAAGCTTTTTTTTTTCTCCTGATCGAAAGTTAGATTGACTAGAGGTAAATCGTCCTTGATTTGGGTGGTTCAAGTATCTAGTTTTTCATTGAAAATTTATGACGTGTTTGATTGATTGTATTGTCTACGTATTTGCTTCGATTTTTTTGCCGATAAAAATATAGTTAAGATATGTGATACGGAAATCAAGATGATCACGTGAAGAGGTAAATGAGATGAATTTTGAATGTTCAGGGTTATAATACAAATATTATTATAGGTTTGCGATTTTCAGACCAAACTAATTGGAGTTCGTTTTTTTATTTCTTTCAATCGTTATTTTTTTTATATTAAAATTTCCAATATAGTCATATGAATAAATATACCAGTTAATTTTTTTATTGTGATTTTGAATATTCCGAAGGATTTCCACATATCTGAATATCCAATCTTGTGTTCATTACCAAGGTTTATACTTGTACACTTGTGTAAAAAATATATGAATTACTTTTCAATGAAAACTTACGATAAATACACATTCAATGGTTAATCTTTCACGATATCTCTATTTGTTCTTGATAAATGACTTGCCATTCGTATCATTTGATTGATAAATTAGACCTTTTTACAATTACATCACAACCCAGATAAACACACTACGATTCGGTTATAGATTATTTTAATTTATCACATCCAGTTATCACAATTGACTAATCAATGAACCAATCTATCACGCTTAAAATTCGATTCCACCTATTAATCATCAATTTCCATTTGATCATAAATTATCTACCATGCGCCGAATCACTGCGATTTTTCACGAGCGATAAAATTTTCCGATTTCACGTTCGAATCACGCAAAATTGTCGGGAAACGCCACTCGAGCAGCTCAATAAATGGTTTCATTGTATGCGCGACGCAAAAACGTTTTTACGTGGTAATTACGAGTTGACGCTTAATTAAAATTCGTACGAAATTTATTGCAAAATCGGGCCGTTAAATTGTCCGTGTTACAATGCCACCGTTTGGGAACCATTCCAAGTACTTCTAAAACGTTTCCGTACCAACTTAACGGCGCGCGCATTCGGCGCGAAAATTCGAATATTGCAATTTGGAGTATTCAGAATATTTCGAGTGTCGTTGCATAATGTATTATGTGCGCTTTTTTTTATATATCCAGTCTTGATACTATTGCCAAATTTCGATACTATTCAATATGGGTGCCAAGCTTTCGTCGGTCTCGCATAGCGTTCCGCTCGAATAATTTATTTGAATGTTTAGAATCATAATATTTAATGTCTTACGTCAACAATCGATAACAATAATATATAAAGCAAAACACAATAACACTCTTTGTTCGCAAAGTGTCGTTTGTACACGTTCGATGCATACGTGATGATTGCGCAAGAGCCGCAGTTACCTGTACCAAAATAGACGACAGATTGATTTTCGCCGATTGATTTTATCAATTTGGCTCTATTAAATATCATCATCGTCATCATGTGCAACCTATAAAATGTATAGTATAGGACTAAAATTTTCCGAAATGCATAGAAAATTAGGGCAATTTTCTTTTAAAACTTGTGATTCGGGAAAGTAACTTTTGGTGAGTTTGAATACCTACTAAAAACCATTTCTTATCAAATGGTTTAAGATCACACATTCATTTGTAAACAACCTAATTTGTTATTTAACATCATTTGATATATCAAAATATGTTTTGAAAAGATATTGTTGAATATTTATTGTAAACATTACCATTTGTATATCAAAAAAATTCTATGAATCATTTTATCACTTTATCATATTTATCAAAATATATTTCACAAGATCATTTTTAATATCTCTTAACAAACAAAGCGAGATAACTTATATTTTCCCATTCCCATTCACAATGAATGATTCATCAAAAGTGCGATCATCCGAAAACCGAATAAGGCAAACATCCAGATCACAATTGCAAATAGAACAATATCCAAGAAAGGTTCCCTCCGGAAACGTCCGCGAATCTATTTTCGCGTACAAAATCATCGAATCGTTAATTTTGGGGCGAAATCACCCAAATATTTATATTCGAATCGATCCGGACGAAGGTCCGGCTGAAAGAAAAGACTTCAGACTCCGTTTCGAGTTCACTGCCATTGGGGAGAGGAACGGGCGCGCGTTGACCTCACTCGAGGATTGTGCAACTCGGATCGTATTTTTAAGTGGTCCTGAAACCGATGGGTCCATTTATTTCCCGTAGATGTGTATACGAGAGTGGAAAACGGGAAAAATGGTTGTGCGATGAAAAATGGAGTTGTGTTAGTATTCCCGGGGGTTGACCTTGTCATCACTTGGAAACTCACCAACGGGTTCTTGTACTGCTTCGCTAATCCCGATGGCTATGCCGAAGTTCACCTGGATGCTTTTGAGGTTGTTTGTAAAGTGGTTTTTTGGAAAATTTTGTGTAATTTGTTTGGTATCGAGGTATTTCGAATTAAAAAAAAATCGGTTGAAAATGAATTCATATCATTCAAATTTTCATAAAAACTTTTTCGATTTTTTAATAATCGTTTAGAAAACCATCTCAATTAAAAAATTGTACCATAAATTATTTTTTTGAACTATTTCAATATCTGTATATTTTATATTTTTTTATATTTTTTCATATATTTTTTCCGGGCTCGTACGAGTATTGATTCGATTGATGAATTGGAACGAAATTATATCCGATGACCTATTTTTGTAATTTTATTAAGTAAAGTTACTTGGTGCTACGTAAAAATGTGTGAAAAATCGATGAATACGAGAATGTAGGTTTTTCCACTTATGCTTGCTATTGTTATTTGATTTGATCAATTACATAATTCGTTCAAAAGAAATTTAGTTTATGCATAATGTATGTAGATGTCGTTGGATTGAATAATCGATTAATCGATTCGATTCAATTTGTAAGGAATTGCATATATAATTTTCTTTGTTCTTAGGAAAAATATAAAAAAAATTGTGCTTGATAAAATATATTAAATGAAAAATCTTTTTGGGATCAGATATACTGAAATAATTCAATTTAAATGCATACAATTCAACAGAAGAAAACACTATAATGCGTATTATGGATCGATACTTTGCCGTGCATTGATTATACAGTTTAACGTGCTCCATTCTCGATAAAAATTTAAATTCAACAATAGAATGAATCTTCGACTCGAAGGCATTCAACATGTCACTTCGTCTGCATTTGGCCGACGTTTCCAAAAACAAAAACATTCCCGGACCGTGTACAAAATTTTATATTATAACTTATAGCATATAATTTAAACTCATGGTCGTTGACGACAAAAAGCGTCAACTTTGAGTGCTCGTGGTGTAAAACAAAACATTCAGAAGATGTGTACCATCTTGAGCATCGAAAAATTCGATTCCATTAGAAATGTTATTATAGAAATTATGAAAATATTTTTAGAAAAACAAACAATGGGTCATCAAAGCGAAGTGGCGAAGAGCTATTGTTTTTCGGTAAAAAAATCAATATACGATAGAAAATATTTTTTTTAATCAATATATGTATGATGGAATTGACGTTTTGTCAATGCTATATTGTTTGCATTTCACGTTATTTTTTGTTCGATAATCCACACAAAGTATCATAGGTTGTAATATTGCCAGACACAATAGTTTTTACTTGAATATTTTATGATGCAAATAAAATTGATCATTGAAGTTAAATGTCAATTGGAGCGGCCCGTTGATAGAGTTGATTATAAATTCACTAGTGTAAGCAATAAATTTTAGTATTAAAACTCTATTTAATGTCCCTTTAACACTACGTATATAAGAAGAAAATATTCGATCTTATGATATTATTTAGAAAAGTCTTGTTCTGTTATAAACATAACAATGTCGATAAATTTACACAAAGTAACCAAATAAAAGAGTTTATACCAATCCCAAACAATATTTAGTGCTTCCATCAAAACTCCAAGAGCATCAACCTTTACCACCGTCCAAAACACAGATAATAAATTTATTTTTCAAACAATCCGCTTCTCGTACACGCGGATGCATAAAACTGATTTACAACCATATTAAATCATTAACCAAACACAGCTCAAAAGACTCGAACGACTTCCGAATCCCAGATGCACCTCCAGCCTCGAAAAAGTCAACAAACTGACGAATTGAAACGTTCATGACATTCACCTAAAAAAGACACACCAACAAATAACAGCCTATTTTCGGAAGACATCTGCGAACGGTGCTCAATTGACACGGTCACGTAAGGAGATGCGTTCGTCCAATTATTTCTAGTCGACGGTCATCTTTGTGGTAATAAATTAATTTCGACGATCAATCAAAAATTTTGTCCGTTCGCTAAAATCCCGTTCCACGTCCCGTTTGCCAAGATGACTCGTAATTCATGGTCGAATGGAAGATGTGCACTTTGTATGGTGTCCAAATCGCTTGGAATATTAGCTGGTCAATTGGAAAGTCCAAGATGATGTGTTTTAGACGTAATGAATGTTTATATTGTTCGTATTTAGTGCGGTTTTGATTGTGATTTATTGGGTTTTTGACAAGGTGATAATGATCAAGACGATTTTGTTATTGATCATTTGAAAATAACTTTTTATGTGTCATTCGGATGTATTTATTTTTTAATTAAATTTCTTTGATGTTGCATCTGTTTGTTTATAACTAGCATATTATTTTTTATATGAAATTTCTTGGAACTGAAGCTTCTTAATCCGAGCTTTATTTGATATATAAATTATTAAAAATTCATCGAGACGGTTTGCCAAAATGGAGATTTCCGTCGTAAAAGTAGGATCTTTGTGGCTTAGAACGGTTTTATTATTTTCAGCGTGTCTTGAATTTAGCGATTCGCTTCTCGTTCGCAATCTGACATTGTAATTATGTCAATTGCACTTCGGCTGCCCAAGAAAGTGTGTTAATTGACGGTGGTATTCCCACATCTGCCAATGCTCGGATACAAATTAATTAACTCGAAATTAGTGCTTTTGCCAATACGGATTTACATCGATGAGGATTCTTCGGAAGCCATTCACGTAATTTTGATTGTTCGATTGAATATGATTTTTTTTTTATACAGAATAAATTTTGTTGAGTCTTGTTGAGAGTTTAAAAACATTGAACAGGTGTAATTCGGCATTGAAGTGTAAGTTTGTGCAAAGTTTACTACGGATGAATTTATGCAGTGATTTTATTTATGCATCTGTCATTCAACTGTCTGTCTATCTACATATCTGTCTAATATACTGAGGAGCATCTTCACTAATAAATTATATTTTGTTTGAAAAAGCAGTAATTCGATTCACAAGTAATCTTTTGAAATATTTAGGTTTCGATTTCCAATGAGCAGTCGTTAATTTTTTTTTATAAATAAAATTCATTTAATTACTCAACTACTTACATTTTGAAGGTCATGCGAAGTGTTAAAAAAGTATAATAAAATGCGACCACTTAAAATTCTTTCTTCATCAATAAACTTATCTAAATTTTGATTTACAGCTTTTATCAGCTCAATTCACGCACGCATACACAAAAGATAAATTCCTTGACGTGTGCTGTAAATAAATTATTTAACATCCCCTAAATGCTTTCCGTATTCAACTACATTAATTCTATTACGTCATAGATTATTCAATCAACAATCTAACACCAATCTCGATCCGTATTTATCATTGGCTTAAGTAAAATAAATTATATAGCATCAATAAGACTCAACGAATATTAATAATTTATGTATTATAAAATTTTTGAATTCAAATATTTATTCATTAGTGAAAATTGTAAATTGCATTTACAATTCGAATCCTACTGTTCATCAATTCGTTTTATGTATATAGTAATTAGGCCATCCCAGTAGTTGAGTGTTAATTTTTAATAACTTAAATTGAAATCGCAAGTATCAAATCTATAACAATTTGGAAATTTTTCTATTCAATTGAAGAGCAAATTTTAAAATTTTTATATAAAAAAACAACATTTCCTCTGAATATCATAATTAATGGTAAAAATGTCTAGTTTCATCTTAATTGAAATTATAAGCCCAACACTTACATTTATCAAATAATCATATTCCTGAAAAGAAAGCCCACAAAAGATTGTAGACAATGATTAGGAAATCATCACACGCATCCAACCACATGTATCCACTTCTAAGCCGCACTAGTTGAAATTATAAGTATTATATCATACAATATTTGTGTTTATTAATTAAATCGTATTCCTGAAAAAAAAAATCAATAATTTTAATCATTTTATGCACCCAACTCTATATACCCACTTCTAGGCCGGCCTAGTTACATCCTATTTGAAATTAAAGTCCAACATTTACATTCATCAACTAAATCATATTCCTGAAAATAAAACCTACAATCTTAATCATCGAACGCACCCGACTATACGTATCCATTAGGCCGACCTTGTTGCATCCTAGTTGAAATTATAAGTCCAACATTCACATTTATCAACTGAATCATATTTCTGAAAAGAAAGTCTACGATCCCAATCATCGCACCCATCGCCCCCATGTACCCTCTTCTAGGCCGGCCTAGTTACAATAAATCTTACTTGAAATTATAAGTACCCTATCCCTCGATTTACACGGTACTTTTTTTACAAGTTTTCGCGTTTACACGGTTTAAAAAAAAATAAAAAATAAAAATAAATGTTGAAAATAATCAATAATAATAACATAATAATTTTAACATTGAATTCTATCACTAACTAAAATAGAAGAGCCACTGTTAGGTAAACAACAAGATGCGTACCCGCACGTTTGTCATTACGTCGTAGTTTGACGTTTCAAGTCTAACCTCAAAACGATATGTCGACCATGATATTTAAACATTTTTATAAATTGCTTATTAAAATTAGGACTTCGGACTAAAATTAACCGAACCTAACCTAAGTTAATAAAAAGCTTGAAAAATAACCAAATCATGCGTTTTTTGTGTACTTTTCGATTTACACGATTTTAAATTAAAAAATATAAAATTTTGATTTACACGTTTTTCTCAGGAACCTATCTACCGTTTAAATCGAGGGATAGGTAAATATTTTGCAAATACTTATAATTTCAAATATTTATAATTTTGCACTTGCAAATACTTATAATTTCAAATATTTATAATTTAAGTACTTGCATTTATTAACTAAATCATCTTCTTGAAGAAAAAAAAACAATCTTAATCATTTTATGCACTCAATCCCATGTATCCACTTTTAGGCCGGCCTAATCAAACTGCATCTTAGTTGAAATTTCAAGTCCAACACTAACATTTATCAACTGAAACATATTCCTGAAACGAAACTCCACAATCCTAATAATCGTACGCACCCAACCCCACATACCCACTTCTAGGCCAGCCCAGTTCCGACACCAACAAAAACATCAACCGCCACTTAAACCAACATTCCCAACCTGCAAACCCGTCACGAATAAATCATCCAACAACCCCAGCCGACATTAGGCCACATCAGATTTCGCAGATAGACTCTGGATTTTACACATCGCCCAGATCCGATCCCGAAAAATTGGCACCTGTCTTTGTGGCCTAGTTGTGGGTCCGGCCTCGGGCTACGTTGGGCAACCAGGCGGCCGCCAAAGAGCGACCCGACTTTATCAAACTTAAATTTATCGGTCATCGTGACCCATTTTGGGCGACTGCGCCGCGGTAAGGATGCACAATTGCATCGGGATTGAGCGTATGGGCGGGCGTGCGTGCGCTTTGGGCCAATTCCTTATCGTTGCGGTGCGGTGGTGCCAATTTGAAATGATGTTGGTTCGTGTGGTCGGAATTTTGGGGTTGATGATGGTTTTTTTTTTTTGGTTGTGGTTTATTTAAATGGTTTTGTTTGTTATGTAGATTTTTATTTATTTATTTGAGAATTTAGGGTCGGTTCTTGCTGCTTTAATTTTGAATAAAATTTAAATATAGTGTGTAGTTTATGGTGATTGAAAATTGTATATTTTAGTATTTATTTATTGATGTATTCAAAATTTGGTATCCTGTGAATATTATTGGGATCAAAACAATTTTTTTTATCAGAGTTAAAGATGTTGATTCCAATTTCTAATACTTTTTTGATCGAGTTTTGTTATCTGTATCGAAGAAATAGCTATATAAGTTTATAGCCAAATTTTCTACTATAAATATGTATCGTTATGTTTTTGGTAGTAACAAAATATATTAATTCGTATTATTAGTATTTTTTTAAATAATAAAATTCATAATATTCCTTATAGTTTTGTTTAAATGCCGATCTTTCGTGCTACAGATTTTTCGGCTATGACTGCTATAGGTTTCATCCTCGTTGAAAGGATTAATAAGATAAATTTAAAGGAAATGAAAGTTAAAATATTTTTTGATAGTTTATTTTAAGAAATTAAATATACATTGAATATTTTATAAAAAATATATATTTTTATGAACAAATGTAAAAAAATGTTGTAAGTATGATCCACAATTTCAAAGTACTTTATAAAATACAAGTTGCGAAATTTTAATTTTTTAGTATATGTAAAAAATTAACAAAGTATTCATAATTAACGCAAGTGGAAAGTACTGTTGATTTTTTAATAAATTTTCTTGCGAGCTTCTTTCGTCAAGTCCAAACTGAACTGTAAAAAAAATAAAATTTGCATATCATAATATGTAACCAAAAAAATCATATCAATAAAACATTACATATTGAAAAAACCAATAAACCCACCTATTACAAAAAATAAAACAAGTATTATACAACAAAACATAATTAAATCCTCATTTCAACCAACCCCCACTCCAACAACCGTCCATCCCTCCATAACCTCAAACCCACTAAAAACCAAACTCAAAACGATGCACCAAAATATTAAAAAAAAAACCAGTACGGGACCTAGTTGAACGTCCTGCATTAATAATAGCACGAATTGGGCATTAGTAACGAGCTTACAAGGCTGCAGCAGACATTAGTAGTCGTCTATTCACGTCCAGACCCGAAAGCCCCCGGGTCCGCTGATTTATTCTGTGACTTGTATCAAAAACGTGTATTGTTATGAAACAGAAACGCGACGGAAATAGCTCTTTTGGCATATAGTCCACTCGGCGATCGATCGGCTGCAAAAAACGCGCGCGTGGACCGCGATTCGAAAAAATGGCGGGAAATATGTATCCTTTGATCTGGCCGCGCCGTTTCGCTCGGTGAGGATTTGCATTCAAAACATTTTGCGCGGGTAACGAGCGTTTATCTGGTTTCGTGCTATTTTTGAGTTTTGCGAGTGTTTTTTTTTTATTGTCGTTTAAATGTGCGTTTAAATGTCTTCGGGGGCGTTATGCGTTTTTATATTCGGGTTAATTATGATCTGGTTTATTTTAAGTGTGAGTTTTTTGTTGTTGTACAATTGTGCTAGGTTAATAAATTTAGATTGTGTTCTATTTATTTTTGAGATGCATGCGAAGAATTATTAGATTTTATTTTATTTTACAGTTACACATTCAATAATTGTTAATGTGAAAAATTCTGATTTGCATTTCTGAGTCAATCAATTTAGTATGTGATTTGGTTAATAGATAGATACAATCATGTACCATTGATATTATTAAAAAAAAATTATGCTGAGCTGAAAAAAAAAATGATGAAAAACTTCAGCAAACTATGATTTTAGTTTTAAGCTTCTTGAGATTGAATTTCTTCTTATCACACAAAAAAATATGTTCATTTATTATTAAACGGTTTAATTCTAGAAAAATTTAAGCGCCAACGTTTATAACATATGTAATCGAATTTATTTTCGAATAAAAACAAAATAAACGATTTTTTTATAAGACACCGCAAAGAAGTTACGCTTCGCATACAACAAGTGCAAAAAAATAAACACGCAGACAATTTTATTTTCGTCTTATTGTAACCAATGAATTCTCTCCACATTGTTAATTTTGGCCGACTTATTACAAATAACTCGAATTTAACGAGTGGTCGCAATAACAAAGACGAGTTTTCCGAGAAAACACGAGAAATTATTCAGTCGTTGCGAAAAGATACGTGCGGTGTTTGTTTTAAGTGCACTCGACGAAGTGTGTTCGAAAATTAGATCAAAATTTTTTCTCGACGTGTTTGCGTGCGATTTTGTTTAATATATAAAAACGTAACGATTTGTTTTATAATTTGTTGTAATATTCTATTAGGCGGTCTAGTCGTGGTCTGATTTAATTTTTCGAGATCAAAGAGCGACTGAGCAGTGTCGAACTGATTTACAATATAAATAAATTGAGTTACGTATTTGTGTATTATCCATTAGGTGCAGTGTGTGTGTTTATTTTCGTGAAACATAAACGTTTCTTTGTAAATTTTGTACGAAATAATCTATTTAACGATTTAAAAATGTTACACAGTTTCCTTTTAATCAATCAAGCGAAAAAATTTTACTATCCTTTTGTAGTTCATCAATTTTTATTTAATATAAATTTCATCGTATCAATTATATTATATTGAATGATTAATCTGAATATGTTTGAAATTAATAGTTTTTCATCGACGATTCGCCACTGTCGACGCAACTAGGTTGAGTGATGGTTTATTTTCGAAATGGTTGAAACTCGAAACACGTGGCCATTGTATCCGGCAAATAGATTGATGCATTAAGTTGCACTTCATATAAAATTCGAATTTCATTAATTAACATACCAGACGAACCGTGGAAAAGCACTTGGCATCGTATATATTGCCGGAAAATGACCGAGAACTAACTAGCTGAAGAATGATCTGTTCGCGACATCAGCCACGATTCGCTTCATCGCTGCTAATTTTTCAAATTGAATTCAATTTAAATTCAGAGAATAATGGATCAAAATTATGTTGTTATAATGAATGATTATAGGTTTATGTGTTTATAATATCATAAGATAGATTTCGTGGTTTCGAACGTCCAAGCAATATATATTTTCCAATAATATTTATTGCAGCCGTAACTAAAATCCGAGCGATGGCTAGCATGCTAAATATTTTTATTTTAGCAACGTTTGTTAAGTAATCAATCTTTCGTGTTTTGAAAATAAGATTTTTTATAAACCCATGATTCATTCTGAACGCATTTATATAAATATGTATTTGTGCGTGCACATTAAATATAATAATATGATATAAAGATACGAAGATGCAAGGGTCCTTGCACTCGTGCGAAACGTTTTCTCGGATTCGCGTAATAATTTTCCACGCAAATAAATACGTTCGTGGAAATCTCACCGGTGTTTGAAAAGCGACCGACGACAATAAATGTATATAATACAGAATTAATGCAGTTTCGCAATGGACGAAAGTGAAATTTCAACGATTGAACGCTTCCCACGCCACGCTATTTTACGTACTCTTCAGTAAAATTATCACAAATATTAACGGTATTTCCATTACGGATATTTATAAAAAAAATATGCGTGTCAGAAGTGAATTTATATTTGAATTCCTAAAAGTGATAATTTCGAATGTAAATACTATGTTTTTTTTTGTGAATTCACATTTTTTTATAAAAAGCACTCTAAAATTTTTATTATCGATACGAAATGTTATAAAAAAGTATAAATTAAATATATGCAAAAAAATAATGAATGATTTTTGTCGAAAAATGATCGATTTTTGATTGAAAAGTATTTCTATACAAGAAAAAAAATTATATTCATTAAAATTTCAAATCGATTTGCAAAAAATAGGAATTAAAAATGATAAAAAATGAAAGATAATAGTTTAAAGATGCACATTCCAAAATCAAAGTCGGGAAAAACTTATTCGAAATCCGGAAAAACTGCCAATTTGTTCGGAAAAGCACGCCCCGATACGGTGGCGGTCTTTGGCGCGTTCATGCGTGACGCAATCCGACAAGTGTTATTGCCGTTTTTGAATGAGGCAATACTTTCGGCGAAAGCTTTTTTTTGGCCGCAAAAGTGGCGGATCGCTATTTGCGGCCCGTGACGGATTTAGTGCATTCGAGGGTCACTTGCCTTTATATTTAGCATTTTCCTCGCCGTGGGAAATATATGAGTTTACGTTTTCGATATATTTACGAGATCCATCGGCGAATGTGTATTTTTTATACTATATATCCTGATTACGTTGTCTTAATAATTTATATCTCGATAATAAAGTCTTTTCCGCGATCGGCGCAAATGTTTGTATATTATATATTGTGTCTGTGTTATATTCGGTTTGATATTTTTAAAAATGGATTTAATTTTTTTTTATGAACTAATGGCATAAATTGATTTCATTGTGATGAAGGAGACCGTTGCCCTACGGTTTATTTTAAACGTATCGAAAATATTATCGTGGTTTATTTATAAATCTGGCTTATTTTTAAATTTTCAAAATAGTCTTCATTTATTTTTTGGCATAATAAATTAATAATATGGAGAACGATGATCTATTAGTGGGCAAAGACGTAACCGTGAAAAACTTCGACGTAATTGATGTTGAAAGAGGCTAGGCCGCCGGCTTCCTGTAATAAATTAATCGAATGATCACCTTAGTAAGATGATGAAAAAATCATATTGTTTTTTTAAACTCAGAATTTGAAATAAATCACGTGGAAATTTTCCGGATAGCGATTTTCCGTTGTTTCACGGTCACGATTTTGAACGACAAACGCTGGAGACGTTTTTCCGAAATAGATTTTCCCGAAAACGCGATTTTGTCTCGTAAATACGTTTTCTGTCTCACGTGTTTTTCCTCTGTTTTTCAGAACTGGTCGGATCGTATTTTATTCAGACTTTCAGAGCTTCCGAGCGTGCGAAAGTTTCAAAGACGATTCCCCATAATTTATTTATATAAAAAAAGAAACGATCGGTTTTTCAAATAAATGCTACTTATTTTTAAAATATTTCCATTATAAATTTGGCCTCGTTATTTCGCATTTTGAATTTTAAATCAATCAAAATTTAACGACAACTGTCACACGTGAGATTTTCTTAAAAATTAATTTTAAGATCGTATATTTTAACTCATATTTTTATTCTTCATAATTTTCAAAACAATTCTGTAGTAATTTAAGTACAACAAATTTGTCAGGAACGCATTTACAGCATCATTTTGAATTCCATGAGTCCAGAAAACGTGAGGAAAAGCACATTTTCGAAGAATCTGAAAGTTTTCCTATTACCTAGACTTCAAATATTTAGCGGGAAGCTTTTAGCGTGCGGTCAGGGTTCAGCACCCATCTTCGAGGTCCAGACAAAGGACCAAAGTTCACTCACAATATTTTATATATATACAACTATGAAGAGCTTAGAATCAAAATTCACAGTTAAAATTTAAAAAAATGCATTATTTTTACATAAATTCAAATAATATAAAAATAAATGTTCATGGACTTACTAAACATATTATTTTCATAACACAAATAGTACTGATATTGAATATGTATATGCGCACATTTTTTTCAACGATTCTTTCATATATTTTTTTGAAATCAAACCGACACTCTAAATAATTATATGAATCTCGGAATATATAACTGCAACTTTTGATTCTGAATTCCTCTATATAACATATAAATAAGACAAACTGTCCCATATGTATGTGTACGAAATAAAGGAGAATGTGTCGGTTTGTGTCACGACACCACCTCGTGCCTTCCCGGGGGCCCCGGATGCTTGGTGTCGAGCCAAACTCGTCGCTGACAAAATTCTTGCACGTTGGATTCAATGTGGATATGCGTATGAGCACAAGAGATCGATTCATTTATTATCCTGTCGAAATGTTAACAGGATTGCAGAGGACGAATTTGTAAGGCGGTGGCTGATTGACGGCGGCGGCGGTCGAATTTGGGCTTCGGAGTGATCGAGTGCTTTGGGTTCGTTGAGATTTTGTTGTTATGTCGGGAAAAGTGGGTTAAATTGTTGATTGCGTGTTGAGCTTTCGATGATTCATTCGGTTGGAGTGTCGATTTTGTTATGTCGTTCCGACTCGAGTGTGCGGCGTTACTTTGTAATGGGCGAATTTGCTGTGTGTGTATACGGCAATAAAATCGGTTATTCATGCTTATTTTCGTATCGAATTTATCTTGGAAACGTTTAATTTTAAACATATAATTTGCAATTGGAATCACTTCAACGGTATAATTCTGAAATATCCAAACGTAAACAAGGAAAATTTATGTTAACTTTGTCTGGACAAAATAAAAATAAAAATTTAAATTCGAAGGACACTACATCGTTGTTTTCACATTCTTATTTGATGAATCCGGAAACGTAAAAAATAGCTTTGACTATAATAAAAAAAAATTAACTACGCATTAGATGCGATTTGTACGAAGCGAATTTTCCGCGCAGGTACATCGAGCGGAAAAGCTCGTCGAAAATAAAATGTGAAGATCTCTCAAAGTGAAGGGTCCGTCAATCAGGCAGAAATAGCCAGACCAACCAAATTAGACCTTAGGAAACAAAGGGTCGAATATTTACACAATCATATATTATACGAAAACGTGTAATATGAAAACTTTCGGATTTAGATTAGCGTCACGCATAAAGGACGTCCGGATGATTGATTCGGCAGAGATTTTTTTTAAATGTTGCTTTTAAGCGTCAGTGCGTCAACTGAAAAATATGAAGAAAATGTATTTCATAAAAAAATGAGAAACACCTGAAAATGCGTGCGTCAATCAGTGCGTCTGAAACGTTCCTTGATATTTAGAGCGCGAAAGACATAAAACACTGGTTTATATTTCATATATTGTCTAAATTTTAGCAGTTCTGAAACGTTTCTCGCATAAAATACATATTTCACCTGTTTTATTATATGTATATGAACTGGAATTTTAATGAGACTGGAGAAATATGGGAAACCAGCAATTATTCAATCACATTTGATTCTGTAACTTTTTTCAACAATACATTAGACTTTTTTCCCTATATAAAAAAAACTAATTATTATCAATTACCGACAAGCATACAACCGAAGCGTGATTTGCGAAGCGACAATATTATTAACGATCCGTTACATCGCTTTATTTATAAATATTGAACAGTGGGGCCTATAATGCGAAATAAGCTTACACCTGTCGAGTCAAAGTGATCGCCTTTGCGTCGTATCAAACGTTTGGCAAACGACCCGGCGTATTGTTAAACGTAACGAACTGCCAGCAGATGAACAAAAGCCAACCGAACCGGGCTTTTCGAACGGCGATCCTCGAAAATATCGCGGCGCCAAAAATCGGGATGATCTACGACCGAAATCGTAAAAATTTACGACGAACGACCCGTCGAAGATGCGACCTCGCTTATATTATAAATCGCGATTACTTGAAGGTTGCCGGGGAGCGATTTCGTATTATTTTTAAAAAATGTTCCACCTGACTATTGTAAGTAGTTTTGGAACGTTGGTTTGGAATTTTGGTGTATATTTTTTTTTTTGAAGATGTGATTATGTTATTGATGATGGTTTAATATTGTTGAATGTTTGGAGTTTTGTTATTTTTGGCGCAGTCATTGAATAGACGTGATTATGAAACGATTACGTCGATTCGAGACGATGTCTCGAAACCTTTTAAGACTTAAATATTTATTTTTTAATATTAGGAAGATTTTCATCAAAATAGCAAATATTTTATATATGATTTTTATTAAAAAAAAATTCATCGTCATCACAGAAGAATATTTTTCCACTTATCAATAACCACAATGTAATTTTTAATATTATTTAAGACTTCAATATTTTTCTTTTTTATGATATTAGGAAGATTTTATCATAATAGAAAATATTTTATACACGATTTTTATAAAAAAAATTTGTTATCATTACAGAAGAATATTTTTTAATTTTTCAATAACCACGATACATATAATTTTCAGTTAAACTTTATCAAATGCATCTATTGATTATTTAAGTTAAGCCACAGGTTGCATAGTCTATATACGACTAAAATTGCACATTATTCTAATGACATTTGAAAGAATGATTTTTAACATTCAAAATTATTAAAAATTATAAATTCTTTATAAAAAAAATCTTAAGCTTCCAATGATAATTATAATATACTATTTCTACTGAACTTAGGCAAAAGCTTTATGCAATGGACTTTATAATGCATGTACTGATGAATGATATAATCTTAATACCGAAGCTCATCAGCAGGTTCACGTAACACGTTGCATTATCCACAACGACTGTGTAATACGGTTTTTTTCGTCATTTTTGTCATGATTCACCGTCGTTTGTTGCTTCTCTATTATTGGCCTATCCCTATGACGTCGTTGTCGTCGGAACCGACGCGATTTTCCTCGGCCACAAATTGGAAAAATCGCCGGGTGGACGTTGATGGATGCTCCCTGGTGGAAAAAATCGCGAAACGCGTCAATAAAATCCGCGGGAAAATAGAAACACAAAAAGCGGAGTCAAAGAAAGGTTGTGAATGTGTCCCCGGACAGGTATGCGCTTGGCGCCGAATTTAATATATTTTTTCACACAAAAGAATTTTTTTACATTGTTGTTAGTTTTGATTTAAAATGATGCGTTATCGGATGGATGGATCTGATTTTGAGTGTGCCAATTTTCATATATATTTTTAAAGAGCGAATTTATTCACATCTCGCTTAGCGATAATTCGTCTGATGAATTATCGTCATTTTTAAACGTGATTACGTCTTAATTGATTCCATTCGAAAAAATTCCAATAAAGAAAACTATAAAACGGCACTTATTCTCAAAAAACATTCGAACCTCATAAAAAACAGCATAAAATCCTGCGAATAATCGTACATAAGTTTTATGCATCGAAAAATACATCGTGCGATGCGTCAAAGACCGGGGCATACTTTCACTGCAATTTCTATACATTATGCGGGCACTTATAGTGAAATGGTTCGAATAGATGTTTCAAAACGAAACCAGAATATAGCTAGTGACAGAATTAGAAATAACGATGGTCAGGCATTCGCGACAATTTTCGAAACGATCGTTCAAATGTCAAAAAGTTTGACGTCGTCGCGGTCGCCGTCTACCAAAAATCAAATGGCACCTGTTTGAATATAGCAATTCGTTTTCGAAGTGATTTTTCGTTTTGGAGGTGTTGAATAATATATCATTATATAGTCTATTAGGATAATCGTGTAATGTGTAATGTATAAATATTGTTGGATTTCGTACTTTTATAATGATTATGAGTTAGAAAAAAATAAAATGTACCGACACAAAATCATAATCGCAGATAAAGACATGATACAAAAAGTGCAAAACTCAAGTGCTGTTTTCCCTATGAAAACTAAAAGAAAAATAAACATCTATTGTAATTTTGGGATTAAATATTATTCCGTTAATAGAAAATAATAAAAGAATTCTTTTAATTGAAACGAAAAATATTGTATGAAAACGAAAGATGAATTTTTTCTATAGTTCTATTCTTATTAGAAAAAAAATTTAAAACTATTTTCTGCCATTTCTGATCATATATAATTAGTTAAATATATTTAAAACGATATTAACTATTATTTAAAACTTATTTTGAGTTAAAAATTTATTAATAAATATGTGATATTGAAAAAAATATGGGCAGGCAAATATATATGTAATAGTCGGTAGTGTACGATGTTTCGATAGTGGCAAATACATATAATACAATCTAAACTTTTCACAAATATGATTTTAATAGGGAAATTTTATCTAAGAAGTATTCTAAATATTAGTTTTGCACATTTGCTTCGAAAGTAATATTTAATGGATGCATTTTATCTATTTCGAAATGTTACTCAGATTATGTTTATTTATTTTAACTTTATTTATATTGAATCAAGCTTGTATCATAATACATCAAAAGTTTGTTTAATATAATAAATACAAGATTATGATTAAATATTATAATAATTCATATGAAAAAAAAATAAAAAAAATGATGAGGGCCATGTTAACAGTTGTCATTGTCATCAATATAATAAATTAGAGTAGCACATTTCTCGATAGCGATTCCAACATTTAAACGAAGCATCGCACGTCATTAGTTACCATCGTCGGATGCATTAGGACATTAGAAACGAACCGAGGGAAAATGTTATTTTAACAAATTAGAAACGTTGCGCAACGGCGAGAAAATGCGCGAAATAAATGGAAAATGCGCGGCTTTTCCGGCGCGTTCCGTTACCCGGAGTTATTTGCGTACGTTTTTCCGAACGATCATCTACGTTACTCGTGATAGTTTGTTATGAATATATGTATTTATGTATCTGATATTTTATTAGACGAGTTTTATTTTGTTTCGAAGTTTTGAAAAAATATTAATACATACATATTCGATTACAAGTAGTTCTCGACTTACGACTGAAATTTTTTTCTCAATAATTATTTTTCAAAAACTACTTACTAAATCGTGAGCTGTTGTGACTTCCGGTAAATGCATTTTGGAAAAAAATACGGATTTGTTCGAATTATTGTTTCATTATCTACTAGATTTTTTGGTTTTGGGATGTGTTCTTATTTATTGAAAAATAAATCTGGTGAAATATTTATTATATTAACCGTGACAGGATACGGGTTAAAAATGAAAATTTTGATATAAAGAAAATTGATTGATTTTTTTTGTATGGATTTGACTTACGACCATGGTTCAGGAACGTATCTCCGCCATAAGTTGAGAACAACCTGCATTTTATATTTCAATGGTTGAAGAAACTAATTTTCATTGATCAATCAAAGTTATGCGATATGTTGCTTTGTTTTCAAATGGATAAGTGACTTGTTTGATTCGATACAGATGTTTTGATATTCATCTTTTGAAAAAAATTACGTTTTTATTATTTAAATAAAAAAGTCTAGATTTTTAATGAACTTTGGAAGATGCGATGATACAAATTAAAAAAAAAATATTCAAAAAACCCTTCTGAACCGAAGAAAATTTCAAAACCGCAACCGTAGAAGCGATAATTTCGCAATATCTGGAAATCGCCCACTGTTAAGAACTTGCTGTATAATTTTTTAAGCTTTTCAGTGGCATCAGTGACGATTGTTGACGACGTCACACCATCAAATATATCCCGGGGACCCTCTCAATGCCAGAGACGTCGAGGCGCGTACGTTCGCGTCGCCAACACTTACACCGACACAATTGCAATAATTTTGGAATTGTTGCGAGCCAGAGGCAAAATGCTCCACTGATGACCGATAAGTAGTTGGTTCGATTCCAGGTGAGATGTAGACGATTTTCTTTTGACTGTCTAAGGCGGATGGTAGATATAGTGGTCGGTTTGGTCGTATGAAAAATTTAATTGGTTGTGATAAAAAAAATTGTGTATTCTTGCTTGATGATGAAAGTGGTATTCAAAATATGAATATAATTTACTTCTTATTGATGGAAAAATAAATGTTTACCTAGGAATGTTATTTATAATGTGAATATAATTCATACTTGCGAAAAAAAGTACTTGTGCATCGAAAATTTTTCCAGGAATATGTACGTCTCAAATTAGAAAACTCACGTTAATATTATATTTAGAAATAGAAAATATTGTAAATAACACGAAACGGCGACGAATAAATATTCAACGATTTTCAAATTACAACTAGCATGTACAGAATAAAATTTTGTTTATATAAGTGACATTTAATTACCCTTATCTTAATCCTTTGTTACGACCATTAAAATTAATAAATTTGCATACAAACGATTATAAATCTTGCGAATTTACATCCTTGCACTCTAAACAAGATTATTTTGTTTATTTCAAACCCAATTTGATTATGTAAAATGCACACGCTATGTGCAAACAGTGCGATAATATACAAGCTTATCACAACGTGCGATATTCGAACTAAATATCGTAATGCGACATAATTCGTGTACTTTATATTAAATTAATACACGTTAACGAAACGTGTACACAACAGAAATATTTATTTGGCTTATTGGAACGTGCATAATTCGACATATGTTCAATATTTTTTATTCAAAAACATATTTTTTTTCGAAACACGATCGCGTTTCGAAACCGCTTTGAAGCGATCGAAAACTGTCGAAGAAAGATGTCCTCCGGTAAACAAGAGTGTCAGATTTTGTGTCTGTTAAAAAAGAGAGTTTTTATAATACACATCCAACGTATTATATCCAAGAGAAAAAAGAGAGGTGGGTCTCCGTATACATGTCCATTGGTCGCTAATAATAGTCGTTCAGCAAATGGGATAATGGTCGAGCGCCTCTCTGCCAAAAGTCGTATCAAGATTGATAACCCAATTATATGTTCGTTTTTGAGTCGCGATTGCGTAAAAAGTCAAAGAAGACAATTTTTGGGATTCATATTTTAATGTTTCGTTGTTAGATACTTCGTATTTGATAGTTAATTGAATAAAATTTTGTAGAAGAAAACGATCCGTGTATATGATGAATTATTAGAGACATCTATGTATTAAATTAAAACAAAACAGTATAAGAATTTGAAACAAATAAAATTTCAATAATATGTTTTATTATAAAAATAAAAAAAAAACAAATGGAAAGCATACAATAGTTTTCGGGGTGATAAAAACAAGTTAATTGTACATATACACATTAATCATGGTTTTAATAACTTATTTGTATCTTAAATAAAAATGAGCATTCATTAGAAAAAGAAAAACGATAAATGTCGGAATATTCATAGAAACGGTAACATAGTATAAATAAGTTCAATTGTGTTGAAAGCAAAAGATCGCTGACAGAAATATAATGCGAAATTGTTAAAAAAGAGTTATGTACGAGTGAAGCCGTTCCACTTGACAATGAGTTATCGAGAATGGGCTTCGGCAAATCGTTATTATTTTTCATCGATTGTCGACAAAACAATGCTAAAATTGTGTTCAATATTAACACAATCAAACTAAAGTTATTACAATAATATTTATTCGTAAGCTTGAAATGTAATACATACATTATGTTGTAATATGTGAGTTAAGTGTTCTTACTTTCACTTCAAATGCTATTAGATTCAATTAATTTGAATCAACTAATTTTTATTAGTCATTATAATCTTTGATTAAAAATTACACGAATGGAAGAAACTTTCACATATGATAAGTCATAAACCTAAGTAGTGAAAACTTTAACAAGTGCACAAGCAGTAGAACCACGATTATCCGGATTGATAAAAATAGTATTTTTTTTAATAAAATACGAGTTCAACAATGCATGCAAAATAAAGTTATATTGACTTATGATAGATCTAACTATCAGGGTGATCACACTAAAATCTCGCAGGAGTTTAATTTCTAAAGTAATAGATATTTATTAATGCATCGTGTTAATTTTTTTTGCTAATTGGTGATGATAATTATGATTTTATTATATATTTTTAATGTCATCCAAAATAAAACATGTTGTGCTATCATTAAAAGATATTGTGGATATTTTCAACATTTTGCAAATAAATGCATGTCTTTTATCTAATAAATATGGTGTGGGCACTTTTTTTCTTGTTTCGATTATCCGGATTTTTCATTACCCGGACCATTTCATTCCCGTTTAGTCCGAATAATCGAGGTTCTACTGTAGTACTTACAAAAATACATTAACATATTAAATTCATTCTCATTTTCATCTACGACCAAAATTAATCAAAATCTCATAAAATTTACAAATTGCATATAAACTACATTTGGTACCGAAAAACAACGATTTTCTTCAGGTAATCAAAATTTCATAAAATTTACAAACTGCATCCAAGTTACATTTGGTAAACAGCGATTTTTTTCAAATCCCAAACAACAAACAATCCATAAAACAAAGCCACACACACTTGCACCACGCTACGACAGACGCTGGCCATTAATCGCGCGATTCGGACGGAAAGTCAAACAAAATTGCATAATCCGACCAACAACCGCACGCCGCACACACGCGAAACGAACGTAAAGCACGTACTACACACACCCGAGCGTCGTAGTAACGTTCTATTTCGGATTCGTCGCAAGTCGAGCCGGCGCGGGGCAGATGTTAAACGCTTGACCTGTCCCCGCCGTATGTGTGTCGGGTGTTGGATTTCCCGCCAATTCATTTGAAACGCGAATCGGCGCCAAGCGCTTTTCCGTTTTTCTGAAATCGAATAGGGTGTGCGCTCTTTTGATGGTGGATGGGTGTCGGTGGGTTTTGTGTAGGATGGTTGTTGATTTTGGTTTTTGGGTATGGGTTGTTGAGGTTTGGTGTTAATTTGATGGGTTGATTTGGATGAAAAGTGTTGAGATGATTTGAAATCGTTTGAGGAAATGTATCTTTTCTTCAAAACGGATTTTTGTTAAAAATTACTAATAAAAAAAAAATCATAGTTTTTATATGATACATACTTAATAATATGCATACTTTCATGAACGTATCACAATTCATAAATTTTAAATGATTGTATAATAGTATTAAAAAAATATTATAGATGCACTTTGCACATTTACACACAAATGTCATAAAAAATAAAGTAAATTTTCTAACGTTGCTTCTTAATAGATTTATAGAAATGAAATATATTTTCAAAAAACTGAATATTATTGAAAAAAAATTCAAATATAAAAATAAGATTTTATAATTAGAAATGACTTCACAAAGATGACCTTAAGTAAAAAAGAAACAAGGAACTTTTAAAATAGTCATTTTGTATAGGTCAAAATGAACATTAGACATTTAATATTTTAAACAATTAATTATATTTAAAGTAAATAGATTTAGTTTAAGTGAATTGGATGTTTTTATTTCCGTTCTATTTAAAATCAGAAACATGTAAATTGGTTGTTTCTGGTTTCTTTCACAAAACTTCATTTGACATTTCCGGTCCTTTGACTGTTTTCATATACATTAATTTATCAACAAAAAAATAGTCAATCATGCAACATTGAATATTCATTAGTAGCAGCGGCGTAATTAAGAAAACATTTGTTCTTAATAAAGTATTTTTAAATGTAACAAGTTATTTGATAATAAAGTCAAGAAGGGAGAATGAATCATAATTATTTTTTTAATTGTTTAAAAAGCAGAGCTAATAAGCCACCGCTAGATACAATGAAACCGCTCCTGAAAAAATAAACATATTGATAAAACTAAAATATAAATTTTGAATTAAATTTTTAATAAAATTTCAATAAAATACCAAAGAGCCAATCTGATAACAGGTGAATGCTTCATAACACTATAATATGACACTTTAAAGTCTTTGCTATTTTTCAAATTTTGTAATATTTTTTTGGCACTGAAATTAAATTGTAGATATGAATCATAAGAAAAATATTGAAAAAGAACCTTCAAATTACCTAAATGATCCTGTAACGGCAATGAGAGCAGTTTTCTTTCCATATCTTTTCACATCAACTGAACCGTATTTCCCAGTAATGTCAACAACCTATAAAAGGAATCCAAACTTTGAATGAAAACTATTTCCAAGTTTTAAAATTATGTCATTTTGAGCATTCGAGATGTGATGACCATTGCCAAGATCATACAAATATTAAATTATATAAGCCTGTAATTTTTTCATATGCAAAAAAGACACTTATGGGTAACCAAAATAGCTATCTTAAAATAGCTGGTAGCCTGCACAGATTATCATCTGTCTGCCGTATGTACAATTAGTGACTCTTTCATCCAATATTTGTGAAAGCTTTGGAGAAAAGCCAGAATTTTCGAACAATAAAATATAACGTTTGCTAATAGAAAACCTATAAATCAGTGTCAGATTCGTCATTGCAATAATCATAATAATGACTTGCATAATATAAAAAAAGACATCTCAATAAGTTATCCATGAATTTTTTTGAATATAATCAAATTTGAAACAACATGTTTTTATGAGTATAAATGTGTTCAGTGAATTCATATTTGAGTCATTACATTTATTAAGAGCCTAATAATCAAATAAGCTTTTCGCTAATCGAATTACTATAATGAAAATACCAAAAATGTTTAAATTCTCCTGGCAACAGTGCAAAACTTTAAAGAATTTAAAATTTCTTTTATTTTAAGCTACACAATATATTTCAATGCATTAGTGTATTTTTTAAAGAATTTTCAATTAATCACTGTCATTTTTTTATGACAATACTTTGTATAAGATATTGTACTTGATTAAACATATGTATATATTTATAATTATCTTACTTCAGATATATCAAGAGTATCTTTCCTCAAGGCTTTTATATGTAAATGTCTAGGTCTATGCGTGGCAGGATCTGCACCTCCCAGTAACTAGAAGTATATTTAAATAAATAAATTGGTAATGTGGTCAGTAGTCAATAAAGATAATTAAAATTTTGTATACAATATAAGGTTGAGCTGCTCTGCTAAGATATACTTTATTGCAATACTGTTTAACAGCAGATTGATGTTCGATACTAGTCAAAATACGAGTTGTTCCCAAATTCTCACATCCAATCCAATGACAAATTCGTACAAAACAATAACCTATTTATTTAAAATATGAATAGTTAAGAGAAAATTTAGGAAATGTTTATGAAAAAACAGAAAAGGGATCAATTTGTACCTGTACAGTAGGCATCCCAGCCTGCATGATGGAACCATGGGGTTGCTTCAAAACCGTCTTCGAATTTGATTGCTGGTGAATGTAATTTAATGTATCTTCCATTTTGCTCTTTGAAATATGTGTAAACACTGAAAAAGTATTATTGTAAAAATTGCATATTCAATACTATTGGGATTTCTTATTTGCAATACTTACTTTTGGAGAGACGTGTTGTCAAATACATATTCGTGCTTTCCATTTTTTAATTTATTGAAAATAAGTTTATTATCATATATGTGAGGAAACAGCTCATTTAGATTTTGTTTAAATTTTTTATATGAAGCTGGGAGTGGTTCAATAAATTGATTATAAAAAAATAAAATGTCACCGAATGCATTGTGGAAGACCAAAGGCTTTCTAGATTTTTCCAACATTTTAACTACTTGTGAAAATCCTAATACATACTGAAATATAATTTGATCAAAAGATTTAATGTCAAAATTTTCTGATTTTGATCGATCAGGCAATGGCTTTTCAATAATTATCTGAAAATATATACATAGCACATACTTAACTGAAGAACTGATTCAAAAAATTTAATACAAGAATTATTCAAATATTTGTTTAAAATACTCACTTCATCGTTAACTATAGAGACCTTTAAGTACGGAAATGATTTTATAAATTGTTTTGCAGTAAATAAGCGTAAAATAGTTGATAATTTCAATTTGAAAACATCTCCATTTGATGCTGTTTCTAACCACCTGTTGAAATTAATATAAAATAATGTAATATTGTGTATATGAAAAATATCGATGTATTTTTAACATGACTGAATTAGTACTTTTCAACTTTCGATTTAACAACCCAAAATTCTTCAACATCTTCATATCGTAGGTGTTTTTCTGTTGCTTCTTGTGATATTAATTTTTCAACAATGATTTCTTCATTTTTATTTAAATATGGTATACCTTCATATGCAAACTGAAAGTATCAAATATATAAATATAAAATCAATATAAATTAAATAATAGGACATTAATTTACACAGTTAACATACCTTATTAAAATCAAATTTATTTTTTTCTAAAAAATCAAAAACCGATGCTTCAAATGTACACAACTGATTTATAGATCCAACTGTTTGAGGGGTCAAATGAAAAGTATAGGTAGAAGAAGTGTACGTATTTTTTTCAATATCATGGTGAAATAACGATAAACCAATTTGAGTGATCACAATTCCTACAGTTCCTTCACGACATTTATTATATCTAGCAGTAGCCGTGTCGAACAATCTAGATTAAATACAATCGTTAATGATTAATGATTAATGATAATTAATAAAATTCTGATTCCTATCACATAAGTATTTGAAACATAAAAAATAGTTTTAACTAAAACTCAAAATAAAAAAGAATGCAATATATAATAGTAAAGATAGTATATAAATTTGAATATTTTAAAATGAAAACGAAAGGTTAAAAATAGTATTCATGTGGTAAGGGGAGATAAAGTTTTTTGGAACCTGTTAACATATCCAGGTATCGTTCTGAGGCCGGACAATTCCAGATCAAGAGATATAAAAGAGCACGTTCTAATTTTTTCTTCAAAATTGGTTAACACGGATGGAAAATTCTGGCGGGTGATTTCCATTTTGAAGAAACTCTGCAATTTATCATCGAGCAATGGCGGGTAAACCTCAACTGACAGCAGCGTAATCAGCTGTTTTTATGGTAGAAACAACAAATATTATGACCATGATGTGTTCACAATATTTTCTGTAATATATTTTATCATATTGAATTTATTATTGAAATTTTATGATTTTATAAAATGAAAATATGCATTAATTTAAAACAATTGTGAAATTCATTGTGTCGAAAATGCGGTGGCCAGAAGCTAACTCACACGAAGCAAACGCACATGAAGTAAACTCACAGGAAGCAAGCTCACACGAAGTGAGCTCACACGAAGCAAGCTTAAACGAGGCAAGCTCACAGGAAGCAAGCTCACACGAAGCAAGCTCACACGAAGCAAGCTCACACGAAGCAAGCTCACACGAAGCAAGCTCACACGAAGCAAGCTCACACGAAGCAAGCTCACATGCTTTCGAAAATTTTCATATTTTCTAATTAAAGTGAAAAACGTTTAACACGAAACTGAAAGCACCAAAATGCGTTTTTGTGTTAAAAGAATTTCACATTAGACGTAATAGTATACGTCCATAATATTTTGTCAGTACCAAAGTAATATTTCTTGTTAAATGATACGAGAATTTTCGAAAGCATGTGAGCTTGCTTCGTTTGAGCTTGCTTCCTGTGAGCTTGCCTCGTTTAAGCTTGCTTCGTGTGAGCTCACTTCGTGTGAGCTTGCTTCCTGTGAGTTTACTTCATGTGCGTTTGCTTCGTGTGCGTTAGCTTCCCCAACCCGAAAATGCTAACCTAAAAATGGTGACCAGTAGCACACATTACACGTTTTAGGGTAATTGGAATACTACACGATGGTTAAATGATCCAATTAATGCTTTACAATTTATTTAAATCATACTATTTCGAAAATGTTTGCACATTGTGTTCTACGCTCGGTATGTAGTATTGAGTGTGTTATTGTGGGTATGTGTCAGTACCGTATGTGCTAGTGTCGTTTAGGTAAACATCTGGGAACCTCTAAAAATTTATAAAATTTGAAATGGTGAAATAATTTCATTGTATTATTCATCAAAACATTGTGAAATTCATATAAAATATAATAGGATTTTAGAAAATTCAAATGTTAATAAAGTTTTCATGTTTAATCTCAAGGATTCCGTAACGCGTTCAACCATGAAGACAATTTTGCAACAACGACAAAATTTGTTAATCAACACAAGAATCTATGCGCAAATACAAAATGCTCCTTGAAATGCTAAATGCAAAAAAAACGAGTTCTCTCCTATAGAAAATTTAAAATGGCAAAATTTTTTATAAATTACGACTCTTTGTCAGACAAATACATGCTCTTTTTTATACCGAACAAT
Organism: Hydropsyche tenuis; assembly: GCA_009617725.1. Lineage (NCBI taxonomy): Eukaryota > Metazoa > Arthropoda > Insecta > Trichoptera > Hydropsychidae > Hydropsyche > Hydropsyche tenuis. The sequence goes on along the minus strand of VTON01000021.1, from coordinate 1,547,100 downwards.
CAATGTAATACTTTAAAATTATTACATTACATAGTCTGAATATGATTATTTAGACACACGATACACATCAAAACATCCAACTACAATCCCAAAATTAATTAATAGAAAGGGCTTTCGTCGCATTACACAACTGAGAAGGTCGTCCAAACTAATAAATCCGACTTTACCTTCGCCATTGCGTTACGCAATCCTTTACATAACAGCCGAATTTACAAGAAAATAATTCAAAGCCGATATACAAACGAGAGTGAAGGCGTTGCGAGATAGCCCAAAGCCTCGCGCGGAAAGTGGCTGTCAGTTGTCAGCTGGTCGTTGAACAGCGAGGTCTCCATTACGCCATCATATAATGGAAACCCATGGAATCCATAGGAAATCATAAATCTTGTGATAAAATGTTGAATAATTACTGAGTTTTGAAACCGTTTTTTGAGTGTTAGAGACGTTGAAGTGTTCGCAAAGATGGAGAAGAATTGTGATACTGTCGATGCGAAAAAATATGTTCCTCCTTTCGATTACAGGAAGGCAGCTCTGAAAAGGCTCGCTGTTTTAGTTGGGCTTGTCCTTTTTGTGTCTATGGTGGTTTATTTTACGCCGATGCCCGGTGAGTTTTGTTTTTTTTTGACTTTTTGTTTGTTTATGTAATATTGGTTTTGCGAATGTATGAAAAATGATTTACATATATGTATGTGTTTGGTTAAATCAATTTGTTTGATTTAATTTTGCATTGTGAGGTAATCGTAATTGTTGTTGTTATATATGGTTTTGATTAAATTCACTGATGAAAGATATTAATGGTTTTCTGTATAAATTCATTGATGAAAGATATTAACCTCCTCAAGCCCTGTGCACATTACAATGTACATAGACTTTGTTACCGTTTTTTGAAGCTATTTTAGATTTATTTTTATCGGGGCTTTTTGTAAATTATTGTATAAACTATGTTATTTCGTTTAATTTTGTCTGTTTTGAAATATAGGGCGCGAAATTTTTGTTATATGCCAGTTTTGCTTGACATCTCAACGACGTCGCGATAAGTCATGTTTTATTTTCAATATTTTGTTATTAAAAATCCACTCACATAACATTATTATGGTGCGATATTTAAAAAAAAGACTGCTTTTATCGATTGAAACCAAAATTTTATTGTATGTTGTAATGTATCATATCATAATTTGACATCAAACACGAATGTACATTAGAACGTAAATTTGGTCTGAAGGGTCATTTTTGTCACTTCAGCAGTATTTTTTATTTTCAAATAATTAGTCATTATTATGTGATTTAGATAGATAAACAATTCATAAAAGAAAAAAAATCTTTTTATGCATCTTCAATGCTATAAAAATGAAATGAAAAAAAAAATTATTTTTATGAAAAAAAAGTCAGGCCTGAGGAGGTTAATGGTTTTCTGTATAAATTCATTTTATTGTATTTAAAATTCATATATTATATACTCGTATGTTTATGAAACAGATTGAAAGGATTCGAACATGCACTTTCATTTCGAAAAGAATAACGATCGTATCTCTTTAAAAAAAATATCAAGATTAACGAAACGACAGTTCAAATTCCAGTCTTAAAAAAATAAAACGGTACAAAAGTTTCTTGAACTTTCGAAAAGTTACAACGTGAAAACAATAAAAAATTCATGACAATTTTTCTAACTATTTACAAAGCACTTATAAAATTGTACAGGTACCGGAGATTAGGTTCATTATGATAATTCAATCACACGAATCCATAGGCAATGGCATTGTAATGTTGGAAAATTGCACTTCACCTCTACACGCCCATTAAAATAATTGACAACGATTTGACAGACGAAAAAATCAATACATATATGTATTTTTTTACGATATACAGTGGATATCGAAAGTACGAATCGATCATGAAATCGAAAGGCTTCGATAGTAAAGACAGTGATTATTCACGTCTCAAATATAGATCAGAGAACATACTAGTTTATAATCATAATAAAAAAACTGGCACGAACTTGTTCGATAGTCATGGAAAGATCGAAAGAAAGACCAGATTCACTTCTGCGGTGAGAGTATCGAAAAACTTGTTTCGAAACTCGAAAAAAAATCTCAGATTGTATATCCAGTCCATTTGGTCGATTTTTCATCGTATGCGAATAATAATAAATTTTCGATCAGATCGGAATAAATAAAAATGCAATTTCGTTGCATAAAACTCTAGCGTACTTTGATTTAATAACGTTTTTTAATGAGCGTGTGCAAATGATCTTCTCGCTAAAGTGAATCACGCATGTGTATCGATGCACGCAATCAAAATCGTCTTTAAATTATATAATTTTAATGAATGTTTCATGAAATTTTGTAATACTTAACACTTATTCATTTTTTTGTCGTTTTATGTTATGCAACACATTTCCAGCGCATCAATAAAGCGAATTTTATGCATGGGCATATTTTTGTGATTTTTGATAATTAAATTATTAAATTGGTGAAAATTTTTGCGATGTTCATATAAAAAATATAATGAATTTTTATTTGTTAATTGGAAAAAAATATATTAAATATGAAAAATCTAAACGATTTGGGTCATTATGATTTTTGAATCATAGTGAAAAAAAACAAGTAAAAGTAGAAACAGTTTATGAAAATTATAACATATTAGACTAATGAGTTTTGAAAAAAATATTCGTTAAATTATTTTGATTAAAATATGTGTAAGTGAAATTAAAAAAAGGAAGTTAGTATTATAAATAAGAAAAATAAAGTATTCTTAAACTTCGATGCTGACTTAACGATTTATTTTATTTTAATTATTATTTTTTTAATAAAATTGAATGAACTGCATCGAAGCATAACAATGATTATAATATTTTAAACATTCACATATTATTCTAAAATTTAAAAATACATAGTCTAAAAACTAAAATACCACAAAATTTCTTTATATGACCAAAATTTAACTTTCATCAAAAATATTCAAATCGAATGGAATATTTCCGAAGTTTAAAAACACATAAATCTCCATAACGATTGTTAAAAACACATTTACGTATGATTGGGAGATTTCAACGCCTATACAAGAGCGAAACTTTCCATCCTTCACAAAAGTCATTCGTCATTTAACAGTCGGGTTGAAATGCAATTGCCTATGAAGACGACGTGACGACAACTGTCTCCGCAGACAGACAACAAATCGTGTGTCGTCTTCGTGAAATCACGTCACACCATTTAATATATATAATACTTATAATAATGTTGGAGTGCAATGCGGAAAACGCGGTCGATCGAGCGCGGAAAAGCGTTGAAAATCTGCGCGTTATATAAAAAGGGAAAAACGAAACAATGGTATCACGAATTCGGCGGACGAGACGGTTACGATTGTTACGAAATCGCTTTTGGGTTATATTGTTGAGGTGTTGAGGCATAATGGAGGTGTGTTGTCGGTTTTTTCGAGGTTTTGTTCGGTGGTCGATCGTGCATTGTGTGAAGGTTGCTTTCTCGTTTTGTAGTTTTTAAAATTGACGAATTTTGTTTGCGTGAAAGTACAGACTTGTTTATTTATGGCAATTATTCGTGCTTGGATGTGAGGAAATTATATCTGATTATATCGGTTTGTGTGTGAATGTTATAATAAATTTTTAGAAGGTAACAATTGATGTAAATAAAATGTTTATGAAATTAAAATTATCGCTATATTTTCTTTCCGTGCATAAATCAAAATAAATTTAGATCGATAATATGATCATAAGATATGGTTCTATTATCCGATGGAAATTATGGAAATATTTCAGAATGCATATTACATTGATTTATATTTAGCAAATTGTGAATTTTTTTTCGTTATAATTCATTTTTTTTAATTCAAAATGGAATTTGCAAAAATTTTGGACGATTTTAGTATTATTTTTTAATAAAATATGTAAATGTCTAGTAAATATCTCTTCACACAAAATCGAAGTAGTACTTATGGAAAGTGTGAAATTTCGATTACCAACTAAGCTTATTTGTTGTTTACAAATAATTTATCATGACCCTTTTTGTAACCGTAAAAGCAATAAATCATTCCGAAAGAAAGACATCCTATTATGTACAGAGACGTCAAAGAAAAAAAAAGTCATTAAAGTTTACACATGAAAAACAGCACGCAGTCAATTAGTTTTATTTATTTATTATATCTTAACGAATAGACATTTATTTATTATTATTTTTCATTAACACATTGGTTTATGTTCTAATAATTTTATTGCGAAACAAAATTTGTTTGAGTGTGTCCATTAAAATTAATACATATGAATGCGTAGAGCTTTGCGACGCGTCAAATTCAATTCACAACTCGCAATTATCTTCAACCACTCATATTAATGTGAACAATTTACAATACAAAATTCTTTAATAAATATTATTTGCACAAACACTTTCGTGATGGCCTACAACGGAACATACTCTTTGGCATTTAATGCGTATACGGCGAAAGAGTGCTATACAGTCGAGTTCGGTGAAAGTTGGATGTCTTTTGTCAGCCACAGAATAAAACGGAAATGGCGAGATGAAATAATAACGTATTCAATAATATAATATATGAGAAACGATATCATCTGCTCTTTCACCGATGATTATTTTAATGTATGGTTTCGATTTCGATTGTCGAAAATGTTTGACGCATTTATTGTTGTTGCAGAGGAGTATTTCGAGAGTTGTGACAGACCTTGCCACGAGCTCGATTGGCCTATGATATGCAGGGTCAAGCTCACATTAGAAGTGTACAAATCACTCAGCAAGTTAGTAATGACATTTAACATGGCCTTTAACATTTTATCCTTGTTAACACTTTCATTTTTGCAGATCTTGCAGAGAATGTCCTGCGAATTCGTCCGATTGCGACAAGAGTCATTGCGTGAGTGCAGATGGCCATTCCAGGGGGATATTAGCTGCTAATCGCCAATTACCAGGGCCCAGCATCCAAGTGTGTCAAAACGACATAATGGTCATCGATGTCGTTAACCGAGTTCCAGGTCAAGGATTGACTTTGCATTGGCGAGGTCAACCACAAGTCGAAACTCCGTTCATGGACGGTGTGCCTATGGTCACTCAATGTCCCATACCCAGTTATACTACATTTCAATATAAATTTAGAGCATCTGCTCCAGGAACTCATATGTACCATGCTCATTCAGGAGCAGAGTCCTCTGATGGATTGTTTGGAGCTTTCATTGTCAGACAACCGGATAAAATAGATCCTCATAAGAGTTTATATGATTATGATAAAAACGATCATGTAATAGTAATATCAGAATGGAGCCATGGATTTGCAATACAAAGCATTTTGGACACGATTCCATTATCAGTAGAATCCATTTTAGTCAACGGAAAAGGAACTCATAAAGATGCAGACATTTTCGAAAATGAAAGCTCAGTTCCCTTGTCTGTATTTTCAGTAGAATCAGAAAAGAAATATCGGTTTAGAGTGGCTAACGCTGGAGGTGTTAAAGGTTGTCCTGTCACATTAGAGATAGAAAACCATCCATTAAAGCTGATCGCTTTGGATGGGCATCCTGTTGTGCCAAAAGAGGTGAACTCATTGATTCTAGGACGCGGAGAAAGAGCAGATTTCGTATTGAATGCAAACAAAGAGCCGAAATCTTATTGGATCAAAGTATCGAGCGTAGAGAATTGCGTTTCTCCCATTTATAGCGCAGCAGTGTTAAAATACGAAAGCAAAATCGTAAAAGATGAAATTGTTGAAAGTGATGTTAGTGTGACAGATCCAGCATCCGACAGCGAGTTTAATACCGTTGCCGGAGCAAAATGTGAGGAAGAGAAGACTTTGTGTGTAAGTGAAGTGCAATCTTTAACTAAACTGCCCGAGGAATTAACATCTGAGAAAATGCAGACGACCATATATTTGCCATTCAAACACAAAAAGCATGAGCTTCATCATCTTAGCACAGGTGAGTTTGCTTGGTCATGTTGCATTAGTTAATTATTTCTCGGGGATTTCTGCTTTTTTGCTATCGGCTATTTTTGAATTTGAAATGAAACTCTTCACATTAGAAATCAACCTTAATTCTAGAAAATACTTGATAAAAAAAAGTCGTAATAATCGTTGTAAATAACTTTGTAAACGGTATGCCAAGCGCATAATGGCATTTCTCACTTTCAAGATGCAACTAATAGTTTGAGTTTCCAACTACGTGAATAAAATGATGGTAACAAATTGAGCTCTATTTGAACACTTTCCCGGTGCAAAAAAATATTTGTTAAATGGCCAATTGCATTTAAAGTGACTGGGCGTTAAATTATGATAACATTTTGTGGTCACAATATTCGCTAGTGGGTGAAATCCTTCGATACAATTTATGCAAAAACAAACACGTCTATTGTGTTAAATACAAAAAAAGACCACCGGAACTTTCCAATCGAGTTTGATGTATCGTATCTAATATATTATTAACGGTTTTTTTACACAGGTAATATGTTAAGGTTCGAAAGGAAGCGTAAAATCAATCAAAATTCATTCGATTAATCAACAGTATTGACAAGGAAGACAAAAAATGCGTTTAGAAAACAAACTATTACTTTCAGTATTTGCATTTATTATAAATGCATAAATCATCGATGTAATAAATTGATAATATTTCGACAAGTGAATTGTTAAATGTCGGAGAAAATTTATCGTATCTAGATCAATACTATACAAACGATTGACCGATATTATAAGTTACAATGGTTTTCTAATTTTCATCTCACTATTCGACAAGCATCGTACCATTGGATATTTATTACAGCTTATAGAAACGATTTATTTTCCGAATATAATTGCTTTGTAACTAAAACTTTCATAACAATATTTTACACATGATCAAAAATATTCTTTCGAATTCAACAAATTATATTTGTACTTGTTGAAGAAAAGCGCATCGTTCATAACTCATATTGCTACATTAACAGCCGCAATAAATTAAACTATTGTCCAATAACGTCACACTACATATCTGTATAAGTTTTCAAATGTCAGCTTTCACTCATTCTGTTGAGTTTCATTTGAATGAAGTCCATTATACCACGAGGAAACTATATTCTCGAGACGATTCTCATAAAGTAAACTCGACATAGACAAAAACCAAGGAAGTATATTAGTTAACAGAATAAATGTGCTATTTTAAGCAAAAGCTCATTTGTCGACTGATACAAATGATGATTGTTTTTCAAAACATCGATGGAGGCTAAGAAAATTAATCATCACGATAGAAAACGAATATGCTACACGCAATGAAGTGGAAGAGCGTTTTTTATAGGCACGTATAAAAGATCATTCAATTGCTAAATCGATTTCGTGAACTTTCATCTGAATGCATTGACGGATCTAATTAAAGTACGTTTTGATGGTATGTACATTTATACAAAAAAAAAAATCTGGTACAAGCTATCCCAAAGTTAGCTTTCGAATCACGTTTCCTTAAAAGAAATCGACGGACATGTCACACGAACGGGTATCATATTTCAATTTTTCCTCAAATGCAGACGCATCATTATTATATTGTCAATAATTCAATTTATATCGACACAATAAAAAATTGAATGAAATGATTACCATTACCAGTAAGTACATTCGATAATTATTACCTATCAAACAATACAGAACGAAATCAAGCGTGATTATCATAAAGCAATAAAAATAAAAGCTTTTCGATTTCTAGAAGATCATGTTGAATAAAAAAATTCTGTATAAAACATATTTCGTTATTTCGTTTTCACAACTTGTATTAGAAACGTTTAATGTTGAGAGGTCGCGGCATTTCTCAAAAATTGGCCACGATGCGAGCTTTTTAGTACCGTTTAGAATACAAACAAATATTTCAAGAGTATGAAATTAGCAAAGTGAAAATACTGCGTGTTAATTGGAAAATGATGGCTTTTTAAGGGGATTCTTTCTTTCGTATGAAAGACTTAAAATTCTTTTGATGTACGGCTTTGAGTGTATAATTATAATGCGTGTGATGACCGAATATAATATACCTTTTAATGCGTCTGTAATTATTGGGGAAATGCGTGAAGACTTTCTTTTTTTTCTCATAATATTCAAACTAATTGGGTATCTGGCCAATTAACCGTAATGGTTTATCCTGTTGCACAATTAGTATCCATTTGCAGGTAATGGATATCGGTAAATATATCCATGACAAATTTTTGATACGCGGATAGACAAATATAAATTTCAATCAATTTGTTTTAGTATGCTGTAAACGAAAGTATACCGAATCAATTCGTGTTACTATATGATTAATATATTTTCGCATTAACAATGGAGAAAACATCCACGTATGCTATGAATTCATCGTAGAAATTGTGACCTCGATCGTTGAATTGTGGTCATAATTAAAATTAGATGACAATGATACGTTTGAAAAGATGCAACGTAGGATGATTTTTAAAATATACTGCATTCTAACAGTTGATTGATTTTCAGGTTCTGCTGAAATGGATGGTATCACTTTCACGTTTCCATCATCACCATTGTTGACCCAAACTGTTGCAGGACATGTCGGTACATTATGTTCAAAAGTGGCATGTCAGAAATCGATGAAATGTGAATGTGTTCATATCAAGTCTGTACCTTTAGGAAATACTGTCGAGATCATTCTTGTTGATCAAGGTAAATATTTTTTTATAAATTTAATAGTTTTACTTATTAGTATGTAAATATAATTATAAAGAATGAAATGAATTTCATGTAATGGGCAATTAACTTTGTTGACCTGCATTTACATATGTTTATGTCATTTTAAATGTTTGAATTTTTTTTATCATGTCGTGTGATTAGTGATTGTACATCTAATAAACATGAATTAAGCACATTAAAAAATCATACTCATTGTTCCAACTTGAATATAAATTTTCTCAGAATATCTAATATACTTTTACATTTCAATCAATTTAACATTTAGCAATTTAAAAATTCACAAAGAAAGTTTTTTAAATTTTTAAATTCTAAAGATTGAGATAACGTAAACGGATAGATGAAAGGCGTCTTAGAAATGTATAAAAAAAAAGAAAAAGACAGTCGCCTTTTATGCAAAAACACAATGAAAAAATGCACTAAGTAATTAAAACATAAATAGGAACATGTTTTAAAATAAAAATAACATGGCGAAGTTACTGAAATCGTCTCGAATGCGACATTCGTATGATTTTATCCAACCAATCGAACTGGTTTCTTTTTTTTTGTTTATATTTTCACGCGTTACAAAATCTGATTGATGTAAATTGTCATCTCGAACGTGATTTTAAGATTATCGCAATAATCTGTTGGAGAATTAATTGCGGGTTTTTCAAACGGAACACGTTCGACTGGTTATTACACAATTTTTATTATCTACAAACGTGCTATTCCAAATTTAGTCGTTTTGAAATTTATTAATGGTATTTATAACCTTTGAGGTCGTGTGCATGGCACAATTATGAATGGATGTTCTATTTGTATTGTAAAATTTGTATATTAAAATTTATTTTGTTTAAATTAGTGATATTCAATTCGAGCCGAAGTGTTTAAATGTAAATTAAAAGTAGATTTCGTTAAAAAATTCAATATTGATAAAAGTTTGCATTTTTATTTAAGGCATGCAATTAATATTAATAGTGAAAATAAATTTCCGAAGTGGCATATTCCGATTTATCAATTGGAATATATTTATTTATCAATCGTTACTAGTTTTTTGTAACTTTCTATTTTTAAGTACATTTTAGATACTAAACGAAAATTCAGTACTGATTTATGTAACCGTACATTCAAATATCCAATTTAATTACATCACTTCACATTCAAAACGTTTAATATGAATAGAAATCAAGAAAACGGTACCTAGCAAACAAATCTAGAATTCACCACACCTTGCTGCATGACAGCAAACAAATTGTCGTTGATTTCAAATTGTATGCAAAATAAACACTTTTAACGAATTTCCAATTGCCACAGGAGGAGAAACCGACAACATCTTCCATTTACACGGATACAGTTTCTACGTAGTAGCAACCAACCAATTCTCGGAACCTCTCGAATTGGAGACGATAAAACAAATGGACGAAGATGGAACACTATTCCCTAAGAAAAATTTGATTGATCCAGTGCGAAAGGACACGATCACCATACCCAAATTCGGAGCAGTTTCTTTAAGATTCAAAGCAGACAACCCTGGCTTTTGGATCTTGAGGGACGAAAGATCCAACCAATGGACGAGAGGGTTAGATGTTTTGCTCCAAGTTGGTGAAAGATCCGATTTCGTGCAAGCTCCATCAGACTTTCCGAAGTGTGGCAGTTATGTGGGACCCCATTATTTTTTAATATGAACATCCACGACGAGCTCTGACTCCGTTCGTGTTGGTGCTCCTCGACGTGACTATGATGTCCATAGGAATCTGACACGATCCATGGTACGCCATGTGTATCATTAGTGATATGGATTTTTGATGGTGTATTATTAAGGTGTCAGTGCTCCGTTTTTTGGATGTGATTTTAAAGATGTTGTGACGTTTAGTGGCTTTAATTTTATGCAGAAAGAATTGAATGATGTTCGATAAAAAACGGTTTAATAATGGACCCATTAAATTCTTTCTTTTTTTTGAATGGATCATGAATTTTGTATGAATTTATGTGAAGAAAGTTCGGAATCAAAACAAAATAAATCATAATTTTTCGAAATACGAATATATAAATATTTATTATCGATTTAAAATATAAAATGAGTCTCGATGTGAGAAATCTGACATTTTTCATAATTAGAATCGTTTACATATCAAAATATTTATTCTCATTATAAATTCGTACAATGAATTACACTATAGTTTTCAACCGGAAAGTGATAACCAATAACTACATCATTTAATTATATATTTTGTTGAATTATAATATTATTACTGAAACAGTCGATTTTCTTCGAAAGCTGTACATTCGAATACGTGTGAATTGAGGAAAATCGCTATATAATGAATGGTTACTTTTGTGGAGCAAAACCGAATCGTTATAAATACAAAACTAGTAGCACATAAATGAGATCAAATTCCAAGAAAATGGCGAGTATATTTTTTTACTTTTATATCAGTGAAAGCTGAACAGTAAAACGCGAACATTTCAGCTAATTTTATGACCTATTTACTGGTGGGAAATTGTGGTTTCCGATATTATTAAATTAATTTATATAGTGTAATGAAAAACAGTCAGTGTTAAAAGTTAAGTGTTGATTGATATTGTTAAGTAATATATGATTTGTTGGAATATTTTATACTTGTTTCGGAGAAAGTGCTTTTAAATGTAAACGTATTGTAATTTTTTTGATTTAATCACATCCGTTCATAATTTTTACGAAATGTAATCGCTGAAAAAAATAATTTATAAAGATTCATGAATGTAGCTTAATTATTTAATTTCTATTGTTTTAAGCAGCGCAAATTTAGAACGCGTTCTTTGTGCGGAAAAAAATTAAATTTCATGTCACACGAGTATTATTATTGTTATTTTTGAATATTGCACACTTTCTCTTTTAATTTTTGTATGAAACACTTTTGTACCGTAAATACAATACACGTTACGAAATTCTATAAAAATCACCTCGTTACGCTTTCGGGTCGTAGTATAATAAAATAATAAACTTTACCATCATGAAATTGATAATTTTGTCATTGTAAAAAACGAAAAAGTGCCGCAAAAAATCCGACACGTCGACGATCGAACGGAACTTGTTTTATAACTCAAAGATTCCGAATTTTCGTCAGCGAACTGGTTTTTTTCTGATGTGGCCTAAAGAAAGTTTCGTTTCCTTTTTGATATTCATGTATCTTTTTTTGCTCGGATTTTAAAAGGTTAAGTGGATGCTTTCATCGACCGATAATAGAAAAAATATTTTATTAATGATACGACATATTAATTTTACTTTCTACTAAAAAGTGAAATACCGCAAATTTTTTGATATTGTTACAATACAAAAATATATTATATTATATAAAAAGCATGATTTGCATTGTGATAATTTTCACATTTAAATTTAAGCCTAACTATTAAAACGTTACCATTTTTATATTTACCGATGATTGTATATAAAATGTGATATAGCGACTGTTTTGTTGGACAATAAAACTATTTTACACATTCGAAGTCTGTTACAATTTACAAGCACAAAACCCACCATTCCACCACTCACTCAGATTTATGTAACTGAAATCATTAACATTTTACCAAATGACCAGCACATTCGATTGTGAACACTTCATTTTTTCGGATAATCATCGCATTGTGGATAGCCAATTCGGGTCAACGAGCGCCGTCAGAGAAACTGTTGAGCAACAACACTTTAACATTACGTAAACTGATTATGAAGATTTCATCTGTACAAAGTGAGCATTTCACTTCGTATTGTATGCGGAAATGCGAAATGTCCAGGTGAAAATGAAACACGAAACCGTGCAATTTTCATGGGAAAATCAATCGAGTTCGATTGTGTTAATCGATATAGGATTTTTGTGAGTCGAATGGCGAATATTACGTAAAAAAAAGAGAAAAGTAAAAGGTGGTCCCACGTAGAGGAGAAACTTCGACATTCGCACAAGTCGTTCCGTTATTTTCGGTCGATACAGTCGTGGTCAATGTTCGTTTTATAGTGGCTTATTATAGAAAAAAAAGCTGATTTTAAAATTCGGATGAAAGTTTTTTTTTATGAAATTCTAATTCACACTTTAGCCGATCGATTTACATGAATTGATTTTGATTGACGTTGTAATTAATGCAAATTACAGATGGATTTAAACATGTAATTTGATAGTAATTAACCAATTTGAAGAGCATTTTTTTTGTAAATACAAATAAATATTATAGAAGTACAAGTATAAATTATTTAAATTTTCTAATGAAATGTATTATTAAATTAAGCAGTAAGTTTGAAAATAAATAGACCGCTTATGAATATATGAATTGTTAAATTACCGTAACTACCCTGAGAGTGAAATCTAAAATTTTAAAGCGAATATTTCCGGTGGATTATTTTGATCCAAGAACGGAAAAATTACAATATTCAAAACATTTAGATTTTCAAATCGTTACTGATTGGATACGCATTTATCGCACATTTTCTAAAAAAAAATCGTATTTTTTAAATTATGAATAAATTTTTCGCACTACCGATTATAGGAATATGTAAAATTGTAAATATATAAAAGCGCAAATGTGGCAACACATATCAATATCGAAAAAACATTTATACCTGTCTACTATACAGCATGTAATGAAATGGCAATTACTTTGTATCCGATGCCGTAATATGAATTTTTTAGTATCATCGTTATAATGAAAAAGAAAATAGGCATCGTTGCGAAGAAAGTTCTTGCATAATGTGTCGAATATATCTAACAATCAGAAGAAGTACATAAATCATATATGTATAATATTATTTATTTAAAACATAATGAAAAAAATTGTTGAATATTTATTTGAATAAACATTACATATTCATCAATGTAAATTTGATTTAATCAAATTCAATTTGGTTCTCATTTTTTTGATCCATATTTAATTCACTCATGGTTAATGTTAAAGCATTAATACTGCCATAAATAGTCCGTATTTGTATTAAGCGGTCTGTATAGTATAGTACTATAGTATATCGTTCAGTACACAGATGATCAGTATTTATAGTAAATGGTTAGTATTTATATTAAATGGTAAGTTTTATTTTGACGGAAGATCAGTATCAATATTTTTGGCAGCACAAACAGGCGATCGCTGTTCAAATTATCGGGAAGTTTTTCGCAATATTTTATGAAGCACGGTTTATTGAGACTTGATAAATATATTACAGGTAAAGCGTTCAATTTAGAAAACATATAACCATTTATTATTTTACCACCTCATGAAATAATATTGACAAAATATTTTATACCCGGTGATCAGGTGATGATTTATGTATTTTAATCATATAATACTATATTTCGATTTTTTGTGGATTGTGTTCTATGTTTGGTTTTGTAGGGTCGTGTGTCCTATTGTCGATGTGTGCCAGTGTCGTGCGTGCTATTGTCGTTTTGGCAAACTTCAGGAAACCTTTATTCTTATTTAATTTTTAAATATTCGATCAAATTAACCAACGCGCGCACGTTTTACAAATCGTTCAGATATCTTCTATTTCTTTCTTACAAATTGAAAATATGTAACTCAAATAATGTGAGTGAAAGAGAAAAATATATCCTCTCAATATTTTTCTCTTGTGGTTGGGTATAACGTCTAGGTTTTCCGTTGTCACTCACAGATGGCCACGCTAGCTACAGCTGTATGCTATAAACGATCTTATGACAATAAACACTAAACAACTTATTGGTATGTAATTTTGTTTATTATTGTGCCGATTCAGCACTGAAGCGGCAAAGCACGTTTGTGACAGCTACGATTCGGCGATGGCTGCGAACGAATATGTCAATTTAGATTTGACATATCCTGAGATTATGAAGATAATATGTGCCTTCAAGAAACAGGGAGCATTGTGGAATCCTCATCTAACAGATTTCCATAACAGACAAGTCAAAGAAGAAGCATGGATGGTCGTAGCGGCAGAATCAGGTATCGAAGTGGTTACTTGTAAAAGGAAGATGAAGTCGCTAATGTCTTCGGGAAGACGTGAAAAATCCAGGATAATAAATAGTAGGAGATCCGGTAATCCTGAAGATATTATAGAACCTACTTGGAGGTATTGGAATGCACTTAAGTTTTTACGTGGTCTTGAAGACGACGATGAAGATCCTTTAGGAACTGCTCCCGAAATGGTACGTAATCAAATTGTATTATAATTTATGTTGAGTTTACAATTTATTCATTTTTAGGATATATTGGATCCAACTTTGGGCGTGGGTGCTGTGAAGGCGAAAGTTAAACATTCGAAATCAACCGAAAAAGACATAGCCGAATCAACTGAAAATAATGAAATCGAGAATAGTGAAAAGAAGTCAATGAGTGCAGTTGTCTCATCCAAACTTCGTAAAATGTATCCTGATCAAAGAGAGTTCGCAGAAAGTTTAATAAATCAAGTTTTGACGAAAGGTTTTTCTGGACAATTGACAGCGCATTCGCAAGTTAGGACACCCAATTTTAACGACAAATCCCCGATGTTTCAAAAGTCGACGTCGAAAATCAGTGCAGAACCATTACCCAGTTCTTTGAATGTTAATTCTAATAAAACTGAATTTGTTTCGTGTCCGAATAGTATGACGAATCGAAGCTTCGATTTGGCTGAATTTACTCGTGATTCTTCTAATTCGGGAAGTCGCTTGGAATGAAATTATATTCGACTTATTTTGAACGGTGTGCGTAGTGCCATCTATTATTATTTGTTACAAACTATCTTTTAAGTTACGTTGTACATAGTTCAAAGAAACTTTTTTATATTTATCTATTTTCAAAGTATTTTAAGAATTAATAAAATTTTCAAAGGCTAGTGATATATTCGTTTTTTATTATTAAATATTTTTTTATACATCGAATTACAGTACTAAAATTAAAAAAATTTAAGGAGAGTTTTAAAAATTATCCAACAGATGTCACTTCACTAAATAATTTTTCATAGAGAGCTCATTTTCAATTGATTAATTCCAATTAAATTCACATAAATACATCATATCAATTTTGAAATATTTAAAGAATAATTAGAATCTATATAAATAAATATAATAGACAGTATAAACGATTATAGTTAAAATCAAATAAAGTATTATATACTTAGTAAAATAAAATAAATCAGAAAGTATTGTAATT
Organism: Hydropsyche tenuis; assembly: GCA_009617725.1. Taxonomy (NCBI): domain Eukaryota; kingdom Metazoa; phylum Arthropoda; class Insecta; order Trichoptera; family Hydropsychidae; genus Hydropsyche; species Hydropsyche tenuis. The sequence continues at coordinate 1,531,338 of VTON01000021.1, read as the reverse complement.
TTATTGAATTTCATGTACATCGATCACATTTAATTTATAATTGATTGTGCATATTGGTTGAACAACGCATAAAATCAAATTATCATCAATTTACGGTTGACGTGACGTTTCGGTCAAGCGTTGGCGTAATTGATGCACCTGCAAATTTGTGAAATGCACCCTCCGTATAATTCGCATGAAAATTTTCAACAGAGCCCTCGATATTCTATAGATACTCATACCAATATCCTATATATTAACTCCAAATCTATAGCCTTTATCGGGAAAATTCGTGGTATGACGCGTAGTAAAATATTAATAAGATTTTTTTCGTTAAAATTTAAATGAAAATAGACGAAATAATAACTTTAGGTTCATCATATATGTACATCGAAGTTAAGCGACATGTGGCGTAGTAGAAAAATATATTTGATAACTGTTAGTGTATTTTAGTTTCAGTTTTCACTTATATTTTTTAAATATTATGAAAATTGTGGAAAAATAAAAATTCATATGATTCAATTATATTACCATAAAATTCAAATAAATTTTATATCATGAATACGGAATTGAAATGTTTTCAATATCATTTTATGTATTTATAGACGTGTAGACAGACAAAATGATGTGTTATGCAAATATGTCATATTCGTTTAACCGTGAAAATTGCACATTTGCATCTACGTCCAGACACCTGAAACCAATATATTTTCAAACTAAAATATATAGAGTTTCCACATCATAAATTCAAAAATATAAAGCATAATATTTATTTTTTTTATATTGTACATATTAATACCATATAAAATTTTTTAGAGATCCATATATTGATAATTAAATATAACTGTCATATGTTAGAATATTTTGAAATGTTTTTATTTAAAAATTAAAGACTTTTTATTATTAATAGAAGTAAAATGAAACGTAGTTTGATTAATAAATTGATATTACTATTTGGCGACGTATGATTTCTGTATTCAGCTGTTTGAGAGTTTTTTTTATCGTTGTGTAGAAAAATGCAGTTTTGGAATTCGAATCTTTAGGTTTTTAATTAAAATTTGATTGAAAATGATAAATCTATATACATATGTACAAAACTCAAGCGGTGTATGTATGTATCCGATAAACTCCTAAACCGATAGACAAATCTTCACTAAATTTGGCAAGAATGTCCTTTGAAATCCAGAAAAATGAAGTAATCATTCAATTTTTTTTAATATCGTTTCGCATTTCAGTTTTTTTTTAGTTTTTTCGCCATAAAAATTATAATATAAAATGTGCCGGCGTCGCGATTGATTGTGACAATAATTAGAATCGGTACACAGTTTATTTTCATCAAGTCACTAGCACGCCGGGTACCATAATATATGCAATTTAGAAACATTAATATGAAAAATCTAGGGATTTTGAGCAAATTTACATTCTGAAGTTTCCGAAATTGCACTCCCTATTTATTCAAAGAAAAAAAAGCACAACTTTCTACAACAAAAAAAACCTTTATCACCCAATGAAACCACACAACCCTCACACACCAAAAACAACCACCAAACCTCAAAACACCCATACAAATCCACCATCTTCAACAACACCCCTCAAGAGCTCGAGCCGAAACGCGATAGTTCCCATCGAGCCTGCGATCGATACGCCTCCGTGCCGGTACAGTGTCGTCGCTGTTTATGCAAATTCCACCACCCACATTCGCTCCGTGCCAACTCGCCGGGCCCTGTCGAAGATTTGACGCCGTAATCCCGTTCGTAATTGAAATTCGCCGGGGGATTGATTGTCGGCGGGCGCCATTGTTGCGTTATAGTGGCGCAATTGATATTTCGGCGAAGTGTGTTCGAAAGGCGGCCGATTGTTTCGAATGGACGACCTTTTGGCTAAGTATCGCATTGTTGACCTTTCGGATGGATTTGGGGTGGATGAATGTGTGTAATTGAGTGGCGGTTCGATTCGGGTATTTATTGCGATGGGTTTGTGGGAGGTCGGATTGGATTTGAATATTTTAAGTGTTGTGTGGTCGATGATTTTTTTTGTGGGCGGTTGAGTTGTTTGGTGTTTGTTTCGAAATTGAAATGGGTAGGTTGTATACATTTTCATTACATCAGAGAGTCTTTTTGATGAAAGTTTAATGTTTGAACATTTCTTTATGTTGCATATATCCATTGAATATAATTTTTATGAAGCTTAAATACAGAAAACTATGCTTTTTCTAAAAAGTGATCATATTTTCCATGGAACTGTAATAAACATGATTATACTGTGGTGGTACGTTTGTATTTTTTTTTAATCAAAAATAAAATAAATAAATATTTATTTCTTGACGATACCATTTTTTTTAATTTAATGAATTTATTCAATATTTTTTTATAATAATAGCTTCGTATTGAAATGTAAATTGGTTTAATTAATGTGGTTTGTTTGATCATATCATTAAATATTCAGATGCTAAGATAGATATGTATAATAAATCATGGAATATGGTATCTATTGGCTATATTAATATCATGTGTATCAATTTTAACACAGATAGATGATTCTACCCTATAAATTTCAATTATGAAACATATAGTAGGTATCATATTATATTAATGTTCTGAAGTAGCTACACTTGGGGCCAAAAGTATTTGTACGCCCTTCCTTTTTCAAAAATCACATGTTTTTCAATAAAATTTATACTCGAAACTATTTCAAAATTATAGAGTACTAGTGCATTCGGTCTGGGTCTGCCAATCCTCACCCGAAGGGCTTACCCACGACTCGTATAATATAATATAATATAATAGTATAGATAAATAGGTATCATTTACAATATATAAGACCGATGCATAAGTCCCTACGAACTTTTTCGATGGTCAAATATTTTTCGTCTGTCTCTGAACCAATGAATAACCTTTTACCTTATCAGTATTTGTTTGTCAGTATTTGTTACGTTTTGGCCCGGCTAGTAAACTATAAATAACCCGTAATTTTTTTTTAAATGTCCAATAATAAAGTGTATTTATGGCATATTGTACATTTAAAAATAATAAATTGACCACGGTAACCACAAATACAATAGAGTAATGTATACAATAGAGATGAAATTAATGTTAGAATTACTCAGTTGTGGTTTTCAAAGTTTAGATCTAGGGGTTTTTATTAACTAATAAATCTTCGACTGGGCGGCCTTTAAAAACTGATGATGACATGTTACTGCCTACGATCCACGTCGAAATATCAGAGAGATCACTTTGAAGATAGGAGTCAACTGATAAAAAATTGCAGTATCTGTAACGTATCGGGTTGGTTTCAAAACGTGATATTTGAGTTCCTCATTAATTGACGCAGACAAATTTGGAAGACGCGTTGCGGTGTGTGTGTTGCTATGATCGCAAAGTATAAAACGATCATATTCTTTTATCGATTAGTAACAGGTGGTGAAACATGGATAGTCTATGATAATTTTGTACGAAAAAAAATTTCTCCAGACTTGGAGAATCCTTATTAACCACTTCCAAAGTCGAACCTCATGATAAGAAAATAATGCTGTATTTATGGGATATAAAAAGCATTCTTCATTACGAGTGTCTGAAACACAACCAAACAAGTCCAGTCAAAAGTTATCGTGAATATTTGATGAAATTAATCGCCACCCTGTATAAGGATGGGCTGGAATTGGTGAACAGAAGATGAGTTGTATTTCATCATGATAACACGCTACCACGTAAGGCGTTCGTGACCCAATACAAATTTCATGAATTTAATTGGGTATCGTCGATCACCTATCGCATTTTTTGAACTTTTCCTCTTTCAAAATATTCAGGCTATTACAAAATTTCCTTCTTGAAAAAAAAAAAATTGCAACATATGACATAAATAAATATATACTGTAATATATGAACAGAATATGTCTCAAGTGTCTATAAATATTATATTATATGTTATATTATGTGTATCTTGGAAAAATTATAATCTGATATTCAAATTTCTTATTTTCGAAGTGAATTATTATAACATATAATCAAAATCATAGTACGATACGACATGTTTGGTGGAATAAAAATAATCTGTATTTGTAACATATGTAATAAAAAAGTTTTAAGGAAAAATTGTTTTGATCTATATTAATAATATTATATTTAAAAAATGTTGATCTTTTGGTTTTTATAATCAATATTTTTCAACTCATTTAATAGAGTAATCCATCAAGTAAAATAAAAGAAATATTTTTGACAGTAAATATTTATTAATATTCATAATATGTATAAATAATATAATAAAATAAAAGATTTGATGCGTTAAAACATCTTTTTCAGAACCAAGGTGATTGCCTGCGTTCATCTTTATTATTATATTTTAAATTAGATGAACTTTATTATAAAATTTTGTAACTTAATAATATATTATATTATTTTCAATTATTATTCCAACACCACAATTAATCAAATACGTTAAAATATTTCACAAATCATCATAAATAGGTTTTACTTCAAATAAATTTATGAAATTTAAATGATATTAAGTAATTCTTTAATTATTTAGTCGACATCTAACTTTCTAAAAGTGCCTTTTATTCCCAACATGTCATCCATAGACCATGGATTTTCTGGTAACCGTTTTGACTCATTAGATTTAAAGTTTTCCGATTCAATGAACCATTTTCTCAATTCATCAGATTCAAATGTTTTTTTTAAATTGTCTGTAAGAAAAATTGCAACATTTTATTTTTCAGCGTAATTTGATAGAAATTGAAAATTTTTGATTTTTTTTAAATACCTGTTATTTCATCATTTGTTTGCTCACAGCCTCCTAATTCTTTCGTAAGATATATAGCTGGAACATGTTTGTGAAGATCATCTAAGTTTTTATGATAGTGGTATTTATCGGCAAGTTTCTTTTTGACTAATGTCTTAGAAAAAGCGACCAAATTGCTTAAATATGAAGGGCAATTGATGAAATGAAAACCATTTATCCGTCCAGCGTAACAATTCTGATTGATAAAATATTTTGCATGAATATTTATTTATAAAAATAATGTAAATGTAATTAAAAAGGACGAACTTGGATAAGATATAATGCTTTTTTTAATACTGCTGGAGGCGTTCTCATAATATGATCCAATTGACAATTAGTTCCATCAAATATATATCTATCAGTTATATTGGTATCATACTTTAATCTAAAATCTATTGCCATAAAAAATAACTTGTACACTCCATCAATGTCATATAAATGAATTTTATCGTTTTTTTTCCAACTAAAATAGCATATTAGTAAATTAATATGTGGTATTTTAATATAATATTAATTAAATATTTTATATAATTCTCAATTTAAAAATGATTTTGTTTACTTCACAATCGTAATCCTTTCTCTTTCTGGAGTCATTCTGGGTACGATTATCCATTGTATGTAATCAAATGCTGTTTGTACACTATTTGAGAGTGGATCTCGGGCAGTATAAAATTCTGGCATTGCAGTTCTAGCCGAAAAAAAGTTTTCCAACTTCGTCTTCGTTTTTTCATAGTTGAACTTATTCATTGATAAAAACCGATATAAAAAATTATCACCTAAAAGTTAAATGTCAATTTGAAATATTTATCAATAAGAATATTTATTACAATTAACTTTCAATACATAAAATATAATAACTACCATGATCGAGTTTCGGGAAATGCGGTTGAAGATCATACCAGAGTACAATTTTTTCTAAAATTTCCTTGGCTGACTCATCAGTAATATTAAAAAGGTCTTTAACAACTTTAAAATCATCATCACTAGTGTTTAGAATTATTTCTTGATGGTTCGATCCCATTTTGTTGCACGGAAGTCAATATGGTCTTAAGTGATGACTAACCAAGGAAAATGTTCGCGACCGTGCGTTACAGGAGACGGTCGATTTGGTACTGAATACTGAATTGAATTTGGTGCTTCTTTTTGTATAATATATTTCGAAATCCGTCAGTTCAAAAAAGTCAAGGCTTATAAAATGTAACCTTAAGGGGTATTTTATTATATACTGTCTTTTCCTGCGATTATTATTGCAGATTATAGATTTACTATAGATTCCATAGTATAGAAGGATCATTAGTAAGGACGCATTTTCGGAAAACATAGTTTCAGATCAGTTTTCTTTAGTCATTAAAAGTCTCTTATATTCGTTTTTCATAGAAAACATTTTTTTGCGTGTCCCCTAAATAATGACAGACATGTCTGTCAGAAAAAATATTTGCACAGTTGCATGCTATTTTAGTTTCATGTTAAAAAAACGCATCGGTGGCAACAAGAAAAAATTTGCTACATTTATGGAGACGTGCATCATGAAATGTCAAAAATGGTTCAAAAAAATTAAATTTGGCTAAAAATGAGCCTAAAAGTGGACGTCCCCGTGAAATAGATGAAGCAGTCTCGAAAGAAGAAGTTGAAAAAAATCTGACTCAGTATTGAAGAATTATCGAGTCAAGTCCGTACTTCATGGTCAACAACTAGGTCTCTCAATAGAATATTCGAATGTTTGAATGTTTGGATTATTCGCCCATTTTATAACTATTCATAATTCGAATTATTCATAAAATATTCGAATATTATTCATGTACTTTTTTTTATTATATAAGAAAAACAAATTTTTTCAAAGAATCTGATTTCATTATGAAATATTTTAGTTTTCATAGTCATTTCGTTCTCCCAATCAGTGTGATAAACAGTTGAGTTGGTAAACTATCAAGCATTTATTTTTTTTCTTTTGATCATAACTTAAATTTATTTTAAAAAGTAATTCATAAAAAAATAATTAAATAACGTGACAATATAACGTGACCTATATTATTTTTACTTACACGAAATTATCAATGAAGCGTGAAACTGCTATAAAACGACTACAAACACAAATTTTATTTCTACCATGCATTCTTAACAGTAAATTTAAATTTAAATTTTTCAATTTAAAATTTAAAAAATTAAAATACATATACGAATACATTCGATTATCTTCTCATTTGATATTCATTATTCGAATAGTTGAATTAGACGACTATTTAGGAGTCTAACAACTTAAAGATACTTGAAAAAAAACTGGGAAATTAAAAAAGGAACCTTTTGAAAAATTTCAAAACGGAAGATGAAATAAAATCGGCCCTTTCAAACGTTTTCGATTTTAAACCTGCAGAATTTTATATAAAAGGCATTTTAGATTTACCCAATATGTAGATGACGAAAGGTCCATGGAAAATGATGGAAATTATTTTGTGTGAATTAAATTTAGTGAATGATTAGCAATACAAGTTTGAGTTTCATTAAAAAAATGCGTTACAAATTCGTATCGTACATATTTTCACAATCTATTTGTCTGTCTGTCTGTCTCTGTCTGTCTGTCTGTCTGTCTGTCTATCTGTCTGTCTGTCTGTCTATCCGTCTATCTATCTATCTATCTATCTATCTATCTATCTATCTATCTATCTATCTATCTATTACTATTATAAAAGCGAAAGTTTCTCTGTCTGTCTGTCTGTCTGGGCCTGGGCCTGAGCTTGTGGCCAGGCCTGTGCCTGTGCTTGTAGCCAGGCCCGTGCCTGGGCCTGTGTCTGGGCCTGGACATGAACTTGAAGATTAACGTGAGTTTGAGCGTGTCATTGAGTAAGTGACACTATAAATTTAAGTGAAATTGAAATATACACTGAAAATCGTTTAGCATAAAAAAGGCTTTATGTGATAAATGGATTACTAAATTAATAATACTATCTCTTGATAAAAAGTCTCTCGTCTGCGCCTAGCCTTAAAGTAGCACGTTCTTGTTTTCGATGTTTCGGTTTAAATCTACGATATTTGGATAATTTTACATGGCGATATTTTGCTACGTTACAATATATAATTAATAAAAAGTATTAATCATCATAAATTTATATGTTTTGATAACATAAATTCACAACACTCCTGAAAATTTAATTTATCTACTGGTATATAATTGAAAATTATTTTATTTATTATATAATTTTAAAATACATGTGATTTTCAAAAAAGTAAGGATGGACAAATACTTTTGATTTTTAGTGTATATCTTAATATTATATTATACGAAATATAAAATTATCGTTATTTACAAGTAATCTAATACGTTTTTCAAAAATAATGACTTGATGATAATACATAATTTTCAGGATGAGAATTTTCCATGAATGATTTATAACAGTACTACCTACATATAGATACATATCTTGGTAAAAAGTTAAAGTGCGAAAAATTCACCTGTCCACAAAGTGTCAACACACTTTTCATGGAACTTTTTTCGAAAAAAGGGGGTTCACTATACAGAACATGTAAACGAGAATAACGTCCGCAATATTCATTGCAGCAGCGACGGTGTGGGTGTTTAGCGCGAAACAAGAAAAGAAAACTTCTTTTATCCCGGAAAATCAGTGGAAAACTCGCGCACGGGGACGGGTACGTCGCATAAAAAACCTTTTTTGATTTTTTGGATAAAAAACCGTCGTCCTGCGAGAAATCGGGCCTGAATATGGACGCGAATTCGGTAGATAATCTTGGAAAGGGTATATTCGTTCTATCAATCATCCCATGTGAATAAAAACGAAAATGAAAAGGAGATTTTCTATATTGTCTCTTATGCGTTCAATTTCGTTGAAAATATTTTAAATCCGGAACAACTTCGTAAATTTACATTTAAATATATTAAATTATTTGTTCATATTTGAAATTGTCTTTTGTTTTGATATGTATTGAACTGGAAAGTAAGTCAAGTTGATGCAAGCGTATAAAGTTGAAGTTGCACTTGTTACCTTTTTATGGGTAGCTTAATACATGTATATGTATATATATTTTCCGAACGAATGTACCGTTTCATTATGTAATTAATAGTAGATCATTTGTTTAAAAAAAAGAGAAAAATTCTAGCAAGGTTAAATGAAAAATTTCAGTCAATGGAAGTTGAAACGACACCGTATTAATTGTATAATACGTTAAAATGAAAGTCAGAGAATATGCTCGACCTTTTTTTTTTTTTATAATATTCGCCGCCGTATTCTGAAAATTAAGGGTAGGAAAACGTAAAAATTCTGTCCGTGACGTTTGAATTAAATTATTAGGGAATCCCCTCAGGTTTCCGTATTGTGCTTCACGCGAGAAATATTGCTACGGTGAAAATTTCACCTGAAATTTTCTCGGGCTTTTCCGAATTATTACGCTCCAATACGTATCAACGGATCGTGTTTTTATTTCGGGGCGAAAATACAATAAAAGCATCGAACGCGGCGCAATCCTTCGCGAAATGTTTAATTATTAGTACGGGAAAGTTTTTCCGTGAGGATTTGTGCGAAGGTTTTATTTGTATCTATAAATTTTTCTTTCGGATACGGCGCAGAAAAATTATAATATTTATATTACGTGAAAAAATAGAAAGGTCCGGATTACGTAGCGACGGATGAAAAGAGCTTTCGTCTCAATTTCAAATAAAAATGTCCCTTTCTTACAACGCTTTCTGTCCGAAACAAGGAGACAAGAAATATTTTTTTTCTCTTTTTCAATTACGTCCCGTAAGGAAAAAAAGTTTTATTTCTAATTTATACCTTGTCCGGAAGAATAATGGTTTCCACTTGTGCGAATTAGAAATGACACGTACAAAAGCCTACCTGAATCTTTCTCAGCTGATTAATACGGTAGGAAAGCTCTCGAATGCTTAATTTATATGATTTGTGGATTAAAGTGATCAAAATATATATTTTTTAAACAAAATAATTGAAAAATAATATCTTTCTGTGATGCATAAATGGGAAAATTTCGAATTGTGCCGCTATAGTTTAAAAGACAATATTTTGACATTTTCATCAGGAATATGTAATCCGCTTATACTGAATCTCAATTTTAATATTAAAGGATATTCAAATCCTCCAGGGATTATCCCGTATAGAACGCTTTAACAATTTTGGTTGAACATGATTCCGAACATGGTCGTATTATTTTGTATATATTATTAGTTAGAACGTTATCGACATAATGCTAGAAAATAAAACGTACTTTTCACAATGCGGATTTTCGAGGGAAAATTTCCCTTTTGAATATTTTTCCTTGATTCAAAAAATTAAATCGTACAAGTCATGAGATGTCGTATAATAAACACACAAAGAGCTTTTTTTTGTAAATTACGCACTGAGAAAAGTCAAAGGAAGAGAGAAAATGGTTCAAATACAAAAATTGATGAAAAGAAAAAAGTTTTACGTGCATTAGAATTTTGAAGTATAATAATTACTGGTGTACATATAATATTTTAAAATTAAAATGAATTTATGCAAATGCAGATACAAGTTCCTTTATTTTTTGACTAATAATTAAGAATATGTACAGATAGGGTATATACATATGTATAATATAATATACTTTTAGCACCTATATTTTGTGTATGAAAAATTAAATAATTTTAGATAAAATAAAAACGAAATTTAATTGAACTAAATAATGCGAGTATAATAAGTTCAAATAACCTCGAAAAAAAATAACTGGCAGTAATGTGACTGAAATAATCAAATAAAAAAGATACTAAAATATTATTTTATACGTAAAATACACATATAGCTTATACTATTACAAATATTAATTATTTTCATCGTTCAAGATAATCGATGCTCCACAATAAAAATATTAACGATTTTCAAGACTAAATCAAAGTTTCTCATTTAAGACATCTATAAAACATCAAGTTTACAACCTGCGCAGGCTAGCAGATTGAATCGGAGGAACGTATCAAGAATAAAAGTGTCACATAAAAATGAATTAACGTTTAACCGGGAACCTTTTAAAAGTGCCGTAAAAGCATTATAAACGCCATGGGCATCTTCGACCGTTAAAAGTTTCCCGGAAACAAGGACGACAGAGTACACATTATAATCATATTTAATGGCACCAGTGGCTACACTTCTTAACGCCGAAGGTCGATTTTTTTATATATTATATAAGATCTTGGTAAAATCGAGATATTTTTCGGAATTTTTTCCGCTCTCGAATATGGCTGTCGTGAAATTTGACGTAATTTCGTGCTCGGATGAATATTAGATCTTAATTTGATTGAAATTTAACGAGAATGCATTCAGACATGTTATACGGTAGTTGAAATGATTAACACATTGTATCGCGCTTAATGGGCTGATCGTTTGAATAAATAGTACCTTATCATGCTTAGGGTGTATTATTGAAAAAAATACGCAATTACCAAATTGCGTAAACGTCATCGTTTATATCGTTCGTATATAAAAATAGAAATGAAGAATCGGACCTCCGAGTCCATTTTTCGTAAGAAATATCGAACAACAGACATTGCAGTATATACGAGAGGTCAAAAGATAAATATGCGCCGTAAAGAAGAGCCACGCTTCGTTCGTTTCACGTACACAAACATAAATAAAACGTGAAAAACTGAAAACTGGCGTCGGTTGTATATCAAAAAATAATAACAGAGAATACAGGAGTATGTCTGAAAAAATAAAAAAACGGTCTTCTACCTTTTTCCAAGGTAGTTTTTTCAATGATGGGACAGCGGCGTCCAATTCATTTACATAATTATTACGTTTTTAGTTAGTATAGTTTCATAAAATATTGAAAAAAATTTTAACACTTTATAAAGGCAGTTTATTTTAATATGTTTTTCAAAAAATTATGATGTATTTTTTATATGTTATTTTATTTAATAAAATTATTCATAAATTAATTTGAGCATGTTTGATCAAAATATATTAAAAATAACGATATCATATTCTTATTATAAAAAATAATAACCCAATATATAATACGAATCATTTTTTTGAAAATTTTTGAAATTTTAATCATATCCATAAAAAAAAGTTGAGAATCCACGTCTTAGGAGTATGGGGTTGGTTTTGGGCCTATGTCTAATAATTGTGCGAGTCTTGTCGGAGGCTTCGCCGCCATAAAGTAGGCAGAAGACTATTATCTTTCTTCCGCAATCCGGCTGGTCGGGGGTCGGATTTATGGTGGAGAAGAGCAGATCGGACAGGGAGGAGCACGCGAAGACTTCGACTACCAGAAGTTGTTAAAGGAGATTGGGATTGTGTAATCCGTGGACAGGTGGGGTGATGGTGTCCGTTTGGTTGCCTTTGATGATATTGCGGTTGTTATGTCGTGATGTGGTGTCGCAGGTCGTGTTAATTGGGATTACGGTGGAGGTGCTGCTTTGGGAATTAGATTTGACTTTGATTTGTGCATTAGGGCCTGGTTGATGCACTGGTGATTTTGGATGTACCGTGAATATTTTTGTGTGCTTGGATGAATTTAATGAAATAAAAGTCAATAGTGAAAAATTAAGGATTCGCTCGTTTTTACGTGCTGTGATTATGTCTTTTTAATTAAAATTTTAATTTAGGTGAACATTTTAAATTTGCTCGGTATGTAACATTCTTAGAGTTCTTGTCTGGTAGAATTCTGCTTAACGAACTATAGTTTTCAATACGTTTGTTGGTTTAGTTAGAAACTCCATTAAACGACGTTCGCAGGTCTTCCTAAAGTTTACTTGAATTTCTCGAGATTCATATAACTGCATCTCGACATCATACTAATTGTGTGGTAAATGAAACAACTTATATAAACAATAAAACTGAAATAAAATACACACTAAAGAGTTGGTTATTCAATAATTATAAAAGTATATTAACGTTTCATTTACAAAAAAAACTTTATAATCTAACTTAATAACCATCTAATATTGAAACAAAGTTTGGACTTCTTTTAACTTATAATGTTTCACTTTGGCGACAACTCGACGGTAGTTTAGCGACTTAATTTTTATTAGCGCACTGGGAGGTCAATTAAGCGAATTTTCAGGTTCTTTTTTTTTTCATTCTTAGCAGCAAAAGCGACAACATTTTCACAGCAACGAATCCGATGAAAACAATCTATCGAAAAGTGGTATTCGGGAAAGAAAGTTGCGCCTAAGCGTCGGGCCTGTTTTGCATTCTTCGGAAGTTCGAGGCCGTAAATTAGGGCCTTGACGGTTATTCAATTTTATTAAAAAGTGAAGAGAAAGGATCTCGAAGGGGTGTCCTTAATGAAAACGACCCAGAATATTCGGCCTTCTTGAACGGCCGGCTTTTCGTTTTGTTTCGGGCGAGTGGAGGCGTTTTTTTTTCCTAACTGGGCTTAAAGGATACCTCGAGGGGGAATATTTTATATGGGAATGTTGCTACGCTTTTTTGCAGAGTCGTAAAGTATAAATTGAGCTGTTTTCTGTTCCGAAGGACATACGAGTATGTGTAAAAAAAAAAATTCAATTTTGGATGATAAAGTGCTTCACCCGATTATTCGAAGATATATAAAAGTACAAGTACGTGTTTTTGGAATTTGTTAAAATTTGATAAGTGAAGTTAAATAAGAATGGACGTTGTTATAAAATAAAATTCATTGCTTATAACTCGATAAAAATAAAATAGTTTTTTCAAAAGCGTTATAAAAACGCACATATTTAATACTTTCATCTAACGGAAAATATAAAGCAGATGAAAATTTACGAACTCGAAGATCGTATATTTGGCGATAAAAATAAATTATCTCAAAAAATCCCGCTCCTTATAAAGGAGCGTATCCCTTAAGCATAGAACTTATGGATCTTTCTTCGTTTCGTTCTACACGGAATTTCCTCAAACCGCAATAACTTCCCGGGCAAATTGGGACAGTCGATTAAGGCTCTATGACCATTCGACACGGGATCGAACTGTCCATTAATGCGGCACCTCACCTAAAGAAGATAAACAAAGACCAAACTCAACATACTCGTATGTAGCAAAGTGAGTAGCGGTAACACGCAAATGGCCTCGCAGGTGACGTGTGATAAATTAAGGGCACCTGAAAGGCTTTAAACGTTGGATGTGGGTATAATAGATTCATTATAGTCCGATTCCTTCCATTGTTATGTTCCGGTTCGATAAATATGGCCGAATAATATTGGTATAATTTTCAGGAAATATTTTTAAAGTTTTGCGATGAAAAGGGTGCCATTTCGAAAATATTTTTCTTAGAGAAAGGATCGAAGAGACATCACATCGGATGCATTATCTCGGCGCTTCTCCTGGTGCATTTTCCTTTACGCCAATCTCATTAGGTATGCATTAGACAGGAGGCATTGCTTATTTCTTCGGCAGCTGAACACAAACAGACCAAGAAACTTTAATAGCTTCTAGCCATCGTGGATGAAATCGAGCAATGAGATTGTATGAAAAATGCATTATTGAAATAACAGGCGCATCAGAGCCGATATTTTTTGTTTATATTAGAAAGTTTTTTTTATGTATACTCAACTTATTTTAGATATGTAAATAATTTTTTTTGAATTTTCTACATATGTAACATATATGTATATATACATAGGTGTGTTCGGCGTGTGTGTAAATGAGACGAGGAAAATCTTTTAGTAAAGTTGAAATTTCCCGCTGGCCCGTAATTGAAATATATGCGCTCCATTTGAAGTTTATGGACGTCTAACACGAAAATGCATTCTTTCTAAATTTCAGGAAAAATCGCTTTTCATAAGCTGGGTATACGATGATACGCGTGAAAATTGTCTTTGTATTAAACGTTATTTTTATTTATGTAATAAATATATATTTTTCTCTGCATGAATACTGTTAAAAACAAATACTGTTCTTACAAATTTAAAGTCATAAATTTTAATATTATACGTTCTTAGGTCAAATATTACAAGCGTCACTTATATAAAATATAAGAGAATAAAAAAGAACGATGAGCAATCGTAAATTCCGTTGTATAATAGACGTTATTGTATGACAAAAGCGAGTTAATCGAATGACGCAGACACTATTTCTGGCATACTGCTACCAAACGATTTTTCTACTTGCAAATTATAAAAACTATTTTCTTTTAATACAAAACCATATGCAATCGTATTACTTATTATTATCATGTTAGTTATGGCGGTATCGATTTTTCGTTTTGTATAATTGACTTGGCTGAGCTCTAAACATTTGAAATGGTGGTCATTTGTTGGCATATTCTCCACAGAGTTAACGGTCGTTTGTTTGTATCCCAGAGGTTTAATTATTCGCTTAGCTTTTCCTATATTTATTTATATGGAATGAATACCCTTATAGGTCAATATTTATAGCTATAATAACAAGCCATTTATAATTTGTATTTTTAGTTATTTTTTTAAAGTTGAAATATTAAGATTAATCGAAAAGTCAGAAATGTCTCACAGTTATATATTTATACATATTGAATAATTGAGAATACAGTATAAACTTAAATATAAGCCTAGATCGATAATAATCGATGATGTTTAGAAGCTATTCATTTTATTTAATCGGTAATTTTAAAGTCGTACATAACTTTGCAGTCACGACTCACCAACTCCAACTTAATTGCAGCCTCCTTCAAAACTACACAGGCAAAATCCACAATTAGGCCTTGCTGAGGCCTCGAGCTCGCTGAACTCAAACATCACCAAACAATAAGAACAACAACGAACTTTCCACACCATTTGAGAGCTGCCGATTGACCAGAGAGTTCTTTGTTCGACTACCGTCGTCCAGTACGTGCCCATTCGAAATTGGACTGCAAAAGAGTCCCCTTTGTCCGGCACGTGACGTCTTGCGGATTCGCAAAATCACCGGCCAATTTCAAATATCGAAGTAAAATCGCGGTTTTATCGGCAAGAATGCTTTTGAATGGATTTGCGGCTCATACAGTTGTTTTTTGAACAGATTTCGTCCGTGAAAACCTTTGAAGATGGATGGTTTTCTGTGTATGCGGTTGGTTGTCGATTTTTCATTCGGAATGGTATCGGTTTTTTTATGAGGTTCAAAGGTTGTCGGTCAGGGTTAGTGCTCACTTCATATATGACGGAGTAATTTCGTACAATTATAAAAGCATACCAAGTGTACGCGAGTGGAAAATTGTATGTAATTTTGTGCAGTCCAGTAGTAGCCATTTATGTCATGAATACATTCCATTTAGAATTTTATAGGAGTCATTAAAAACCGTACATACAAAACTTCAAAGTTCTGCGCAATTGGCAAACAACGTTTTCTGCTTATATTTTTGCAATATTCAACGCGAAAAGAAACGAAAACGAATCAGATATGTACATAATACCTCTCCAATGCAAAATTAGCGTACCACACAAGAACCAACCGAACCTAAGTTACGTAAACTGCCATTATGCGAGTTTGCATAATTTCCTCGTACACCGTCGGCCTATTTTATTTATGAATCCTCCGAATTCGGGCCCGACGTATAATCGTAGGGCAATTACTCGATACAGGGAACACGTCACATATTTCACGTGTAATCTGGGGCCGGCTCTCATCGTAAATAAAAGCTCGCTCGAACCCGGCACTCGGCCATATTTGAGCTTTATGCCCTGCACGCAATCATAAAGTCGATCAAGGATATCGGAATAATTCGACAATTCTCCAAGATTAATTGGCCAAGTGTTGAGGATCGGTAGTTTCGTCTTGTCGTTAAATTGCAAAACGACAGACTGACTTTGTTGCGAGGGTGTCGTGTGGAATTCGATTATTCTACGACACTCGAGAGGCTAAATTGAGATGTCTGTGTAAAGGTTTTGTTTTTCTGTTTTGCAGCCTCGAAGTGTACATTGTTCGGTTTTTTGAATCTTTTTAATGTTCTCATTTGTTGACGTGGAAGTGAAGTAGAGCGGTGTTTGCGAAAGCTCGTTTGTTAGCCGAGCGTATTTTTGTAATTTTTATCATCTTACAAACGGGGCGTCGTGTCGCTTGTTTATTTACAAAGGAAATTTCTTATGTGCTGGAAAATTCTCCGTGACTTTCCATATAACTTCAGAGCGAAATCGTATTATCGTGTATACGTACGTATCGGCCTCGTGTGAGTTTTTAAGAGTCGGAATACCTTTCGGATAATAAAAATATGGTACGGTTATCGGCGAAAGCGTGGGTATATCGCTTTCGAAAGCTTACCGTAAGTTTGCGAAAAAGTTTCCTTTGACCTTGTAAATAACTGTTCTATTTATATGGAGATTAGGGGATAAAATGTATTAAGAAAGCCGAGAGAAATTTCCCATTTAATACTTGGAGATGCTTGAGTTGACGCCGAAACGAAACTTTGTGTCGAGACAAGAAAACTCATTTTATGTGAAATGTATTAAAATAATATTACTTCACTATGTTTAATTTAAAAATAATAGGTTCATTGCATAAAAATGAAAGATTGAAGATGTAGAGAATGAGATTTGTTTTGGAGAAAAAAGTCAATAAAAAGTATAATTTGTAGAACGAATATATTATACATAAATTAATGATAAAGATACAATATAATTTAGAAGGGTATTTCTTTTTTGTATAAAAATAACCTTTAGCTTTTCAGATTACTGCCACTGACATTTGTTGCTTCTCGGAGAGTCATCATGGAACTCGCGAAGCACAGAGACTGTCGCATTCGTATTTTTATTTCACAAAGTGTACAAAATAAAACCAAGTCATACACCGTGTTTAGTACACGACCGAACATCTTTAATATTTAAAATGACTCTTAAGTCTCACGAAGAGTTTGAAATTGCATCGTAAGGTTGCGCCATGGATTGTACCGACGTCGATTTACTATTTCAATTTCAACCCTATATTAAAAAAAACTCCAATTATATATTATCATATACAAATATTGAAATAATATAAGAAAATAATACTCGTATAATGTATGTTATAACGCAAGACATCGTATAATTTTATTTGTATTTATACAAACAAGATCGACTTTATTATTATAATAAATAAACATCGTATTTATTCCTAGACTTTCTCTCAGAAACATTATTTTGCATTTAATCAGTTAAACTAATTAGCGTAACCAACAGATACTAATAAAAACACGTCCAGTAACCAAACAAAATTAACGATCTGAAAATCACATACAGCGAAATTGATCGATAAATTTCAAACAATCACACGATTGAATAATTAAGTCAATTGATAAAAAATACTCATTAATGGTAGCAAAGTGAAAACTCGATTAATAACAGGTGTCACAACTCGGCCATCGCAGCCTGAAAACTCGCGTTCCAAAGGCCAAAAGCCCCTTTGTTGTCGGCAGCCATTGTGCGCGTCTGTATAACACAATGAGAGCCTTGTGTGTTCGGGGTGTTCTCTATCAAAAACCGTGATCTAGGTTTAAGTAATTTTCGGCGATAGTGATCAGAGAATGTTGTCTTTGTTCGATGTTAATGACCATGTGATGCACATGAGTGTTGCGTTTCGGAAAATTTTCGTTTGAAAATGTTGGTTCATGTCATATGTTTACTATTGTATATTGTGTTGAATACTGATACAATTAAAATAATTCGTTATTAATAATTAATTGACCGTAACATGTATCTCACTTAAGTGGAAAGATTATAGCATTTGACTTGTTATTAATATGTAATATTATATCGTAATAGTATATCGAATTTAAATGTTTTGGATCAAAACTAACATTGTGGGTTTTATAATTTTTTTATTTTTTATAAGATATCTAATATTTATATTTATATTATTATTATTTGTTGACTCGTGTGAAAATTCAATAGAAGCCGGCTATTAGTATCCGACTGTGTTTAATTAACACACGTGTGCTGTCGTGATTAATGTTCTCGTTGATTGTTTCAGTTAAGTGTTTGGTGTCTGTTTGCAAGGACATGAATTTGAATTGTATTATGTTTGTATAAAGTTTGTCGAAATTTGTTTTTATTTGATTTGAGAAATTTGATTGAAGGTTAAATTTCAAACAATGAAAATGAAATATTTTTGAGTATTAAAATTTTTATTAAGAACAAAAATCTCGTGCTATTAAGAAAATTCAAAATGGAAAGTAAAATAATTTATATTAAATTCAAACGATAAGCGTTATTTTATTTTACTAGAGTTTATCGAATATAAAATGTATGAACTCTTCTATATTCAGCTTAATATGAAAATCCGAGCAAGTGTGAATTTTTAATGTTCAAAATTAATTGCTACGAACGAAGTTAGCATACGCTCCTAAATTTTATGCATGCAAAGAGCACGTATCTGAACTTGTTCACTTTCCAGAGTGCATTTTATTGAATTAAAAATCTAAACTTCGGTGAGACTATATTTTGGAACCCTCTACTCCAGCAGATTAGCGTCCATTTTTTCGAAACTTTCCCTTCACCATTTTATTACGGTACCGAAGTTAAGATTTCGAACAATTTGTCAGTGTTTAAGTGACGGCAAGAAACATAGAAATGGTAAAAAAAAATGAAACGACGTAGAAATATTCCGAGGAAAAGTTGGGCAAACAAAATAACGGCGAAGACGACCCGCCCGCGGCGCGAACGTCCCGAGAAAATCCGTTTCCCGGGAAAATTGGATAAAGGCGTTAACGTGTATATAACGTATCGTCAATGTGTTTCGTTCTTTTGCACTAAATTAAATTTTTATAAAATTTTCATGGTTAAATGAAATTTTGTTCAATATCGAATTTAAGTAATTTCTTTCTAAGAAACGTTTATGTGCAATACTATTTTTCCGTGAAATATTTTCATACGCGTCGGTTAATTTAAGTACCGCAATTTGATATGCCTTATGTGTTTGTTTGTTGATCATGTACGATAAAATTATAGTTATAATTACTTAATTTTTGTTATTATAAGAAATAATTCTATTTTCAGAAATGATTAAATTTGTTATCATAACACACTTGCTTCAAAATTAAAAAACATATATTATATTATATAAATATTTTTAATATCAAAGAAAATAGTTTGTATACACAACATAAAGCATTAATTTGAATAGAGAATTTTTCAGTGAACACCTGTTACATTTCACTCGCGATAAATCAGAAAATTTTCAATAATTAATTCAAAAGATATGATACAAATCAATGATAGTATAATTTGAATAATTTCACCAGATTACCACAATGAAAACAATCAATCGAGGGGCACGCATAAGCACGATCAATCAAACCGAACGCATCAATATCGAAGTGAAACCAGCATTTACAATAAAGCTTTTAATCAAATCTCCTACAGAAACAACACTTCTTGTGCCAGAATACCCGCTCGACGATGATAATTGAATTACGAAAGAATAATTGAAATCGCCCTCGTCTCCGGCATCGACTTTCGAATCGAATTCAATTAAGCGCGCGGCCCCGTAGAATTAATTTTCGCAAATTTTCGCATGACTTGGAAACTTTTTGTAAAATTTTTGGATCGGTTCTATTTTGCAAAATGTCTGTGATTTTTCCGGGTCAGTGGACGGGTGTTTTGGGGGTCAAATCGAATTTGGATCGAACGGTTTGCGGGTTAGAGGGTCGGTAACTGTTGAATGCGCAGTGCATTTTTGCATGTCTCCATTAAAGCGAGTGGATTTGCTTTTGTTCGTTTGAATATTTTATTTCGGCGTTGAAATTTATATCTTTTTGATGATATAACCTGGGTCGCGATAAACCGGGTTTATTGCGCGGAAAAGTAAGCTTAAAAATTTGAACGGTCGAATGAAGTGTTGAAAAAAGTTGTGAATTTAACTTTGTTAATTTAAATTTTGTCATATTTTGATATTTTGATGAATATGAAAAAATTAAAATATGTATTTGAGGAAAAATTATACCGTATTAATATAATTATGGAATAATTAGATAAATATAGATATCAATTATTTCTATTTTGCCTAATAAAGTATTATGACAGTCAAACGTCGAATACATACATATACATATATGTACAACAGAAAATTAGAGAAATTTCCAACCGGAAATTAAAATTTTAATCACTCCGAACTCGGCTCCCGAAGACACGATACAATTATCGATTTGAACCGCCGAAAAAACCGTATTTATGCCAACATAATAATCTCAAAGGCCAATTTCCCACAACAAACAACTGTACAGAGTGCATGTAAATAGAACCATCATCGTGATATAAGAGCCAAAGCGCGAAGCATTATTGCACGATAAATTCTCGTTACTTTCTATTAGCGCCGTCGTTCGAGATCGGAATTTATTACGCGCCGTTTT
Organism: Hydropsyche tenuis; assembly: GCA_009617725.1. NCBI lineage: Eukaryota > Metazoa > Arthropoda > Insecta > Trichoptera > Hydropsychidae > Hydropsyche > Hydropsyche tenuis. The sequence continues at coordinate 1,510,353 of VTON01000021.1, read as the reverse complement.
CGAAAATAGCCTGAAATATTCCGATAATATCGTATTTCTGGTTCTATTGATTTTCTTTTGTATTTTGCGATACGTGATGGGGATGAAATGAATCTTTGGGGAGCGCGAGTTGATTTCTAAGTTGGAACATTAGTGTGTGTGTATTCATTTGGGTTTTGTTTTGGGTTTGGATTGTTTACTGTGTGTTTAAAAATTAATTATGTTTTTTAGTTAGATTGCGCTTTTGTTTTATGTGATATATTCATAAAGTGCACGTTGTGAAAATTTAGTATTGTGATTTGAAAAGTTTGTTTCAGTTTCCAAGCGTTTTATACATGTCGAAATTTACGGTGGGGTATATTAAAATATAAAATTGAATATTATTTAATGATACTGAATTAAAAAATCAATTTTTTACAATAGATGTAAGCGGTTATTAATATTTGTAGTATATAAATGATAAAGAAATTAAGGGCAAATTTTGGAAAATCGAATGTAAAAAAATATGATATTAAAATTGGGTTGAAGACTCAACCATCACTTATCATTATTTTTTTACTTTGATGATAATTTAATATTGAGCTCAACGTTATGATTTATTGAGTTGATAAAATATTTCATTATTTTCGTTCGCGTGAAATTTAAAAAATATTTGTTTCATTTCATATAATCCAATTTTTTCCAGTATAAAGTGATGTTATTCAATTTGATATATATTTTCTCTTTTTTAGGGTGCGAACCTCTAGTGAAAAAAAACACGCATCGTCAAAACAAACATCAAGAAAATTTTCCGGGAAATTCGACCGCTTGCTGCGGTCGAAATTGCTTTCATTGTATCACGAAAGTACTATAAAATAAAAATAAAAGAGAAAAAAAATCAAAAACTAGATATTTCCCGCATGGTGACAATTAATCGAAATATTTCGGCCGACACAAAAATTTCACTATTCAATCGTAATATAAAATTTCTGAAAATGATGCAATTTTATAAAATTCTACAACGATAATCGATATTTACAGTGCACTCAACGAGTCAAGTTTAAATTTTATAATTAAAAACAACGAGCACATCGGAAAAGCATAACAGTATAGTTTTTCACCAATTAAAATGAGATTCCCTCTCGGACTGCGATGTCTGTTTAAAGTCGGCAAGTATATTCGATTCAAACAAAGCTGATAAAACCAAAGGTTATAAAATGTCTATTAAGTTCAAATATATATTTTTTGATTTGCTGAAATTCGAACCAAGAAAAAATTGTCGAAAATGTGATTTCATTATAATGATGGTAATTTTATTATTTTTATCAGAAATCTGTGTTTTATGGATTTTTAAAAACATTACCATATCAAAAGTATACAAAAACATTTGTTTTAATTAAAAAATTTCGATTTTCACAATTAAAACTCGGCACATTCCGAAATCGCAATACTAAACGTTAACACGGTCGCGCGAATTTTCCCAACTTCCAACAGGATTTTCCGCCGATCCCGAAAAGCGAAACGAGTACGATTTTCATTCAGGATCACGAAATAATGGCAAGGCTTAATTAAGTCGCGTACGTTAACGCTTCACACAGAACGTTGCGGATGCGGAGTAAGCACTTCGTTAAAGTATTAATAACACGCGGTCAGGTAAGATTACCGAAGGGTTCCAGCCACTCGGTAAGAAAACCTTGGAAGCTTCAGGGTATGGGAGACGCTCAGACGAGTCCTGGATATTGCTGAAACGTAGCCTCTTCCACCCGAGCGCGATAAAAGTCTCTCGGTGAAATATTGCCCTCGGGAACGTTGTGTTTCAGCGGTGTGCTTCGTAAGGTCAAGCAGCTTCTAGTGTGTGTATGTGCATGTGCAAGGGTTTTGCATAAGTTGGTCGGAAAGTGCAGCGGTCTCAATCCTGCAAAATTTGAATATTGCTCGGTGCTGAAATATTCCGACGTTTCAGATGCGCGAGTTGGACGGATTTTGTTGTTGAGTGTTCGAAGTGGTTTTGTGATTGAAAAGTTTTATGTGTGTCGTTGATTGGATGGGGTTTATTTTGTATGTATATTTTGCAATATTGAAGTGTGTGATCGATTTTGTGAAAATGTGAGATTTGTAACGAGAAATGTTGGGAAATACTGAAATAGTACGGAGTCGCATTCGTATGTGCATTTTCACTACGACATTACCAAATTGCTTTAGATACGAGCAACAGGGAAATTTACATTCCTGTGGAAATTCTAGCTTATTACAATTATATAACTATAAATAAAATATTAATATTTAAAAACTCAACTATTATAATATTATTGATTTTAAATCATTACTGAAGTAACGTGACAAGTAGCGTGGTCAGTAAATATAATAAATATGATCAAGTACCGTTGAACCGAAACTATTTGGCAAGGGATGGTTTTCATTTTGTAGTTCTTTGAGAGTTGCGTTCCCTGTATCATAAGATAAGGAAAAATGTTCAAACTTCTGATGGTATCGGAAAGGCTATGTTCTATAGTGGACAAAGGCTGTGTTCTATCGTTATCATCATATTATAGTTATTATAATATGATGATAACGATATTCCGTGTTAAAGGAAAATATTCGTTTCGAAGCGTAGTTTCATATTAGAGATATCGTCATGTATTTTTTTTATAAAACATAAATAACGAAAAAATATTAAAAATTGAAGAAGCGGTTTTTATATACATAGATATGGGATATTTCAGAGTTAGATACAAGATCTTTCCATCTCATTTCTCACAGCAATATATAATAATAAATATATTGCTGTTGCATAAACGTTCTCACAACAATACATAATAAATATATTGCTGTTGCATCAATTTTCTCACACTCCAGAGCCATTGATGTGCTGTCAAATTACATCGTGGCATTGTATTGTTAATATTGCACGTCTGCCGGACGAAATTCCGCCGCTTTATGTATCAAAGGAGAAACCTACCATCGCGTCTGAAGCGAAAATTATGTTCTGTATTACTGAATAGATTGGTTTAGGAGTTGAAGATCAACGTTTATGTAATACGAATCGATTGTTTTAAATAAGAATTTTTGAGAAATAACACGGTTCAAGAAAGAAGAACCGATTATTTTTTTTACACGGTTTTTTCACTTTATCACGATATAAAAAATGTATTATTACACAATAGTAAGATTGCGGTGCGGTATACCGTTATAATTACATATATGTACATACGAGTATGTAATTATAATTATTAAATAAAAAATTTCGATGTTTTTTAATGATTTTACATGGCGAATATTTTTTACATTACATATTTTTTATAAAGGAGTATGTTTTGGATGGAAGTTATTTCTAAATATACTGATGGAAACTATTTCCAATTTTTATATGGTCAATTGGTCACCGTACTTTTTTTACACGATGGTCTCTAGAAAGTATCCCCCAAGTAAAAAGAGGATCGGGTGTAATTTTTAAATTGATTATTATTGTGTTAAAATAAAATGAATTTTTCAGTGTTAGTAATTAGTACAGTAAAAATTGGATATAACAGACTTTAGATATAACGGAAAAAATATCTGGTTAAATTTCGAAAACTTTTAAAAACATTTTTTAATGTTGTACTTGTTTAATCCAAGGTATGCTTGAAAAATGCATTTTCGGCAGAAAAATAATTTCTCATCAATTAACTAACTATCTCATCATTGTTTAAAATTACATCATATTGTATGTATTTCAAATTCATTCATGGAGACTTTCTTGGACTTGTACTTTACCTTTTATTTTTTCAATAAAAACACGTATTCGGAAAACCTGCCTTTATATAACAGACTTTCAGCTTTTAACGGTCACTTTCTCACCAACATAAGTCTGTTATATCAATGTTTTATTAAATTAAATAGTATTCTATCGAAGTGTGAACAGGGATCCAGCGGGGGGGCGGTGGGAGCAATTGCCCCCCCTGCGGATCATGGAAAAAATTCAAAATTTGTGCGTTTTCGACTATAAAATGATTATCGACCATAAAAATATTCGAAAATATTTTTTTTATATTTTAACCCTGATTTTCCAAAAAAGGTGGAAAAACTGCTTTATTTTTATATTGGCTAATCCCATAAGTAACGTTGTATTTATGATAGATCTTTTCGATCTTCAATTGTGTTGTGTTCATTGACTTTTCATCACATGTTTTGTATTATATTGATCACAGACATTCTCAAAAACGTATTTTATCGCATAATTTTCTTTCATACTATTTTGCAAAGAGAGGTATTTATTTCGAGAGAAGAATTTATTCGCTTTTTTATGCTTTACTATTTCTAGTAGAAAAAGTGCAACTGTTAACGATTAACAATATTACTAGGTAATAGTAGGCAATATTTTGGAGGTTGTGACTAGGGATCCTAATTTAATATTCGAATACTCGATATTCGAGTAATTAGACCTTTTTTTGTATACGAATATTCTTAAATTTAAAATTATTATTCGTTGTCATTTATTCAAATATCCGAATATGTTACCATTTTCATATTCGATGTTGGTCAATGTTTTTTTGCGGTTTTAAATATTTGAGAATAAAAAATTCGATTAATTATATATTTAAATTATGATTGATTAAAATTGCACATAACCACACTAATTTCTCTAAAAAGTCTTGAAAATTTACATACCGATTTTGATGGTTCATTCGTTTGAATTTTGTTGAGTTGAATCCATTAAAATTAAATGTATTTGATATGGTAATGTGGTAAATAAAACGACTGTACTGATATGTTTTGTCATTGTATACGATCAAACATTTCCGTCATAGATTCAATTTGATGATTAAAATAATTAGGTTCGTCATTTCATCAAAAGGAAAATTGAACTCAATCATATTGATTCGAATCAAAAAGAACACGGGATACATCAAAACAAAATTGAATCATGACATAATTTTTGAATTATCGAACACCATCATGCACTTAAACGCAATAATTGAATCAGTTACTCACCATCAGTGCCAATAATCAAACAATTTGTATTCCAATTTTATAATTTAACCGCAATCGAAAAAATATTTTTCTCAGCGAAATCAATTGAAACTACACTACGGACAAAATTAAAATTATAATGAAAATATTTATTTCTCTCTTATTTTTCAATTATAAATAAATATTGTGGTTATGAATACATGTAAATGTACTTTATGAAAAATGTGCGATGTGAAAAATTTTCACCATGAAAAATCATCAAAAATATCGAAATTTTTATTTAAAAACTATAATTACATACATATAATTATATCAGTATACTGGCCTGCGTCGAATCTTACCATTGTGGCATAATAATGCATATTTTTATACCGTGTTTAAATGGAAAATCCGTGTAAAAAAAGTAATCGGTTCATCTTCCTTGAACCGTGTTCTTTCGGAACCATGTAAAAAGAGGATTAGGTATTTTAATTACGAAAAATTTATGTAGGACACCGCCCCATTGTTTAAAATTATCACAAAAGCCAGTCTATTAGTGGCCATATACACTACGAGAAATCGTTACGATCGACTGTACAGTTCGAACGTTACCGATAAATCGCTACAAGTATGTTACAAAACTGTACAGTTTCGTCCGATTTTTTAAGACAGTGCAGTCGAACGGAACAATACGAAAATTTCCATTGATTAACGGAATCGAATGAACTGTGCCGACTGATCGTAACGTGTATGCGCTCGTTCAGTTCCACCCTTATGCCATCGCTGACACGTGTGCGTCGACACCGTTTATTGTACCGTCTGATCGTAACGATTTCTCGTAGCGTATATGTGGAGCCTAGTATCAATTCCTCCCAAATCCGTTTTGGTAAATTTTTGGCAAACAACGAAAAACTTCTTATTTATTCACCATCGGTTTTAACTATGACTTTTATTTTTTAAATTATTCTTTGGATTGTTTGGAGCAAATTGGCATGTATATTTTCATGTAAATTTCAATACACTACGCAAAAAAAGGGAAATAAATATGGAGATAGGAGATATTGATTCTAAGGATCAGGATTTTCCAGCGATTAGGCTGCCTTTTCCTTTTCCTGGTTAAATTCTTAACTGGTTCCTCCTGTTTGATCCTGTCTTCGTCCATTTTAAATCGCCAGAAACAAAAACAACGTGACTCTGACTTCACTCTGACGACGGCCAACAAACTACTAAACGGTCGCAGCTTTGAATGCTGCGTTCCTATCGGTGGATTCGACCGGTTGATCTGGCTGATTGCGCGTGCGTGAGGATTTGGGAGATATTTATATGAAAGAATTGTTCATTTCTATGGATACTACATATATGTCTGCATTAAAATCTCAACTTTGAAAAAAAGTGGATTTGGGAGGGATTGGGTCACACATATGGCCACCATAACACAAAAAACAACAAATCGACGACTTAACCCATTCCCTCCACTAATGCTGGCCATACACGCCACGATAAATCATACGATAAAACTGAACACTTCGAACGGTTCGATTTATCGTACATGGCATACAAGCCATACACGCTTCGATAAATCGTTCGAAATCGGTCAGACGATACAATAAACGGTGCCGACGCACACGTGTCAGCGATGGCTTCGACGGACGACTTTTTTATGTTGGATTAATATTCGCCCTGAAGGAAAAAAAAGTGAAGCTGAAAAATCGTAGCATCTGGTGCAAAGAATGGCTAATGAAAAGAAGAACTCATTCTCATGTCAATTTGTTGGCGGAATTAAAGATGTTTCCAAAAGACTGGCATAATTTTTAAGATGATAAGATTTTTTAAGGATGTGCGCACGTCCACCCGAACTGCGACTGACGACAAGACCGGACACGAAAACTGACAGGCGCATACACGATGCTATTTAGTCGGCATCGTTCATTCGATCCGATAAATCAATCGAAATTTTCGTATTGTTCCGTTCGACTGAACAGTCTTAAAAAACCGGACGAAACCGAACGGTTTTATAACATACACGTAGCGAAAAATCGTACCTCAGTTTTTTCGGAACGATACATCGTGGCGTGTATGGCCAGCATAACACTCAATCTCATTTTCTTCAACCATTTCCCACATTCCGAAACCCCATCACCCTCAGCACAGTTGGCAACCCCGTCACAGGGCGCACAGTCGCTCAAATTGGCACCCTTGTCCTCCACCTGCGCGCGAACCCCAACCACGGAGGGGGGGGGGGGGTGAAGCCTTCCTAGCGCGGGGAGGGGGCGAGAGGGCGTCCAGTTCCGTCGGCGCCTCCGAGCGGGCCGCACGCGCGCGCCGCACGCACTTCGCGCGCGCGCAACAGTCGCGCACGAGCCTCCGCCCCGCCTCCCGCCCCCCCCCACCCCGCGCTGCCTTCCTCCGCCGCCGCCCCGACGTGTCCTGCTAGAGACGCGGCGCTAATACGAATTTGGTCCGCACAGGTGCGTATCACGGCCAATTCCGTGGGTGTTTTTTTTTTATGTAGCTTTTCCGTTTTTTTTTTTTTTCGATTTGAATGTATGTTTTTTTTTAGTTTTTGGTAATGGGTTTTGTTTTTGATTAGATTGTTTTTTTCTGAATGTTGGTATCACAAATATTTTCTTTGAATGTTACGTAATTTTAATTTCATAATTGGATTCTGTTTTTGGTTAGGTAACTTTTCGAAGAGTCGCAAATTGAGTTAAATTTAGAATGAATCAATGTCTAAATTTGACTATGAATTATTATTTGATAACTTTTTTATGTGAAATTTTTGAAACGATGGACGTCCTTTTCGTCGATGTAAAAAAGTCGTATTAAAAATCCACATATCATTGATTTTCATTGTTATCCTTTTTTTAAATATTCGGATATGAAAGTATTGAATTGTTCCGACGGCTTCCGACTGAAACACAATTTGGGGAAGCAGAAGCGTATTGTTTGATGAAGACAAAGAAACGTAGGTTTTTATAATTTTTTCCTTTCGGCAAACTCACAGAGGAACTCCGCAAATGAAATAGATAAAACTTTTTAGGTATCGTCAATTCCATCAGTCCGTTTTATTTAGAGTTTACGTCCTCTCGAAACGTTCGGCTCCCTTTTCTTTCCTTTTATTTTTTACCCCATGTCTACTTTTGTTCCGAGAGATATAATTTAATACAATCGTCGAAGGGCATAAAAAAGTATATACACTTATGTATATATTTTCCAACGACGCTACAACGCGATATTGATTCATTATTCTCAAAGTGTATACAAATCGAAATATTTTCGACGAGTTCGTCGGAAATTTGGATTTTATTAACCCTAAAGAAATTAGCTTGGGGAATAAAAAGGTATTGGGTCGGTTAGAGGGCAAATTCGATATTTCGGGCCGTTGAGCGCCCTTTTTTATCACTTCATATTACATGTTCATGTAATGTTAATAATTCAACAGAGTTCCCAGCTACTTTTACATGAGATTTTTCATGAAGAAACATAAGATAAATCCCGAAGTTTTGATTAAATGATATTTTCAATTTTTTTCCACTCTCAAATTTCAATTTATGTTTTCGGCGAAATTTTTTCCTCTCGAACATTTTTTAAGAAATTTCTGAAACAAGTTATTCTCGAATTATTTATAAGCGACTTCGCCAAGCGAGTTGCCACACAAAGGCATATTCGGCCCGGCCCGAAAGTGCCGAAACTTTCGGTAATTACTCGCCGTACTCAATTTGCATTTGTATATGGGGAATTTGTCTTCAAATTAAACGGGAAACGTCACCGAATATACGATAGGATGTCATGGCTGCGAAACACGCATAAGCCATATGCATGTTCGTTTCGGAAATTGCCTAAAAACAAATACGCTCGTTCGAAACGTCGAACGAAAAATGGCCGATAAAGCTCGGGAAATATCGTGCTCGGGTAAAACGTAGACGTATGAAATATGGATTTGATAGATTATTACATTCGTTATGTAACTTTCATGATATTTTTCATCGTTTTTCTGTTCCGCCTTGTATGTGAGTTTTAGATAAATTTTTTCGTAATATACCTTTATCTTAGTATCCGGCATCTATTAATATCGATTACGTAGACATAACGATGTTTTATGTTTGGAAAAGTGGGAAGGTACTATATTATTTATTTATTTCGAATTTTTTTTTATCGGCAGCAAAATTGTATTTATATCATTTTTTTCGTCAGTGAATTCCAATAAGACTTTACTTTTATAGCCATCTTCCACAATATGGTTTATATTCAGATTCGCTACCATTTTTTTGGTTGTTCAATACATACATTTGATATATTCCATATTCAATAAAGAAATAGTTTTAAAAATCATTTAATTTTTTAATAAAAATTTTGATAATCGGGTGATTCTGAATACGAATGCAAAACAATAATCTTCTTTCTTTGAACTTCAAAAAAGCTACATTTTAATTTAAAATTTGTAAAACTATATATAAAAATTTTACGTAAGAAAACACGTTTTTTTTCCATTTGAAAAAAATTGCTTTTTCTACACAAAGCGCGCGCATTCGAGGAAATATTACACATATTTCTATGCGGCGCTTTTCTTTTCGGCGCACGGAAAACTTGGCTCGCAACTTTCATATGTAAATTTCCATATTAAGATGGGAATCCTGAGACGTACCTTCGTTCCCGGCTTAAAAGCGAGACCTTTTTACATAAAAATAACGCGAACAAATCCGACGCGATTTGCATGAAGAGAGTTATATGAGCGAGTTGCGTCGAAACGGGCGCGCTTCTTGTTTCGTCCCGGAAACTTTTCCGGCAGGAGTCAAAGGGCCCTCGACACCTCGCCGATGGCCAAGTTGGAAACGGGAATTTCGGCGGGAAATTTACGATTTGAAATATCGAACGAAAAAATTTTCCCGGTCGGAAAAGCGGCGATGGTTTAATGGGAGCCGCGCGCGCAACAGTTGGCGAACGTAACAGGCTGTTGTCGTGTTTCTGCGTTACTTTGTTTTTATTTTATGTGTTGCGGTTTAATTGTATTCAATTGCGTTTGTTAACAAATGGGAAGTGGTTGAGTTTTGTGTGATTTTAGTTTTTTATGGGTTTTTACACGGAATCGGTTTTGAGTGTGTTTTCGTTTTGATTGTTGAATGTTTTATTTTTTTATTCGAGTGTTGTTGTTTTTAAGTCATCGTGCGAGTAGATAGTAATGTTATGTGACTATTTTTAACGATTGACTATATCAAGTTGTTTTTAATTATGTCGGTTGCTGAAATTCACAGAAATGTGGTGTGAAAATATTATGATATATTAAATAAATATTATTTGGATGAATCAACCATGTGTTATCTGTTCAATATCATTTGTTTAAAAATAATGTTTATATTTATTTTACTTGACATTATTTCTCCATAAAGAATGAAAAAAATAACATGAACGGTATCATTCAAAATGTTGATAATGTAGAAACAAAAATTGTTCTATTAATTTTGTTAAAATCACACATGACGAGAAAAACGATATTCAAATTTGTATACAAATATAATTAAGTATAATTTTGTGATAACAGTTTCTTAGAACCAATTAAAAAATATTCCTAGTCGATTTTTTAAATTACACAATCGATAAACTTTGGCACCTTTTTTTGTATCGACTTATTAAAAGATATCTACATGAACTTATCTATAGGTCAACAAATAAACATTAAAATTACAAAACGTCGATAACAAACCCAAAACAATTCATATAAGATCATTACATTCTCAAATTAAAATAAAACATCAACTTACACATCCTACCCCCGACAAACCCCCGATCTTCGACATCGCCAAAACAACAACGTGCCAAGATCGCGAGATAGTTCCGCACACCGGATAATCGGATGAGTTTTCAATAGCACGCCCGAGCGATATGCAAATGCGCGACAGCCTCATTACGGGAAGCGATCGCCACTTCCGGTCTCCGTTTCCCACTTCCGGTTTCCGGATTTTCCGACTTTCGGGCTGCTGGCGTCAACTTTGGCCGGGGACTCGGCTTTGGGGGTGTGGGATGGTTGGTCGAATGGGGCTAGAGAAATTTTCGGTAGAGGTTGTGGATTGGTTTGTTGTGTATTTAGATGTCGTTGAAATGTTGATGATTTGCACACGTTGTTCAAAGTTGTAATATAACCTTCCATGGTGTTTTGCCGTACACTGCTGAACAATTGACAGTAAATTTGATAGATTTCACTTTAACAATATGGCTGATATGACTTAACAAATTTCGAGCATCCCTTTTGAAAGGTTTTATATAAAGAAATAAGAGGTTTAGTGTTTGCTGTTGGAAATTTATTTTGAGTATTAGTTTTATTTAATGTATGTTGCTTTGATGAAACTTTTAGTGTGGAGTCTCTCGATAAATGTAAATGTGGCGCTTTCAGTTTTACAAAGTGGATTTGAATTCAACTAAGTCAACCTTGTGAAGGTTTTAAAAGGGTCTGTTTCTATATACAGATTATTTCCATTTCGAGAAACTAATTTTGTATATCTTGTAAATTACTTGAATCATCATGGTAATATATAAATTGTACTTAAATATATTTTTAAATAGTTTTCCGGATGAAAACTGTTTTTGTATGGTCGTTTTTCCGACTTTTCCGTTCTTTACGAAATATACTAGGTAAGGAGGCATTGGTTAATGGGTGTGACGACGCCTGTTTCCTGTTGCGGGAAATTGATATCTGTCTTACGTGTTGTCCTTCAGTGTTATAGGTTTTATTTTTTTATTTTTCGATCAATTGAATAATGCGAATGATTTGATCATATGAAAAATAAAATTATATAAAAAGGACTTATGAAAATTCAAAAGTTTTCGAAGCTTTTAATGGAAAAATGATATGTATTTCTTTGAAATTTTATGACTTTTGAAAAAGAAAATTTTATCATTGTTAATATGAACAAAGTTGAAAGTTACCATTTCATGTGGAAAATTTGTTAATATTTCCACTTGAAATACTTTGTTTTTCTACAGATAAGCGCCGAGCAGTTTACAATTAAAGCAAACTCGCCCATTTATAAATGTGACAGGAATAAAACAACTGTATGAGATTTACTCTCCACTATCTGAAATGGCTATATATTTAAATATTTGTGTATCATTTTCCAACAACTTTATTCTTAACTTGTAATTCAAGAACGGTAGTGACATTTGTTTTCACGCTAGAAGAACGCTTCCACTATATTAATTGCATGTGACAAATACGATATTATGCTTTTGCGCGACGCTCGTTAACTTTAATTCGTTTTTTCAGACGTTAAACCTGAAACTTTATAACGTTATGGTATATGATTCTGTATACAATACTTTTACTGGTGGCGTGTACATTTTCATGGTCTTGACGTACATCGTTTATCACTGGAAAGCTCAAATTTACCACCTATTTATAACACTTTATCTGAACGTTGAAGTTTTTTGTATTTTTCTCTAGCGAATGTGAAAGTCGATATGCAAACAACATAAAGTTATCTATCAGTATACATATCATAAATATGAAAATTGAAATTTATTTTGGAAATATTCGACGGAAAATTTTCGAAACAATGGCAAATATAGCCCGATATTATTCTATCGTTTGAATGTCGCGTAAAATACACAAAATTTTATGCTTTGCTTAAATTCAAATAAAATCCGTGCGTAAACTCACAATACGTATAATATATTATGGTTGTTACTGAAAAAGGAAAAAATACTGATTTTTTTCTAAAATGAAAAGAATACAATCAAGTTTCAGTGACATGTCACGCATGCATATAGTTTTTTCCTGAGGTACGTTCTAGATTCCAGCAAAAAATACGACCGTCTTTTTAAAAAAAGGTACCTTTCTCGTGCAAGAATACTATGGTATTTATTTTATTTATTTCTTTCTATATGTAATGCTAAAAGCTTTTTTTCTAATTTAACGAGTAATGAAAATTTTCTAAATTCAACATGACGAATCGATATGATTATATTTGAAATGTCTATTTAGTGAATGAAAATCTATTCAAAAATAAATAATTTTTATTCACAAATTGAGTAACTTTTTTCACCTCGATCGATACAGAACTACAATTTAAGAATCACCACTCTAATATTACATTATGTAAATACATAAATGTATTCGCATGCCCGTAAAATTTGATAAACGCCATTGCAAATGCAAACCTTTGTCCCGCTCTATTCAAGCCAAAAAGTATAATGTGAAAAAATTGTAGGGAAAATTACCCCCTTCTAGCAGCATTTGTTATTATCAAAATTTCGCGAAATTTATTATGTTAATATATAATAAGGCTCGCGGCCATTGCGTGCCGTTCAGTATGGAAATTAGGAAACATGGTTATTTGTATGTTCGGCGATAAGAACTACGCTCGAATTCGTACGTAGAAACGAGGTGACAGATCAATAAGAATAAAACATTACGCGGGATAATATAAATATTGTATTCTTCCAACATTGAGCTTTATTTGAAAGCTCACGTGCGTCGTGCGTAACTCGCGAAGCTTCACATTACGGCTTCGAAATGTTTGGTACGTGTCACGGTTCGCAAATTTTTATTGTATTTGTAACGCTTTGTTTATAAAAAAATGAATATGTTTTTATTTTGCAGGAATGGGAAAAAATTAAAATTCACGAGGTGAATAAGAATGTTTCGATATTTCTATTTTATAAAATCGTACGATGTTGCTGTTACAGAATTTGCTACTTTAAATTGTCCAAAAGTTAGCGTTAATTAACTAGTTAGTGCGTAATTATAACACCAAAACTTGTATGAATATTCATGTGAAAATCCCTGAAAATTCTCTCCGGAAAATATGCATGAATGATAAACGGCCGCATTTTGATATATTTTTTTTAAATATATGGAATCGTTTATTTAAATACGATACGTGCAAATTTACATAAATACGCATATGCTAATTAAACGATTTTAACATGATGATGCATTGTTAAAAATACCAAACATAATTTTTTTGACAATTTTCAAAACAGTAGAAATGTTAAACGATATTCTGTATATATTTTTGGAGCTATCTGAAGTAAACGGTTTTTGCTGTAATATAAGCGTAATTTACTATTGTAATTTTGGCTCGCTTTTTCATGTGGTGCATATTACTAAGGTATAAAAAATATGAACATTTATTTTGTGTGAAAATTTTGCATATTTCCAGAAAAACTTTTGCTTTCCATTATACTGTTTTTTTCGTTACTTTTGTATTCAGAATTTTTTTTAACAAGCTTAAGATTTCAAATTTAATTCACGATGAAAAATTTAAATTGGAAGTGAAATTTTTACTTCCAATTTTATTTTATTTACTAAAAGCGCAAACACGGATCCAACTTTGATTACGAAACGATAAAACCGACGTGCATTTCATCATGCAAATTTCAGCATGCACATTACGAATTTACACTGCACGAATCGAAATGGCGCAGTACGTATAAATAGGATCGAACTTCAGCATTGTCGCTTCTGTAGACTCGCAAATTCTAGCAGCAACATCATAAATATTTCGCACCAGTTTGCTCCGCGTACGTCGAATATTGGAAAAACCGGAACGTTCCGTGAATAAATTGTGCGAGATTTTTTTCTTCATTTTTTCCAACGGCTCGTCGTCGAAATAAACGATCAGGAGGCGAAATCAAGGTCCTGGAATTACGAATTTATCCACAGGAAGAGGATTATTCTGCATTAGTGCGCGGTCGGATTTTCTCCGAAGATCACTAAGGATCTTCAAGGCTCGATGCGAGTTTTTTAAATATTCAAACGCTCGATCTCTTATTTTATTTACACCTAGGCGCAAGCGTGTGCGTGTAATTCTGACTGCAAAGCCTCGCATGTTCGAGATCAAATTAACTTCAGCTTTCGGGAAGAAAAACGTCTTTCGAATATTTTATTTCGGCCTAAATCCTCGATGGCGGTCCCTAATTTGACACGCCGTGTAATGGAGTTACCATGTCGCAGGAAGGCTCTAATATTTTAGGGTTTGTTCAGAAACTAATCGCTTAGTAAGAATGAATTTTAATTAATTAAATTAAATTAAAATATGAATAAAATATATTTAATATAGAATAATTCTTCATTTAAATTCCTTCATTGTTTTCACGAATAATGCTGACTATTGAATCGCAGAGCCGAGTAAAACGCCAATCAAATCACACACAAAGAGACTTGTACGAGTTTTCGTCTGAAGTCGATAACTTATACTATTCAATTAACGTCTCGGCTAATTGAGCTGATTCAATAAGCTCATGCATGTAATCGTAGCAGAGTTAAGCCGAATCGGTTAATTAATGTCGTAAATAAAGTCGGTTTGTGTAATCTTAGCTTTCAATTCGTTCTAAATTGAGTTATGTCCAATTTTCAATTTACCATCCATGTTCTCTGAATATAAAACGTTATGTCAGAATAAAAGCGGCGTACAAATTAAATTTTTCCCAGGCGTGCGAATTTATTATTGTTTTCGAGATATAACAAGCGCTTTTCTCACAAAGACTTTACATATTGCAACGGAATAAAGAGTATGGGCGAAAGATTAAATGGTAGGTTAAGGCGTATTTTATTTTTAATTAATTAATTTTCGAGCGTTTCGGGTTGAAATTAATTGAGCTTGTTTATTTTGCACGAGATTGCGAGAGTTAATTCAAACAAATTGTTTCGATATGCATAATTCAAAAAGCTTTATCTTTGTGTTTGTTGGAAAATTATTCATATTTTTCTGATTGTTGTATAACGCAATTATCGTTCGAAGCAATTTCAATGTTTTTTTTACTATGAATGTTCTGCATATAAATGGTAATATTTGAATATCCGATACTAAAAAATCGGATATATAATATTTGTGAGTGATAGTAGAAGAAATATAAAATAACTATGGTTCAGAATCATCAATGTTACCTTAAAGGATTATTGGAAAATTTTATAAAAATATTAGTAAGTATAATATTTATATTTAAACATCAAATATATCCGTTATTTGAATATTTGAATTAAAGTCTATCTGATATACAAGGAATTTTTTTTGCATAAATATAAATTCTGATAAAAAAAACCTTAATTGAGATTCAGTACTACAAAATTCTGAGATAACATTGATATACGCACGCAATTTTCATAACAAACATAAAAAACATACATTTTTTAACAAAGAAAAATGATAGAACCGAATGAAAATATATTTAGACGACACACACGAGCGAACACTAGAGGATTGCGCCAAGGCCCGAAACACACGAATCGGCAAACGGGGATCAGCGCACAGACCGCGAACAAGAAATACTTCTTCCTCGCAAAAACATTAACATTTCGACTTTTCCCTTAGGGCAACGAGTGTGTGGCACGCGCTCGCATTTTGTTATTAAGGGTGCGTCGCGTCTCGTTAAAACGCCGCGATCGTATATCACTTCCACTTTCGTTTCGTTTCGTATTCTTTTTTGCTGGCTGGATTTTATTTTCATGCCCGGTGTTCGTTTCCGACTTAGGCTGAAAAGAAGGGCTCGAATAAAGGGTGAATGGTTCGGCGGAAATATGCGATGAGTGTTATTGAAAATCTGGCGAAAGGGCGCTTCGGATGCGATTTTCGCGCCGAGTTTGTATTTCAAAGGGTCGTGCGATAGAGGTTTTGTGCGAGATGATTTAGATATTTATCGGTTTTTAGTGCGATATTGGAGTGTGGGAGAAACCATTTATTCTCTTCGGTGCGGTATCTTTATATCATTACACGGAGAGGATTTATGTGAAAGAGAATTAGTTTGCTCGTTACAAATTGACTCGGAATGTGTTCTGAATGAAATACTGCGAGTGTGAATCAGACTTTGCTAAAGTAGAAAAGATTTTCTTTTCGAATATATTATTCATTTTTATCGTTTAGTTTTAATATATTGTTTATTCGAACTAGAAAATTTGACCTATGAAAAATTTTCGTCAAGTTTATCTTTTGAAATGACAGTAGTAAAGACTCACCATAAGGAAAGAATAACTGTTGAATGAAAGAAACATTTCACTAGTACTCCAGGGAGCTTTTTAAGCCACCAAATGTACCACAGCAAAGAACCATGTATGATATTCGCAAAATGCGCGAAATTGCGTGAATAAAACATACTCGAAATAGGCATAAACAAAGAAAAGTTTTTCCCACAGCAAAAAGCATGAAAATTTATATACTATTATAAAAAACTTTCCAAACAAAGTAAATTCAAAACGACAAGATTAAAATAATTTACTACGCAGTTAAAAAAACATATTTACAATCGAACATAAACACAAAGCGGTTCAATAAAAACACCGCGCCTACCCAAGAACAAAACGCGCGGCCATCGCGCATACCTCCAATCGTTAATTTGTTACAGTCCTTCGTAATATTAATCGGCAGGTGCGACCCGTTTTCCACCCAGCTGATTACCCGAAAAATGGTTTGCGGTAATTGTGGGTGGGCGAGGTGGGTGGTTGTCACGCTAACCGCGCTTTAGGTGGTGCTCGCGCCTAATGACGCCTAATGTCGCCTAATAGAGCGTGGCCGATGGAAGGACCTCGTTTTGTGTCCGAATCGTTCGATTCCATTACTTAGGGGGTTTCCCTTTGACGAGC
The DNA here is from genome assembly GCA_009617725.1 of Hydropsyche tenuis. Taxonomy (NCBI): domain Eukaryota; kingdom Metazoa; phylum Arthropoda; class Insecta; order Trichoptera; family Hydropsychidae; genus Hydropsyche; species Hydropsyche tenuis. The sequence continues at coordinate 1,492,895 of VTON01000021.1, read as the reverse complement.
CGGGCTCGGGTTTGCCAAGAAGTGGGTTCGTTATGGGGATTTGGGGGTGGGATGGTTCTGCGTGATTGGCGGGATAGTTCGGGAAGTTTGGATGGACGTGTTGTGCGGTAGGTTGTGTTAAACGTGCGATCATGCGAATAGTGTCGAAATTTGGTTTTAGCGTCGACAAATTGGGTATATTTAATATTGTGTTTAATTAATGAAAATATGATTGATTGATCTTTAGTTAATTATATGAAAATTAATTCGTTTATGCGTAAAAAATATAAATATATCATATAAAAAATATTCCGGTTGCGAGAATAGCTTTGAACTTTGTAAAAGGTTTCGTTTGTAGAATTCTTCTAATTAATTATGCTTTATGAGCAATTTGGCGTAAACGAACGCTTAATCGCATTTAAAAATCGCATTAAATTCAGAGCAGCACTTTATTCTTTTCGATGTTTTATCAGCTCGACCTAATTACCATCGTACTTCGAAGAGTCATTCATTCGGCTATAGAAGGCGCAATTTATTCCAGTTCTTAGGTAACGTAACGATACGAATTTTCGGATCGGATTTCGGCCTCCGAGCGACGAACTATAAAACGAGAATCGATTTTTTAGTCAAAGGGCGGAGGAACAATTGCAGACAGTTAATCTGAGGGTTATTTTCGACCACTTTGTGTCGAGGGCTATTTCGGCAAGCCTTTCGACAGAGGTCAACGTGAAATCGATAACCCAGGTTTTCGAAAGTTTCTTCTCAGGAAAACTCATTTCCCTCATCGGTTCAGGGAGGAATAAAATAAAAAATGTGGGATTTTCCCGACGCGCACGCTAAAATTTCCATGAACACCGAAAACTACTCAGCGTGCCGGCCTAAAGGCCGCCCCATACCGCTCCACAGGTCCTCCTCCTTATCTTTCCCCTTTGTATGCCAAAACTAGTGGATCAGAGACATCCAATTTTGGGTTTTCGGGTCGAAATATGTCCGCCCACCGTTCTAGGCTCTTTTTCTTGTCGAAAAAAGAATAAATCTTAGTATATTTCACTCTCACGGCAGTGGATTTATTTGGTAAATTCAATGATCATTATTTGATTATCTGTTATGTTTGGCTTATTTTTGAATATAAAATAAACGAAACATTATATTTATTCCTAGAAATATTTTACATGTTTGCAAGAATCTCATATGTTAAGGTTACATAATCTATTAAAACAATGAACTTTCGAAATTGCTTTATTTTTAGCAATAAATGTCATATGTTTGATATATTAAACTAAATTTCCGATCTATTTCTCACATTTAGATTTATATTGTTGCTTATAAGGTCATTATTTTATAAAAATTTTATTGGGAACACGACAGATGCTTCGAATTTTTTCGTAATATGAAAATTTATTTTCGTTACTAAATAACTCACGCCTATGTGAAATTAAATGCATATGAGTAATCAATAGCACCATTTTAATGATTTAATGGCTGTCTATATGACTCATTGTTTGAATTAATTAAAGTGTGTTTTGCAATTGATAATGTGTGACCCAAATTTTGTATATGGAAGATTATACGAATATATATATATAATATTATATTTAGCTTGGAAACAAAATATAATTTTAATACAATCATTATACGAGTACATGAATATACGATCATTATACACTAATACAAAAAATAATACGTTGGTATTGATTTTTAGGGAAGAAAATTAAATAGATATTTCATTTAATTATTTTTTTGACAGAGAAAAATTATTCATAATTATAGAATCATAAAAATTTTCTCGCATTTCTTTCATAATGTTCCGAATCCTGAAAAAAAATTATTCGATAGCAAAGTGATTGATGGAAACACGAAAAATTTATTTTATAGTCGCTATTATATCGCGTTTGTTTTCTTAATTTAATAATTTTTCACTTCGTTAAAAATACTATGAATATAATACTTTTTTATGTTTCATGCAATTAAAAAAGCAATTTCAGATATGAAATTAAACGCTAATTTGTTCTTTCATGTTTTCTAGTCATCGTTGCTAAAATGGAATTTCCGACTGGATTCCGTGCAAGTTACAGTGAACAACTAGAAACTGTAACTTTCGAAACATATGGTCATCCACAGACACAAACAGAGCTTTCTAAGAGCTCGCTTTTAGCTGTTTCAGTGGTCTAGTTGCAGTCTAGTTGGTGTGCAATTGCATGAGTAACTCTTACATAAAGCGAACCCTGGCACTGAAGAAGTACCACTGACAATGAATAAATTATCATTTCAGGAAGAGAATAATGTTTGCATTTACATCTCGCTTCGTTGTGAATTTTAATAAATTAGAAGTAGTTTTAAATAATTCTAAAAGCTGTTTATTACAATTTAAACAGGTGCAATATGAAATTCGTAGTGGGACGTGCATGCATTTTTTATTTACGTTCACTGCTTGAAAGCATCGTTGGGATATTCGAACGTCTTTGTTATGAGTTTTATAAGCGAATTCAACTTGAAAGCATTATGTGCTAAAGAAGGCTGTAATATTAAAAAAAATGAGAGTAAAGTTTTCGAATTGATTTTCAAAGAAGTTGTATTATATAATAATACACATAAGAATTATTGGTCAAATAAATTTTACAAGATTTTCCTAATTTATTATTGAACTTTCTATTTAGAGAGAAAGCATTTGTATTATTTCTGTGGTGAAGTTTCATATTGTACAATAGAAATAAGCAAAAAAAATTAAGAAACCCCCAACAAAATAAGCTCGGAGTATTTTTATTTATAGGTTTCAGCCGACGTCAAGTTACCAACTCAATCTCCTCGAACATTCGAACATGAAATTTCCAAAGGCTAAATTACAACCCTTGTTACATAGATCGCTGCCGAAAACAGATTTATCCAACGCCCCGATATTTACCGTCTCGTTAATAAATCACTGCTAAATGTAAACGCTTCATTATGCAGACATTATGGTAGTAATTTAGCCGTTGTTAAAATTGGCTCGGTTGTCATACTGAATAAATTACCAACTCTTATATAAAAAAAATGTACTTCCTTTAATAAATTTGTAGAAAATTACGGTTGTTATGTATAATATGAGTAACATCGTGGGGTATATGGATTTTTTTCACATACGCGATTTCACAAAATCGTTCGTTTGCAATGTAATCAAATTTAATGTGACGTTAAAATTTATCTCGGTTTTAAAATGAGGCCATCGTACTAATTTGCATGTTGCGTTCGTTACGAAATAAATACAAAAAATATTACACACCATAGTATGCAAATTGAGGTGGTGACAACGCGTAGTATGCGTTCAGCACGCAACCTCTAATTATTAGTTATTTTTGTTTTATTATTAAAATTTACTAAATGGCTAATATGCCAATATATAATATTATATTATACAAGAAGAAAAAATGTTTTAATATAAAAAAATTCCAATATAATTCGATCAATATTGAACAAAATTAACTGTAAACAATATCGACGATGAGATATTAAATATAAGGAAATTTATATTTATTTTCCATATTTATCCATTGAAATTTGTAAACAAAACTGAATAGAAGAAACATTCTCAATTCGGTTTCAGTATCGGTCCAATTTGCTTTCAGAACAAAACCGGGAGGCAGGTGAAGGGGTTCGGGTTCGGGTTTACGGTTTTTCGTTTACGGCTCCTCGCAACTATGCGGTGTGCTGGCAACGTTTTCAGCTAACGAGCATCTGAAGATGACATCCTGCTCCTTTATCCTGGAACGAGGTCCTTTGCCAGGCCCCGTTTTGGATCCGCAGACTTTGGTAGTGTTGTGTGTAGTACTACGCAGACTATCGGTATCGGTCTTCGGGTAGTGTTTATGTCTTTGAATTTGCGCGTGTCTCGAATCTTTTATGTTTTATTCAAAGGATGCGTTTCGATCCGTGCTGAAATGTGAGACGTGTGAATCATTTTCAGCCGTTTTGCTTACGAATTTGTAAAATGATGGACTGAATAAGTCGTTCGAATTTTGGTGCGTATAATATATTATAATATAATACGTATATGATTTTAATTTTTATAATGTTAATGGAATATAAAAATTTTATGTTCGTGTATTTTTCATTAAAATTAGAAGGTAAATTTCATGACATTGAATACATATTCATTTATAGATCATATTGCATATTGCTTAGTATTTTGATTGATAGGAACTGTCGTATTCAACGACTAAACCGTTGATTAAATCGATAAATTTTTCAACACACCATAGATATAAAAACATTATTTGAAAGATTCCATAAACGTGAGCCAATTCCGAACGATAATTCTTAACAATAAAAGCGTGACAGAAAAAATCGCATGCCATTTTTCCAGCTTTACTGAACCCCGACCTATTGAATTCGGTTTTTTTTCGTGCACGCACCGAAAATTAAACGTAAACATTCCTCCACAAAACGTTGACAAATATTTGCATTCGTACATTTTTCGGAAACAAAAATATAGCACACGTACAGGTGGGTGGTATCATCCATCAGACGCTGAAAGTATTGTGTTTCCCATCGTATCGACGTCGCTTTTCTACCTGAGCGGACATTTCGAAACGTAAAACGGCGGGAAAAACGGAGAGTGGGTGGGGGGAAGAATAAAAAATAAACGACGCGTTTTAAATTTATGACGGTCGTATTTTTCGCGCGATTTGCGCTTCGTCGTACCGAAGCCGCTTCCGGCCGAATATATTTATAGCCGGACGTCGCGAAAACGATTTCGCGCGAATTTTTGAATATGTCCCGGTTGCGTGTTTAAATGAAATTTTGATACGTATTGAATTATAATATATGTACATATATATCTTAATATGGAAAGTTTTAAAAATTCTGATTGGTTATAACGGTTCGATTTCTATTAATTATTTCTTCATCTTCATACGCGATTTATTTTACATTGCAGGAAAAGGTTCCTTTATATAATAATATGATAAAAGTAATTTTTCAAAAGTATAAATCTTGAAAATTATTTTAAATGATCACAAAATAATAATAAAAAAATATATATTCTCATATTTATAATATGTGATTATTTTGTATAAATACTGAATATAGATTGATTTTACAAATTGATTTTGCAATCGGATTTGAAACGTTTCGAGCGTATAAATTTTATGATATTTCTAGGTAAATATGATCGTAGTGCTGCCTTCGAATAATACCAGTTTGCACAATGCATACTTGTTCAAATATTTGAATTTAGTAACCATCCTCGTTTCGATTTTATTACTCTAGTTAAGCTTAATTAGTCGATGGAATCGACAGAGCGCACAACGGTTTACTTAACCTCATTAGCACAGCTACAATCGTCGAATTGAGAGCAATAAAACTTTTTACTGTACGCTATGTAAATTAAAACCTGTATACTTATTATACTGTCTATTTTCCGAGAGAAAATTTCTTTTTATCTCTGAAAATTTATCCATCACAATTTATACAAAAAACTTTTTCCATTATTTAAAATTTGCAACCAAACTATTATACTCTCATCCTAATGCATGCACAAAGGCGGCAAACGTGTCGAAGCTTCTATAATATTACACAATCCCAACAAAACCAAAGCACACCTAGAACAAAAGACGAAACGAAATCGCACAACGAACCTGTTGATAATGGGCAGGATCGCTTCGGAGTTCCAATATTGTGTGTGCGCACTCGCACGGAACGCAGGGTTAGCGCCATTAGGATAATGGCTCCATCGAAGCTCCTCGAGCAGCATCAGCCGGCACTTAGGTAATTTAATGTCTTCGGGACGACCGGCTACGTGTTCCGTTGTATATCTTCATGAGGATGTGTTCGGGAAGATCCTTCGGGAGGCTTCATGCATCACGAGGCGCGAGAAGGACAGGGGAGGGTGGCCGGGGGAGGTCTGGAGACAAGGGCCTCTTACGTGTTTTGTTCGAATTTTGTCCGGGGTCGATACGTGGATGGGGAAGTCGGCCGTTCGTGTGTCGGGTTGTGTTGTAGGTTGTTTGGGGTGCACTTTGCCAAATTATTTGAGAAAAGTTTAACGGTGTTTGGTGGTAGGTGGTTTTAAAGTTTCGGAAGCTGGATGCGATTGTTGTGTCTGCGGATCTTATTGTCGAGTTTATATACTCGGTGGTTAATGTGGAAAAGAGGTCGGAATCGTTAAGTTTTATCAGTTTTGTAAATCGAATTAGTTTTTACGTTAAGAAACCGATGAATATTATTTTTAAATTAAATTTTTTTTAGAAATTATAAAGTTCCCAGCATTAAACTTATCTTAATGTTTCGAAAGTATAATTTGATTTAGCGAAAAATTGTTAAATTAATATATGATTTTTTTATCGGAGAAAAGACCGAAATTTTTTTCTTTCGAGGGTGTTGAAAATTTTAACTTCGAAAGTATCGCATTTTTTCATAGCGTACAATATAAATTCTGATTAAGTGTGAAAAGTTTCGCACGTTTTTATGACGAAAATTTAAAGTTTTTTATTTTCGAAATCCCTCATTATAGTTTGTAACAATATAGAAGTTTTCATATTCAGACACAATGCAGTACGTAAATAGTTAAAAAAAATATCCCAATCAAAAATATTAATCAAATATTCAATATCGGCGTGTTAATTCTCATTTGTATGCTAATTTCAAATTGCAACAATTTGCTTAACACGATCGTAAAGCATGAAGTGTCGAACTCGTCTTGGTAACTTTAACATTTTAATGATGCATCTGGCAAGCAGTTGAAACTTCAAGTCATAAAGTGTCTGGAGGAAACTAGTAATTCATTGAAAGACAAGAACTTTCAACGCGAGGACAGTCCTATGAATATATTATATTATAATATACCCCTTTATGGACGTATGCGCATAAATATTTCTTAGTGTTTGAATCGCGTTGGGTTGTGTACACGTAACTTTGTTTATGAAACTTAATCCCGTACATATATTGTGCGGTATTGTATTCGTATTCTTTTCCATTGGGAAATATTGGCCATATAACCTGTTGCCTATACAACGTTTCGAAGCGAGAAATTTGTATATGAAACTAACTTTAGGTTGCCCAGTCTACTGGGAAAAGAGAAAGGGTTTGCATAATTATGTGGAATATGAATTGGCTAAAATAACCACCCCTATCATTGAGATTTTTATTATTTATTGATCACACACAAATTTGTGCCAATTTCCATCATATAAATGAAACTCAAGTGAAAACGTAACCTAATAATAACGTATTCAGATACGAGAATATAAAGTAGGCGATCAATGCATGTACCAGAAAAGTGCATCATTGTCTTAGAAGGTTCAACACGACCCCCAGATACCACCTTTGTTCTACAACCTTACAAAACGCCATGAACGTAAAGTGCTCCAGCCATAGTTGCGCGTCTCAGCAGCCCTCCTTCCCTGCCTTTTTTCGATTGTCGGTCTTCTTGCAACGTTGTATCCTTTCAGCGCCGGAGGAGCATGTAAATGAGCTCACTTCTAACCGAGCGAAATTATATCCGAAGCCGACGTTCTCAGACGTCGCATAATGGCCTCGTGTAGCTGGCAACAAAGACTTTTTACGGTGCAAAGCCGCGGCTTTCCATTTTCTTTTCTTTTCACGTGCTGCTTTTTTCAGAAAGGGGAGTCCCGAGTTGCTCGCGATGCGGACGATTCGGCGTGTCCGTAATTATCATAATCGCTATGGCGAAAGGCTTAGGAGCTTGTATCTTAGGATTATGGATATATGTTGATATTTGCATAACTCCGCGATAAATTTATCGTATTTGTTTTTCAGTCTTTGAAGTTGAATGCAAGAAAAGTGATGTAGAATATTTTTATGCTGAAGTTACAGTGTTATCGCGTGGAATGTAATAATAAAGTTAACAAGAAAATTCTGCAGATTTGTTGAAAGTTTTTGGTAAAAGTTTGATTATTACGTTGAATGAATGGTCTCATTTCTATAAAATCAGTAAGAGTTTGTGGTTATTTAAGCGGTTTTTCTTAAGTAATTCACGTTATACGTAAATGTCAGTAAGAATTAATAGCTTCAATATCGCACGCAGACAGCAAGTTTATAAAAAGTACTAGTTTTTTCAATCAAATCTTTTAGAAAGCATCCACGCTATGAACCTCGTACGCGAACGGAATCATAAAAATCCTCAAATTTCCAGAAACTACATCGAAACACCTATAAAAAAAATAAAGCGAGATAATTCTCGAGCAAAATTTCTAAACGACACACATATGTGCGATATTTTTACATAGGACACACGCTGCACAGCCATAATGCAAAACATAACGACGCTGATCATAAGATAGAAAGCGTTTCAGAGCAGCAAAACCCCAAGAGCGTCTTCACATTCGCGATAAGCTGAAAATCCCCATAATGCGAGTATGGTCCGTTCCGAATATAATTTTTCATGAAAAAAATCAGTCATCCTTCACATGCTAAACACACGAAATTTTAGCACAACCCGTTTAACAATTTAATTCGCGAATTGATCAGTGAACCGGCACGCCTGTGTATACGATGTTATTTCACGCGACGTCGACAAGTCGATGTATTTGCATACCGGCTCGTACAATGCTATGGCAAATAAGCGTCGGATAACGAGGGAAGCCTAATTCATACACATTCTCGTTCAATACGACTTCGTGTTAGTATAACGAGGGAATGCTATTAAAATTCAAGCCGTATTCGCATCGAACCAATTGTGTTTTCCGCTTCCGAGAGCTTTCCTCCGATTGGTCTGATGTATACTTTGTGTCGGATCTATGTTTCATGTGATTGGTTTCTTTTCATTAAAAATATACCCTTTTTTTGCGTTGTTTTATGAAAGCTTCGTACACTTTGTAACGTTTTCTTTCTGAAGATATATCGGGTTTTTAACTTGTTGGGAAATAAAATTTATTGCTTTTTATTAAGTTCGATTGAAGTTCGAAGCGATGTGTGTACTGTGGAAATTTATTGTGAATTTTTTGTGTTTCAATATTATTAACTTTGTGTGACTGAAATAATTCACATAATTCACAAAAGTCTGTAAACTTTTTTTAATCAGTAAATTTTATAAGTTATAAAATATATTTTTTTATGTTTTTGATAAATAAGTCACATAAATGTAGTTAAAAGCATTTGATGTTAATCTGCACTTATTATAATTCGCAAATATTACAGTTGTACTTATTTCAGAAGCTTAATATGTATTTTAAGATATTATAAATTCTCAGTTGATAGTCGAAGAAAATTTGGGGCTAATAACAAATTTATAAGTCCGCCCGTAAAGTTGTTTGTAATAAAACTGTTAATATTTCATAAACGTCCACTAAATTATTAACGATCGAATAATTACGGCTAAAATATGGTCTACTTAACGTAAAAATCAATCATTATTTATTCAAACATAGTTCAAAAAATATTTTCGTAGAATCATTAATATGTATAATATAATATTATACAACATTCGTACTTACTCACATTCATTTCTATAAACTCTCAAAATTAATAAAAAACAACTTCAAATGAAAATATATAAATTGCAACTATCATATATTTTTCAATATTACCTGCAATACACATTTATAACCATTTACTGAACATATTATAATCGCATCATCGAATCAACATACAAAATTCAATCGGTGAAACAATCGAGCTCGCTCTCCTCGTGAATTGGCCCCTCACGTACATGACGAAAACACATACGCACACTTTCTGCTATTGTCTAACTTCCGGAAAAATCACCAAAGAAAATTCGCCATGACGGGTAGTTTTTCCAGTGGAAAAACTGCGGATGTGGGCGTTTTAAAACGCGACGGCCATTGCGCAGTTTGTGCAAATTAAAAGCGACGTGCCCGGGCAAATAGCAGGGACTGGGATAAAGCAGAGTTGTCCAGTGCGTTGTGTATTTATTTGCTCATGTGTTTTTAGATGGAGGATTATGTGTGTGTTGGAGCCTTTGCACGGTTTAAGTAACCTTTTTTTGGAAGAAATTTTTATTTGAAGTTTTTTTCTTTGTACTTTTCTGAAGTAGCAATACTTAATATATTATAATGTAAGTAAACATTAAAAGATTTTTTTTTAACTATTTGCTTGTTATATTCTTTCTGAGCATCATATAAGAAAAAATATTATAATATAATTTATTATACAATTCATTGTCGAATGGTAAAGTTATTCTTGATACGATTCACGAATCATATATTTAACTCACGTGGTTCGTGTATTTTTATCGATTAGATTTCAAAAAGGGTTCGCTCAAAATAGACTGCTACAATTTATCCAAAATTAAAAGAGACGTGGGTAGCTGAATAGCGAAACCAAAATAAAGGCTAGTGCTCTTTGTGCAGTGTAATTTGTATCTATTTGCTCATGTGTACTTTTGAAAGTCGCTTTTGTACGTATTTAAAGGGAGAGGTGGAAGGTTTCAACAACCTTTTTCGAATATTCGAATATTGCAAATAGAAAAAAATAATTTCTGATTCAAATTCAATTTAACATAATTCGATTTACTTATTCAAAAACTGCAACGTATTATAATATAAACCTTATCTGAAACTCGAGACCCATTTTTAGTTCAACTCACAAAATCGTAAAATGGAATTTTCAATCTCGAAAATACTCGTGCAATTTTAAAATCTCTGTCGCTCCGACGTTTTAACATATTGCGCTTCAGAAAATACGCTACATTGATCGAAAACTCCTCGAATTTTATATATATATCTATTTTCGGAAAAGCTTCAGGTTTTCCACCACTGTACCTAGGTAGTATTATGTTTGGCGAAAATAATGAAACGCATACGTTTCTCGCGAGCGCGCAACGGAACTAATTTCGAGTCGACGGACCGGGTATTAAGGCCGTTAATGTGTCGTTAAGGCAGACGATGTTTATATTGCGGTACGTGGTCGATACCCTGCTCTCGGTATCGGTGTGGGGTCTGTACGAATTTTAGGATTATCCTGATGAAAGTTTTGAAAACTTTATATATTTTCGATTACAGGATCAGGTTCAGTGTTGTGGTTTTCGGTATGTGTTTTCGTCGGATGTTGATTTTGTGTTAAGTTTGGCGTACGCTGAGAGTGTTGTGATGTATATTCGTCGAATGTTATTAAAATTTTAGATCAATATGTTATCAAATGAAGATATTGAGTGCAAAATTTTATAGAAAATATAGCGGAAACAATAGAATCGTGGAAAAATAACAGTGGAATGTTATGTGACAAGACGTGGTAGAGATGAACGCGTTATGTGCTGAAATGTTATTTGAAGAATTGAAAAAGAAAATAATAATGATTATGTTAAAAATAGATAAAAGTTTCAAGTACCTATATAAGATGAGAGTTATTTAAAATCATAAGAAATAGTGTTTTGAAGAGATCTTTATTTATACAATGATGATACGATATTTTAAGAATATATTTTGAATATAAAAAGATATCGTCTCGGAGATCATTTTGAATGTTTTTTCAAATGAAGATCGTTCGGCGATAAAAAGCAAAAGTTTTTCAATATATATTTTTGCAAATTCGTCGGATTGTCTATTTTTCAGTTTGCGGTTTATTACGAAAAGCACTCTTCTCCACCCTTAATACGTTTAACGGTGAACGGTGCAAAATACGAGCGCGGTTCAACTTTGCAGACCGACCGGTGGCAAAGTATAAAACTAGAGAAACTCCTTATACATACAAACACCTCGCACATTCTTGGCCAAGTTTGGAAGACCACGGCTGCTTTTGCACACAAGCGCAGGCTTACGTCGGTTAACTTAAGAATACGTATTTTAAGAGGTACGTGCTAGCAGGCCGAGTTTGATTTACTCTGTGCGGCTATTTAATTATAAATTCGTATGTACCTACTTGTATCTCTATATGAAATGTAGGCTTTGTGTGCATTAACATCAAATATTTAAATGTATGCGCCGGGCATGGTTGGATATGTTATATTTATTTTGTGTGCATAATGTGTTTTTGCGTAAGCGTGGTTGGTAGTCGGATTCGAGTATAATAAAAATCACATTTGCTCGCTCTGTAATCAATTTCGTATTAGGCTTTCTCGGCGGGAGGGAAAAAAACTGGGCTAAAATTACGCCTGAAACTGGTAAACTCGGATGCTTAATGCCATATTATAATGTTTCTCAAAAATCATATATAAATTCGCGCGATTTCCCGGAAATTGAAAGGCAAAGTTGCGTGTAACGGAAATTTTTTGATTCGTATAACTCGCAGATAAAAAAGCCAATTTTCACGGTTCGATTGGATACGAATTTTCTTTCGATTACTGAATTTACAGAATGAGAAATCGTTGTAACAGATTATTCTCAATTAGCCCCAATTTTTTTCATCATATTTTATATTCGACGCTGTTTTTTTTTTTTACAATTTTACGGTCATAACATACGCGCCCCACGCATTTGAAAGATAAACAAAATGAAAATTTTGTAAACGAAGATATGTCGCTATCATAATTAAGTACACAAACGTGCGTGTTAAATATTTATGAGAAGCTTTTCGCGTATAACGAGATACCGCCATGTGAACCTCCATATGTAGAACATTTGAAAAAATACACACACCCAAAAAAAAACACACTTAACAAACCCGGGCTGTAATTTCAATCACGTACAAAAAAAATTGAAAATTCTAAAAACGCTTACAAGGGTCAAGTTCGGTGATTCGCTTTTCTCATATGTATAACGGACAATGAAGCGGCGTTTTCGGACCTTCCCTCTGGTTTCGGGTTGTAAACGTCGGTGTAATCTAGGGTCGTGAAATTTGTTACAGGTAACAGCCCTTCGAATCTGAATGCCAAGGGTTGACGTATTAAAGCTCGTCATTGTTTACGCCCGATGGGCGGCTTTAGTCGCGTTCGTTGAAATGTGTTTATTATTAATGTATGCGATGGGATATTTGATGCTTTGATATTTTTCGTGGGTTTCTCATATTATTAAGTTTAATTTCAATTTTCGATCTCGATAAATATGTATTTTTCGTATTGAAAATGTGATCCGTTTCGTATTTCGTTTATTCGGAAGGACGTTCTGACAATAATTTACGTAATGATTTTGTATGAATTCATCGTATCAATTGAGAATTTGGTATTATTAAGTGAAAGTGATCTTATTTCAAATTGAATAGCTTATCTTCAAAGCTAAAATATCAATGTTACGAAACATTTTTTGATGCCCACTTATTTTGTATGAAATTTTGTTTTGAAAAGGCTTTGTCCAATCTTAAGCTATTTTTTAAAATTCTAGCCGCGAAACCTCACATCAACCTCACCCTTATATTGTTATTTTTATACATTTGTGGACGAAATGTGCGCATTGGGGTTGAAAAAAATACAGAACAAAAAAAAACAAACAAACAACCGTATCACGAAATCGAAAAACATTTTCGACACTTCCTTTCATTGCATTTATCCGACGAAAGTTTCCTTCCGATCTGAAGTGATACATTTTATTGCGCACGCCATAATTGCCAGCCAGCTCGGAAGTGGACTTTTGTTCGCGATAATAATAAAAGACCTAAAAGCCAATAAGCTCTGGATGTTATTGCCGGAGGAAGGGTTATCTCTAGAAAACGAAACGTGATAAGGTACATTCCCCCTTCGCACGGTTGCACTTGTTATCGCGCTTCGTTTTCTCCGAATTAAAACGCGATCGATAAGCATATCGGGATCGTTGTATCTGAAACGTGTCTGATGAAGGATTTTCGTTTTTGCAAAATTGAATAAGGGAAAGATAGGTTGAGTGACAGTGATGTTGACAGGGAACGTAGTCTCTCTTGAGGATTTTTCTGTATTTTTGAGTTCTTTGTATAAATCTACGCGACGAATGCATTTGCGATTTCATATCGATTTTCAGTGAGGTTTTATGTGTGAGGGTGTGTAGTGGAAAAGTTTCGGTCTGTATAAAGATAGATGGGTGTGTTTTTTGCACTAACAATGCTATCTTAACGGGACCGCGTTCTCTCTTTGTTTCCGATCAAACTTTTCCATCCTTTTGTAGATTTTTTCTCGTTCAGACGGGCTGAGTTGTTCAGATCGAATATCAAGTGGGTGATTTTTTTTTCGCGTTTGCGTCATTTGAGCAAATAGAAATTTAATTCTATGTCGGTATGTTTTATATTATATATGACTATTTCCGTGTTTGTTTGTAGTATCATCTTAGCTTAAATACTTGAGATATCCGGAATAACTAAGGGTTAAGTTTCAGGAAAGCGAGACTTACGTAAGGGGATTTGTGATAAGGTAGTGTATTCTGTAAATGTTTGTCAATATATCTCACATAATTTGCAATTGTTAATTATTCCGACAGACATTAAACGATTCATATTCGGATTAAATTACATTACAAAATCTAATTTCATGATGTTTCCAAATGATGACATAAAAATTTACGCGATATCGTCGAAACGTTCAAGAAATTTTAATTAAATTATTCGCCAAGAGGCCGCCGGGCGGAGGTCACTATTGCATAACAATATACAATTTTACGCGTATTCAGAATCAAAATTTCGGCGCGAAAATTAATATTCGTTATTTGGGTCACGTTTTATCGCGTCAGCCCATGTGTTATATTTGCAGATTAAATTCTGACAGTGGCGCGCGATTAAAATTGGCGCGCTCGGCCGCCATCTTGTTCCGTCCGGCCGAAAGCCGCCGAATTCCGACTAATTCTTCGCCTGCCGAAAATTAATCCCTTTCACGAATACGCCACTAAAAATACACATTTCGAAAAATATATGCGCCGCGGGTCGTTTGACGAGCGTGAACGCGCGTCGGATCGATTTTTACTTTGGCTTTATTATTTTCGCGCTCTCCCGCCCCACTTAGGTTGGTATTCGTGCGTGTGCGGATACGAATATGTGTTGGTAGCGTGTTTAGTTTGGCGGTTGATGCGGGTTGATGGTACTACATTGTTTGCTCTCGGCGCGTACGCGCTCTGCGTATTTATAAGCCCAAACAAAGGGATATGGTCGTGTGTATGTATAACAATTCATTAAATTTTCAGGAAATTTTCATTTTTGGATATGGCGGATGTTGCTACGTTTGTGGTTGCATTTTTGCTTTGTGCAAAATTTCAATTTTGCTAGAACCATCGATAATAATTTGATTGCCTTTGATGAAGAGGTATTCTCTAAAATGGTCGAAATATTAACAAAGAACCTTTGAATTTATTTAATTTCCGATATGCAAATCGGATAAGTTTTACTTAAAAAGAATTTGCCGTGAAATGAAAATCGTTTTTCACGTAAAGCTTTAAACGTCCATTTTACGATCTGATAGGTATCGGTAGTTACGAGGTCAATTCGTATCCCCGTAAAATTGAATCATATAATTAAAAAAGAGCTGAAACGTTAACGATTTCACGGCAAATATGTATATAAAAAAAAATTTCGAATTATTGAAATTTTTCGCACGCGTGAACGTTATAACTGTGCGAGTTTTAAAAGACCTTTGAACAATTCACAGAATGGAAGATATCGGACCGTTATCGCGTCCCAAAGTACATAAATCGAAAGCGGTTTTCATAAAGAAAAAGAAGTACTGGATGAAAGGAAACAAACAAAACTGAGAAGAAAAACGTACAAAATTGCTATGAAATTTATGTGGGTATCGTCACGTAACGAGTGTTTTACGGGACGTGTCTATGTATTTTTTTTGTGCTCCGGCACTTTCGGGACACATAAAAGGTCGAAGGCTGCGTTGTTCCAACAAGTTGGCAAACTTTCTCGTTTGAGGACCCTTTTTTTGTTTTATGGGCGTCGCTCGATTATCATCCGAACTAGTCGAGTGGAAAAGCTTTTTCCGCAGACAAAACGCACACTCGCATCAGTGACGATTCCTATCTGGAAAAAAAGCGCCTGTCCAAGCACATATTTCATATCTTTTCACACGTGCTTCTGCTTTTGTCTGAAATTGAAAATGTTTACGCCTGAACGTGACATATTATTTCTAGTAAATTTAAATTAAATATTGTTTTTTTCTTTTAAATTTACGTAAGCGTGCTTTTAGTATGTTTAAAATCTTGTTGCATTTTTCATTTTCAACAAAATTCACGGTTGATATCACCTGGAAAAAGTTCACCTCGCGGCGCGGAAGTCTTTTGTTGCAGCCGAGCTTTGTTCGCGTAACACTTGAATGTTGCCGTTTGGAAATTCTAAGCGAATACAAACGCAGCCAATACACACAACTACAAAATATAAATACTTGCAAGCCGAACAACACACACGTTATGTTTTATAGTATTTTCCACGCAGTCCACCTTAATAGTTTCCCGGCGAAACGTTAAAAGTGTGGTCGAGACACGTTTCAATTTGCGCAAAATATGAACACGCTCAATCTCCAAGCCGCGCAATAAACGCGAAATGAAAATCTACTACGACGAAATATTATACAATAATATAGCGTGTTTTTTTTTCTCGGTTCAGAAAATGGAATATTTTCCGATTTTCATATTGTCAGAGTTTTCCCAGGGCGTCGTCGCATTTTCGCTGCTTGCCGCTGACATTGCTGACACGTCGTATTTGCTCACTACCTGTCTGTCGAGGGGTTGTATCGCATTTGGCTTATAACTTATTATATAAGACGTGTTACGGACGTGTGTTGAAGATTCGTGGTAATGGTAATTGCGCGTCACAGACACGCGGCTCATTCAGACCATAGTTCGTGTTTAAATTAGCCGTATGTTAAAATTGACTTTTTATTGCCGGTTGTTGATGATCTTCTTTTGTGCAGCTGCTTTTGTGTCTGATGAAAAATAGAAAATGGGTCAACGTCAATCGGATGGCAAACAAAAAGATTTTTTCTCGTTGTTGTTTTGTATACGTCGAACGACACGTTCTCGAAGTGGCGAAATGACGTGTCGGACTAAAATGCGATCGTGATTGACGTTGGTGCAGAGCAATATGTGTTTCAATTTTTTTCTATAAAATTAATTCAA
The DNA here is from genome assembly GCA_009617725.1 of Hydropsyche tenuis. Classification (NCBI taxonomy): domain Eukaryota; kingdom Metazoa; phylum Arthropoda; class Insecta; order Trichoptera; family Hydropsychidae; genus Hydropsyche; species Hydropsyche tenuis. The sequence goes on along the minus strand of VTON01000021.1, from coordinate 1,476,018 downwards.
TGCTTCGAATGGAGCGCAAGTTTTTATTCAGAAAAAGTGTTTCAGTGTTCATAATGTATTATTAAATAAAATTACGACGATAGAGGCGTATACCATATGTCGCGACTCGAGACAATTTTCATATGAGTTGATCTAGTAATTTTATCGAACATTATTGGTAAACGATTAGTTGTCATATTCAGTGACAGTAAAATTGATTATATACTTCAGCCATATTAATAAGAAATAAGTGTTCAATATTACCAAAATAATAACGCCCGATATTTTGAAAACAGTTTACAATACATATAATTTAAAAATTTAATGAAGAAGAAAACATTCAATTTCCATTATTTTGCAATCTTATTTTGAAATACTGTTAGAAATTTATAATGAATTGTTCGTAAAAGAGCTTCGAAATTTTAACGAGATGTCTGCAAACAAGCGAAGATAAAGTTTCCAATTGTAAAATAATAGAGAACCAAACTCCTTTTGAATGCTAACTGCAATTAAAACTATTCGGAAGACTTCCTCCATTACTCGTATATTTCGCAATTAATCAGACCGATAATCTATTGAACCAAACAATATTCATTATTATTGCAAGAACTTATCAACAACAGTCAACAGGTAACAAAGTAACAAAAAGAACCTTAACAAAAGGTACTCAAGTGTTTTCGTGTCTGTTCCGATTTATGTTCGAAATCGACCCATACATCCTATGTCGATCACGCCTGGAAGTATGAAAATGGAAGAAAATTATCGCACGCTTTCTCGTAACTTTATATGTGTGAAGTTGTTGCGAGCCGACGGTAAAGGTGGTTCTAGCATGCAATTTCACCTGAAAATTCAGTATCGATTATCATTTTGCGTGACCGATGTCTTAGCTTCTTTTTTCACCGTCTACTATTACGTTGAACTTTCTAGGGGCTATTGATTACCCACACACTGAAAAATATTACTCGCTTTGACAGCGGACCAATAAAAATTCATGCCGCGTTGCAATGGTGGAATATCAGGAAAATATCATTGTGACAGTAAAAAATTCACTTTACGATTTTAAATATCGTATCGTAGTTTTGTATCGATAAAAATTTTCAATTATTGCACCGTGACACAAATTCAATGTAGTTTTTGCTGATTTCATTTGGATAAAAACGAATTTTCGTTTAGTGTACAACGAATGAAAGTGTTTTTGTGAAATATATTCAAACAAATTGAATGGTTTGATTAAATTTTATAGCAAAATGAAACAATGTGGAAATTCTGAAAATAGGTTATTCTGTGGAATGGGACTCGCATGAAAATTTATACATATTCGATTACGATTTCAATTAAAAAGCTTTTATAATACTTAGTGAACGTTCACGTAATTAACAGCTCTTTAATAAATAATATAATTCTAATGAAATATTTGATTCAAATAACAAACAAGTATATTTTTTAAACGAAAAAATATAATATGATTTGAGTAACTCGCTAAAAATTCAAATTATTTTATATAATATAACTTTAATACAAAATCAAAACATGTTTCATACGATATGAATTCGAGCAAAATGAAATTACAAAAAGACGTTTGTTTCATATCATCCCCTTAGATTAAATGGACAATTTATATGTGACAAGATGTCCTACATAAGCTTTCGGTTACCTTCAAATTAATACAATCAGGGTGGACCGTTTTCACGAGAAACTTTCACTGCCGCTAACGATTCTTGGCTTACGTAGCATTCGAAATCTTCCCTTATAATTAACCCTGGAGGCTGTAGGGGTTCCGTGAAAAAAGCAAAAGGTAAAATAACACTAATCCCGCACGCGCACACCCGAATGTGTATAGAGCGCGAGGGCGGCAAAACATGGTTATAAAAGTTTCGCTTTTATGCGATTAGTGGTCCACTCGTACGTTTCGTGGTCCTAAAAAAAATATATTACCGAATTAGAAACGGTCTAGTTTTTTTTCATAGCTCTCGTTAGGTCTGAAATAATTTACAATCGTATTTAATGTGTAGGTCTGTATTCAAATTGTCGTATGGTTTATTATGTGATATTTTTGACGAGGAGATTGGAAAATGGCGTGACTTTTTTTTTAATTATTTATTAATCGAGCGTCTACTGCTTAAGTGCTTGTCAGTTAAATTTTAATTGAATGTTACTTGTTGCGCGTATTGTTCTTACTACTTGAAGTTTTTGAAAACAATGTAGCAGAGTTTGTGTTTAATTTTAATGAATATGATTTTAAGTTGGGTTTTCCTCAGAGAGAGAAGTGGAATTTTTTCTTTTACAGAATGAAAAGGTTACTTCATACGGAAATAATAAAGTAAATAAAAAAAAAATAAGAGCCATTTTTAACTTGGGAATACTTATTTATCTTTGAAATGCAGACAAATTAACAAGAAAATCAAAATTAACACTGACATTTAATTTGACTAACTTATTGTAATTTTATATTGAAGTCTACAAAAATACTCGGAATAAAATCTGAATCTATTCATATTTAATTCACAAATGCAATTTTTTTTTATATTTGAAGGAATTCATAAATCCAATTAACGTAGCACACAATTGAAAAGCTCGATTTTATTCTCCTACAATTGCTATTATAATTCAGAACACATGTGCCAGCTAATGAACAAAAGTGAATACTTCCGTCGGAAAGCTTTTATACTGTAACATAATGACGTTCCGATACGTTTTATTCACAAATATAAATTAAACTCATGATTTCCACCTCAAAAATCATTTAAAATTTCCAACCAACTTTCAAACCATCTCGAAGCAAAGCCACCATTTACGTGAGCGCATTTTAAATTGAAAAACGTCAGAGGGCTCAGCTTGCAGCAGATAAGCCAAAGCCAAGCGAAAGTTTAAAAAATACACAAAAAATAAAACGCTCGCAGCCATACGTCTTCGTTGAGCTTTGCACACAAGAACCAGTCACGTCATCGCAGCAGGACAAAAACGAAGCGAATTGAAATAAATATCGAACGGAAAAATCCGAGTTTTCCGATGCGTCCAGGTTTTCTCGACCGATTTCCCGCCTGTTTCCATGGCGACCGATCCTCGCCTCCCATATTAATTATACCGCGAGGTCCTCACGAGGCCCGAACCAGGATTAACTTGGCCCTGAGCACGGGCTCCTGATCAAAGGCACGCGCCCCTGATTCAATCACGGCTGCGAGGTCGACGATTCGTTCTCATCAAAAAAAGATTCTCGAAAGCGTACATTCGTCGCTTTTCCTTTTTCTTTGATGGGTTGCAAGTTTTCTGCTCGCGTTGCTTGTTTATTGGGCGGTTCGTTGGAGATTTTTGCGTGGTTTGAAGTTAGTTTGTGTATTGGTCCGTTTTGCGGTCGTAAATGGGTAGTCGGAAAAAACGCGGGTTGTAAATGAATCGTGAAAAGTTTTTATGAACCGACGATTAGCTTATATTATAACATATAATGGTAGATTGTAACATATAGCCTTTCTGAAAAAAATTCTTTCATAAGAATATAATCAAATATTTTTTATATGGCAAAAAAATTGAAATGAAAAAGTTTTCATTTCCATTATAAAATCTAGATTTTTAAATTATGTATATTGTGCCTATAAAAAAAAAGAAAATTTTCTCTTCTTTACATTTTCCATTTAAAATCGTCACACACGTATGAAGATTAAATATGTGTAACATACAGGCGTCAGATGGTAATATTCTCATTACTTCCATTATTCCTTTCATTGAGATAAGCGGCGGAAGTTATACAGCCTTTGTAATAATATATTTAATATATTGTATGTTATAATAATATGCGCGCGAATTTGTAGGAGAATATATTAATAAGCTATAGCGAATTCGTATTTTTGTATGTCTCAACGTATTCCAGAAATTCAGTTACGTAGTCATTCAATCGGAAAACTCTGTTGATGTTCGGGATACAAGTGGCTAATTAATATTGTCGATTGCTCAACTTTGATTTAACTTGGAACGTTTCAATGTGAATCATTAGACGAAATGATGAGAACAAATTTTTATATTCTATAATCTATGATATAAAAACATTACTTTTACATTCAATTTGAGCATAATATTTCATATATAGAATATAACAAAATTAATCATATTATATATTATCTTACATAACACAAACAGTGAGATTTGAACGCTTAGCTTACGACTTAATCTTGCCTTTTATGAATACATAGTTGTACAAATGTACTAAAGGCACGAATGCGTGATAACCCATTGTAAATTTCATTTATGAATAGATTTTATCACAATATTCTTTTCCAAATGTTATTTATAATATAATATTTGGATATTGTACTGAAATTATTTAATTGTTTGTTACAGAGGTACGTCTCAGGAGAATTTTACTATAGGTGTGCACGTATGAAGCATCGGCTCAAGAAAATTTAAGCTTTCACAAAATTCGTAAGTAATTTCAAAAACATTATTGAATCAATATTCGAATTAAAGCGTTCATCAGCGTACGCTTATAATAGACATTAATTTGAGTTGATAACTTCTTAATTAAATTTCACTTCAAAGTTGAGTTCTACTGATCTACTTTGTCGGGCCTCGTTTTTGAACGGCGTTAGAGTGAGGCACTCGTGTCACAAAAATTTACGTAATTTTCGATTTTTACGATCGCCAAAAATATATATTTTAATAGCATGAGCCGAAGCTTATATTTTTTATTCGTTTTTTCAAGATTTTTTTCGGTTGATAAAATTCATAGTTGATTGTCGCCGTTAAGTATTATCGAAAGGAGGCCTTTCGTGCTTTTGCATGATGAATGGTCTGCGTTCATTGGTGGTTTTCTCTCTCTTTAAAAAAAAGGTCGAATAAAGAGTTTCCGCACTTTGAAAAATGCTACTAATTTACCGGGACTAACATATGAGACTTTTCGCAGGAAACGGATATGTTTTATTAGGCGTGTTCGCAACTTTTATGTGGATCATTCTTGATTGTTTTTTTCTTTAAAAATATAAAACTCAATGTGTTTTTCCAAAAATTATTATAACAAAAACATGCATAATTTTCAATAGACCTTGTTTCACAATCCCTTTTGAGAGCTTCAGAATTGTATTCTTTAGGGGCGCTTCTAAAGCCCGGACGGTTCATACGAACGAAGACAATGGCTCAACGACGACACAAGGTTCAGTCATTTTTTTCGGCTCGAAGTTCAGTTATTTTTTCAGAATGAACGAAGCGAATTTACCAGGTGTTGCAAAACGTTACGTTTGAATGAACCAGAATTCAGTTACTGCCATTCCGTTTGATTACGGGGTGAAAACTTGATGAATAGACATCCCGTCTGCTAAATCGGCGCTTTTCCATCTTTAATATTTCACGTGGAAATATTCGCACGTTTTATATCGTTTGAAATGGAAATGGAATCGTTAGCAGCGGAAAAATAAAACGAAAGTTTCATAATAGTTTTTGAAAGAGCGACGGTTGTGACGTACGCCATTCAAATCTAACACTAAAAGCTCAATATTAAATCATTGTATCATATTTGATAGAAATATTTTTTATGGAGTTTCCACCCACTCAATTTCAATAATAAATATTCAGTCATTAGTAAATGTTTGGGTGTGTTAATTCGGTTCGAGTTCTGACTTATTAATGAATGAATTGATGCCGAAATTAAGACATTTCGTTCGGTTTGTTACGTATTGAGTTACAACTTGTTTGATGCGTTTACAAAAGGGTTTACTTTTCATTTAACATACTTTTTTTGAATGTGCTCATATAACAAATAAAGAAGCGTCGCTTCCTCGAGATCGCGATCTCATTTCAATTCTGAAATCGAATTCCAACGGAAACGGTTACGTCGCTCTATTAATGTACGCCTTTGTGTACGGCGTTGGACTCAAGTACAAGATAATATAGAGATATTGAGTTACTAAATCCTCAAAAGGGAGGAGAAGGAGAAAAAGTGAGACGCGACGAAAAAAGGCGGATGAAAAAATCCTACGCAGAAAAAGACATTTCGTTCGTTCACTCGCGCAAACGACACTCGAGCGACGTCGAATAAAGCAGCGAAAAAAAACACGGAGCCGAATTTGGCGAGCGAAACTTTCGAGTCGAGTTGTTTCAGAAATTCAAGCCTTTTAAGATGGCTTGTCTCGGTTCCGTAATAAAGTTACAACTCGCATAAACCCAATTTTCCAAAAACGTACGATAGCCGCGCGTCCGCCAAGAGAATTTCTATTACATCCAATGTCTAATGACTGACATGCGTCACCGGTAAACTGGTGTACACATTTGAGTGTCCTCGATTTTTTTCTAACATAACGTGTCCGAGACAAGGACATAAGCGAGTTTCCTTTTAGAATTGGCTATTAAATATTTTATATTACTCGGAGGGTTGGAGCACTGTTGGGGGTAGGTGGGAGTGGTGTCACGTAGAGCAGACGTTGCAACGGCCAAGACTCGTGTTCTGCATACATTAAAAGGCGAAATGGCCTTTTCCAGCGAAGCTTTCGTATGGATGGACCTTTCGGACGTCCTTTTGTCGATGTCCACGAATTTCCTGGGACTTTCGTTCTCGGATCACGTTCTGCGAATCGATCCATGTTCGTCTCTACATTCTCATTAGAAAGAGATTCTCGTTATGATAATTGTCCGTTTGGGTTTTTTTGAGTGGGATTAATCGAATTATTTAGGGAAAGAAAGTTTGTCGGTAATTGTTATTTATTTGTGGGAAAATAATATGGATACCAAATAAATTTATTTGTTTTTATAATAGAAAATAATAATGCCACATCTCGGGACTAAATAATGGACGCAGCTTGTGCACATATAAAACTCCTTGACAAGATAAAGCAACAATGCTTTTCTTCCAACTTAATATTAAAAGAGAAGTAGAATAATCTCTACATATACTGACTCAAGCTCTATAAAAACAAAACACGTAGGAAGAAGCATCCCTCTGCCATCCTTTACTTTATCCGTACTAGACACTGAGCAACCTATTTAAGAAATAAGCTCAAGAAAGTTCACCATAAAGGAAAAAATAAGACATATACGCTTTGAAGGCGACCTTCACATCAACATTTTTGCGGTCACAATAATTTACAAAGTGAGATCGTCAAAATGTGATTATCCCCTTTAGAAAATTTCGAGGCAGATTTCCACGAAAACGGGCCGAGACTTTAAAGAAAATGGTCCGAATTGCACCGTTGGAGTCACTTTGCGGGAGCTTCCATCAAATTGAGTTTTCCCCAAGAATTATAGCCTATTGTCAGTCGTGGGCAATTAAAACTGCGGGCATCCATTTCGACAACCGTTTAATTATTTCTATACACAAATTAAGCTGCGGCACAAGAGAGAGAGTCTGACTTTAACCGTCTCCTGTTCCGCTCCTCTTTACGTCTCTTTGCCGCATTTGCATAATGGTGAATCCAATTTGACGCGGCGATTAATTCTGTATGGCTTAATTGTTATTTACCTTATTCCTTGCTTCCATCTCTGGGGTTCGTTTTTACCGAAGACTCCGGTTTCGAAATTTCCGGCGACGTCGCTTTAACGACGCGGTTTTCCTACGAAATCGATACTTTGGAGAGAACGGAGATTTTCATAGGATGCAAGAAGCCGAGGTCGGATGTACGTAGAATAAATTAATTTGCTTGCCATTCAAATTATGGCTTTTGACGTTATATCTGTACGGGTGTATTTTTTTAATTAACAAAAAATAATTTCACGGCCGCGTGTATTAAGAGAACGAGGATTTAGTTTAGATTTTCGAGTAGGGGTGGCCATTAATTCATATTAATATTAAAATGGAGAAAGGTTGTCTTCTGCGCTAATGGGAAAATAATGTAAATGAAAAACTTTCGGTTGTTTTGCGCTATGTTCGCTCCGCGCGTATGTACATTCAATATTTTATCAAAAGGGAAAAATTTAATTTAATTAAAAATACGGTAGCGACGGCCAAAACTAATTAAAAACTTTTAATTGCGGCCAACCGACGTGGGCATCGTTTCGACGAAAAACTAGTCATCGAATTTAATAATTCGTAGAGGTTTTTCGCACCGATTTTTACATGAATGTTTCACGGGGTCGCGCTATACGAATGCAAACGTATTCTGCCTTTAGAAACAGGTAGTTTGGTTGGATTTTGGAGCAAAATGTATTCTAAGATTAATAAGGATATGTTTGTTGTATAAAGTGGATGAAATCCTCCTACGGGGACGTATAATGAGGGTACTCTTCAAAAGTGTACCCACCATTATGGTGCGCCGCATTAAAATTTCGCTCGAGCAACAAAAAGTATGTACGCTGATGTACGACACAAAACGAGAAGAATGTGTGTCCATTTTGAATATTTAAGTTCATTTTTTTTTTTAGAATAATGATGGGTGTCCTAAGTTTTAAAATAAAATTATATATGATATATTACGGTTAAATAAAATGTCTCAGAGGTACAAAGTTTAAAACTATTTTTGTACGTTTTATGTTATGTCATGAACATGAATGCTTTGAAATTTCTCAATCGGTCAAATAAAATAAATCGTTTTTCAAGTTATTTTATAAAAACAACATTTCTGAACCAAAGCAAGCTAATAAAAAGCTTGAAAAAAAAAAGTACCGAGAGAAGAAACTAGATTTATAAAATAATATTTTATTACTTAGAATCAAATAGAGTTATACGATTTATATTTCTGTGATGATTTCCCGAACATTTCTCATATCGTCGAAGGATACAGTATAATCTAAGTTTGGTAAATGGCCTTAGCGGCAAAGTGACAAAAGGATTTCCGCTTTAATTAATATCTACGTGTTTCGAATCCCAGCTTAATGTTTCACCACGAAAAACGTTGAGCTTCCCCTTCGGGGCGGAAGCTTTCCGCGGATTTCGCTCACCGAATACGCAAAATATTGATTTTCTTCGGTTATTAGCTCGATATAGCTTTATATTCTCCTTTTTTCTCACACAATATTATGGAATATAATGGCGGACGAGTCGATGAGAAGTGTTTTTCGATAATGGAGCGGAAATTTTTTGGCAAATCATCCGGTTCGATTATGCCCATCGAGAGAATAAGGCTACACCTTGTTTGTTGCTTCGTTTTATTGTTTGACTTTGTTTTGTTGTCGGCTTGTTTTTCATCACCATTTTTTTCCATTCCAACGTGTGAAAAACATCGACTCGATAAAAGTCCTTGTGTAGCCAACGTATTTTCCTAATACGAATTACAGGTTTTCCCTTTCAGCAATGTTTTTTCAACACCGCACGTTATTTAAGAATTAGTACGAAAGATCACTTTATATAACTCAAACAATTCCGCACTCACAAAAACAAATTTTCAATTCACACATAAAACTTCAAATTTCACAAAAATGAAAAACCCAAATTTCGCAACCGCCATCGAAAAAAATTTGCGAAAAAAAGCGAAGTTTCGAATTCCGCCGATTTTTCCGAATTACACCGGTCATTGTGTTTTCTTTGTCCGTGTTGCGTCGGCAAAGGGCACAATGGATGGCTTTAGTTACGTGCCAGAGCGCTGTGTGGAAATCCGTGTTGGTAAATTAACAGTGGCCTAAAGCACCCGCGGGACATTCGGCACCGTCACCTAATGGACACTAATGACCGGCGCACACATTCCGCACCGTCCGCAGATACATGTCGGAAATTCCGTTCGACCTGCATGTGTTTTGCGCATCAACTTTGCGTCTGTGTTCATTAGGTAAATGTGATTAATGATCGCGGTGATCGTAATAACCTGTGTAAAAATGAATCTTCTTTATCAGAATGGTGAAAAAACATGTTAAAAAATGATGATTTGAGAATCTTTGTTGCTGGTATTTAAGCGTATTCGATCGATGTGGAATGTATGGATAATCTCATGTATTATGTAATATAAAGTGTAATGTAAATATTGTCATTTTGCTATTTTTAACGGTTCTTGAATCGATTGATGTGTTTATGTTGGAATTTGGCGTTAATTAATTTATGGTCGACCGTAATCAAATTGACAAGGATGACTCTCTTGGGAAAAAGTTTTAAGTTATATTCTTCATAGGCTATATAATTACCATTAGAAAATTAAAAAAAGAGTTTTCTTATTATTATATGAAGTAATATGATATGTGAAATAATATTTTAACGAATTAAATAATTTCATTTAAAACTTGGATTTTACAAAAAGAGGTTCATTAATTTTAAGTGATTCTTTCTAAAAAAATTTAACATAAAGAGAAAATAAAATTTTCAAACTATTAACTCGCTACTAAACCCAATTTTTTTCCAAATCCATTCAATTTCATATTTCCACTAAAAAACCGAAGCATTATATAAAAACCATTAGTGAAATAACTGAAAAGAAAATATTTTTTATTTACCCGATTTAATTGGAAACAAAAATCGATTTCTCATTCAAAACACACCATTAAGACGTTATGAAATCGTAAGCATAAAATTTTATTATGCATTAGCGGAACGAGCGATATTTTCCCACCGAAAGTTATTCATAGCCGAACACACTGAAAAACTTCAGGTGGGCCTTTTCCGTGGCAACATTTCCGTGAAAAAAATTCGGACGATTTCAATAATTCAAACTGCGAACGAGCCACTGTACAGCAATGGGACATTAACGTGTCACAATATGGTGATCGATGGGGTGAAAGTTAACCGTACACCGACTAACTAAATGGCCCGAATGTTCCATGTAATCGCACCGACAGTGAAAATTGGCAATGGTCACGCTAATTAGTCAACAATGTGACCCATGTAGCAATATGGTTTCTGTTATCGGACGAATGGTTTGTGTTCTGAAAGCAACAGATTATTTGGTGTTGAACGATCTGAGAATTTTGTGTGTCATATGTGTTGATACAATGAATTAATTCCTCGGTATTATGTTCAAAGAAGCTGGTAAGAATTATACACATTATTTGTTTTAATTAGTTGCAAGTGCCACTTGAATTTATTATAATGCTTTCCAATTACGAAAACGCTGAGCATGTTGTGTAAATACACGAAATACATTTGTCAAGTTTATGAATGCCGTTTAGTTGTTGAGGATAGTTTGTACTTGTCGGTGGTTTGTCATTAATTCGTGCCATCGTTGGAATTTTCGCGCTGTAATAATTTGAAAAATCGATAAAATGTCGAATTTGTCACGGAAGGTATGAAACATTTTTGGATACTATGATTTTCGTGTGTTTTATTTATTTAAAATATCTTTTTATTTTAGGTACTTTATTTGTTCTCGATTATTTTTTTCACGTCAGCGTCAGCTTTATATACAAATAGCGGAAATAATTATCCCGAGACTAAGGCATCTGAAGTTGATAATACTATCAATCCGGCCGATTCAACAATTTATAATAAATATTTATTGGGTATGGAAAATATTAACGATTCATTTATGATGCCCGATAATCCTATTTTGAAAATTCTTGGAATTAAAACCGACGTCGATGATTATAAAATATTGTACTTAGAAAGACAGCGAGCATTCAGGGAATTTTTAATTAAAAAGTACGAAGAAAAGAAAAATAATATTATTTCTAATGATGTATAAATTAAATAAAAAAAATAAATATTTTTATGATTTTTTTTGTATTTTCTCTGATAGAGAAGCGTAATTTACTAAAAATTTTAATAAATCAAAAATCAAAAAAATCGCAACCACAATTCAGACATTTGATAGACTAAAAACTTTAAATCTTTCAGGAGTTGGGGATTAGACGGTTTTATGGCCGGCCGCCGTCTGAAGGCGGTTTTTCTTCTCGCAAAGTAAGACTACAACTTTGAACGTTGTACATTAAACGATTTCTTAGATAATTTATATCCAGCTGTTCGGTGTAAATTTAACGCGAACTTTTGCTTCACATCTCGCACAATATACGTATACAAACACTGGAATATGACTATTTAATACATACACAGCTGCGAAGTCGTCTTAAATGATACAAATGACGCACCCGAGGATTAACTTTCGTATGAAAGCGCATATGTGCAGTGTTGAATCTGCATAGCAAATACGTGATATTTGATCAACGCAAATTCCAGATATTTATACGTGTTTTCTTGTATAGGCGTGCCTTTTAGATTCTAGCACAACAGATTATCATGATTGATAACTTTTATGCATAAGGGACACGAATGATAAATGGCTTTTTATATCCCGCACGTACTTCTGATACGCATATACGTTTCGAATGTAATGTACGCTTTTTTCGAACATCAATTTTATGGCGGAAAAATATCGCGAACAATATGAAATTGCTTCTGTTTCGCTCGCCAATTTTTAAAGTCATCAATTTTTATACGCGCGCGAAATTTCACTTCGCGCGTTTTTTATTGCGCCGCTCTTATATAAGGTCAAAAGGGATATATCCAATTTAAAACAGCCACAATCGATGAGGCGATGGTTAAACCTTTGTTCGAAATTTTAATACACTTCCATCGGGTATCTCTCGCTGTTTTCGCTTCGGCATGCGTGGCCCGGCGTAATATATTATGTCGGGTATAAAAATGTGTGTATTCGAATTTTATTATCTTTTTCGGAACACAACAGCTACTTTTTGCTTTCATCATTGGATGGGATGTACAAATAATATTTTTCTGGGTATAAAAGGAAAAAAATGTCGAATTGTATCGCTGAATACGAACGCGGAACAATGTGTGATCGAAAAGTGAGTATCGGCGATTTTTCAGCGGTGTATGGGGAAAATATGAAACGCAAAATGTTTTTGAGTTTTCAAACTGATGCTTTATTTCTATGATTAAAGCCTTGCAAATATAGTTTCAATATTCTCGAAAATTTTTTGTTTAGAATAATTCATTTTTTAATGAAACAAGAAATTGATTTTATAAAATTTCCATGTACTAATAGTTGATCAAAAAATTTTTGAAAATAAAATTTCATAGAATTTTTTATAATTATATTCGTAGAATTTTTGATAATCAAATTCGTAGAAATACGATATTACACATAATCATCAATGTTTTGTTTTTGTTAAAATTCGATAAATATGTAAAATATAATTATTTCCTGTATGGAAATGCTCTAATTATACCGGATGTTTTGCTTAGTACATATAAATTTTTGAAACTTCATGTTTATTATCATATATAATACTAGATATGATTTATACAATTGCGTTGAATATTAAACCTTTATTAATAATTCATAACCGAGAATTTAAGAAAAGTAAAATATTTACATATACATATGTAGGTATAATAAAGAATATAAATTTTTGCTACAATACACATGTAAAAAAAACGGTATATTACTGAAAAACAAAAGGAATTATTTTCGAAAGAGAAGACGTCATACTTATAATAAAAAAGATTAATTGGTTTTAATTGAGGATAATCAGTAACGCACGCCACATCTCACTTGCAATATCAACATCTACAATCGCCACATAATCGGCGCAAACCACAAACAATCATCATTGTTGAGGAACACTGACGACGAAGGATATCTACCACGACTAGACCATAGTCCTGACGAGGGAGACAGACGATACTAGCACGGAGAAGGGGGACAAACACTCTTCATCACATATTCATAGTGCGCCGAAAAATACGGCAGTACGCCTTCGTGATTTGACAGGACTAGAACGAGTGTCCTGCGAAACAATCCCGACAACAAAAAAAACAACAATCCCACCAACCAAAAATGCATACGAAATCAAAAGTGCGCGACAAGTGTTGAAACAATCGAAACGATGACGTTACCCAAGTGAAATCCAAACCTTTAACACACATTAGAAAGTGTAAATAGAATTTATATAAAACACAATCGAATTCGCAATATTTATACGTTAGTATTAGTGAGTGACGTTTTTGTACCGTGTGTGTGCCCGTCCGCCGCCAATTGGGAGGAAGTGATCTGCTTCAATAGGTCCAGTCGTGCGGCATCATTATTGCTTATGAGTGTGACATTTGGATGAGGTTCCGTCAGCTCAATAAAGAGCCGGCCCTGGGACTTGATTTGATTAGCCGTTTGTTCAACTCTGGCCTTAGGTATGTACCGTTCGCTCCTAGCAGCCTCCTTGATGGATGTACGCATGTCGGAGGATGAGGAAAAGCTTCGGATTCGGCGGATTTCGGCCGCCGATGAAGATTGACTGAGGTTCGCTTAATGCCGTTTGATGTTGTCAGAATCTGCGGTGTCGAGTCTCGATTTTGATGTATGGCGTGCGTTTTGGTGTTGTTTCGATTTTGGGGAGTCGCTGTTTGGAGTGTATTGATTTGAGATGAAAAAAATTTGGGAAAAAATTGCTCGGGTGATGCAGAATCTTTAATATTATATGTGGAAACACGAATAGATATTTATAATCTTATTTAGTTAAATCATGGAATCAAATTGGTTTTTTGATACCTTTGATATTTTTGTGTTTCTTCCGAGTTTTGTATGTATTTTATATTGTAATTTGAACTGGAAGTTTCTTCGATGTAATATATTTCGAAGATCATATTTCAAGAAGATATTGTGAATATTGTATCAAGTTTCAAATTATATACAAAAGAAATTATTTTATATCAAATTCGATTAAGATTTGACCGTCATGACGAATCAGCATTGTGTATACAAATATCACATGTTCAGTTAATCATATTTGAATTCAGTCGTATGGCGAAATTGAATGATGCCGACTTACACGCGTACGTGTTCTACGACATACATTTGTACGATCTCACGCTCAACTCCGAAACCTATATTATATTTATGAATTAATACAAAATTTCTCTAAACGAGTTAGCCACAACTCTTATCGAATTTTGTCGTCATCGTGAAAAATTCACGCGGACGAACTTTGCGCAGAATTCGCTTCCCGATAAATTAAGCATCTTCGCCTCTGAATATTTGACTTATATTCCGTTTATTGAAGTTTGAATTTCCCAAGAGAGCGGCCGAAATCTTTTAATTATTATTTGCGCGACCACGTTTTGGCGCGATTTATAAGCAAGAGGGCGAAAATTCGTAGGCGGACTTTTCGTGAGGGAGGGGGGGGAGGCCAACTCCGTAAATAGAGTGTTCGAGTCATACAATAAATGTCGAGAGGAAAGTGGAAGAAAGGATGTGTTGCCGGGTTGGGAGGTGGTCGTTTGGACAGATGGAAAAACACTTGACAGTGGGTAGGGCTGAAAAAAGAGATTCGTAGAAGGGACCTGAGAGATATGTGCTTTTCACATTAAATTGCGACGGACGGTTCCTTTGCGGGTTTACGGGCGAAGTGTATGAAGCGATCGAGATCAGGATAATATATATTTTTTTTTTAATATGGAGGCCAAAAATAATATTGTCACTTTGTAAAGTATGTACTTGTGTAGGTTGCGTCTTTTCCGCACTTCAGAAAAATAATTTTGCTGAAATTGCGGCAGAAATTTTTATTAAGAATCACGTATCGAAATTTCTATTTTGATTATTTGAATTAATTATTATTTACTCATCAATTTTTGCCACGCATTTTGATTTTAAATTAGGTTACTACCTGATAAATATTTTGCAAACAACAATACGTGATTGTTTGTTTCCGCGAAGGTTGCATTTTTTTCCGCTAACACTGTTTACGGTTGACACAATTTCATAGTTTTTTCGCTATAAAAAGAGGATTTTCATACCACACATTATCAGTTCTTTAAGTACTTTCGTGGTATTTTGAACTTTTAATATATCTCCGAAAATTTTCCATTAAATCTTTGAAAATGGTGCGCCTTTTGAACTTTTATACCTCCGGAAAAATCTTCCTCGTTTGCATCATGTTGATTTTATTTGCTGCTCTGGGTTCTGTGAGTACATTTTTATTTTATTTTATTATTATTTTGCATAAAATTACTATTAAAATTTCTTTTCAAATATATAGACTCAACCTATAAGACTTGGTTTATTTAACGGAAATTACCATAGTAACCCTACTCTAGGAAGAGGTGTTCCTGTTCATATCAACAAACCATTTCATGTCAACTACAGCCCATTCCATAGAAATACACACATGACAGGATTTGGACGTCATCTTATTTGAATGTAAAAACGACATGAAATTAGCAGAGTATCCAGTATTAATCTGACAATAAAATCACATTATTCAAGCAAAAAAATTTGCTCAATCATCAATTAATTGGAATCAATAGTGCTAATTGCTGACCTGGTCTTAAAAAACGTGTCACCAAATATTTGAATTGTAAATAATATTTCTTTAAATATATATCTATCAGGTTAATATAAAATATTACTCTTATTTTTATTTTTAAATATGGTTCATTATAATTTTACAGGCTAAATTTTTTTTCTAAAAAAAAAAAAAAAAACACTGAAATTAATTTAAAAAATTCTTAAAAAAATATACTTTCAGTATATTCACTCGTCTTTCAGCGATGGATAAACGCCTTTGGTACTATCGCGGCACCATTTTTATGGTTTCTAATAATTAATTTTATCGTATTGTGTATTGTTCGGCATTCTTCAAACGGACAGGGGTTGTGTGAAAAGGAATTTTGTGTGTCAAAGATGAGTTATTTTTGAATTATATATATGGCACAAAAATATATTATACGTGGGCAATAAAACGTTCTTTTGTCGGATGAGACTTTTTCGAGT
The DNA here is from genome assembly GCA_009617725.1 of Hydropsyche tenuis. Taxonomy (NCBI): domain Eukaryota; kingdom Metazoa; phylum Arthropoda; class Insecta; order Trichoptera; family Hydropsychidae; genus Hydropsyche; species Hydropsyche tenuis. Next base: position 1,459,486 of record VTON01000021.1, on the reverse strand, counting down.
CGACTTCAAAGGTCTCGAATAAGTTAATGAAATATTCAATGTTGGCGTATGCGTGTATTGACTTTGTGTCGCACGTTGAGCCTCTAAATAGTGGATTTACATATTCGTGCTTATTTTTTATTACTTAAATGTTTTTTTCCGGATACGTGCTCATCGTTTCTTCAAAAATGTACTGACTCATTTTACAAAGTAGAAGCCTATTTGAAAATATAAGTTTTATCTATTAATTTGTATCAAAAGAACAGCGAAACGTGTACACTATATAAAAGCAATAAATAATAGCGAAATATAATACTGCTCGGTAATAAATTACGAAGGGAACGTACAATTATTTCATTTCCTTTATCAGTATTCCCTACGGTGTGTAACGTTAATAAATTTAAAGGGTTTTCCCGAAATATAAACAGAAATAGGCTATTTTGTTCACGCCGCAATGTTGTTTTTCCAAAATATACATCGATATTTTTATTTATTTTTTTCGTTCAAATATATTTCGGTTGATATGATATGACCATTGTTGAAACAAGGTTTTCATTGAAAGCTCTCTTCACAAAAGTATTTCCGCATTCGTGAAACGGCGAACATTACGGTTGAACATCTAACAGTTTACCCAACTGATATGTTGAATATATTTGTTTTTGGTACGTACAGTTTCGCTTAACTTTGGATCATCGTGCTAACTTTTGAGACATATGAACAAAGCCTCTACAATGTCAGACCGCATTAAACATCGCTGTAACCAGTTATAGTTTATATTGTTCCAGGAAATTTTTATTGAAACGTGTGTTATGTATTAAATTTATAATACGTGTAAATATCATATTTATTGAGTAATTTAATGCTATATTCAATATAGTCTAATCTCTAATGTAAATTGACGATGAGATATTACTTATGATAATAATAATATCCTCCATATAATAATAGCGCTATTCTGTCTGTCTGTCTGTCTGTCTGTCTGTGTGGGGTCACGCTAGAATTTATGCACTGAATTAGATCCTTTGCCAATGTGCGTTAAGGACTATTTCAGCGTTCACATTTTCACGCTAGAAATTATGCACTGTTCGAAATTGGAAATTTTTGTTTTTTATTTGAATTTGAATTATAATTATTAATTATTAATATTTAATTAATAATATTTTTTTTTACATTTGAATTTAAGTAATTTTTATTTTGATTATTATATTAGGGGTACCGGAAAAAAATCCATTTTTTTTAAACATAATAAAAATTTATATTAGGGGTACCGGAAAAAAATTCCATTTTTTTTAAACATAATAAAAATTTATTCATATATATTTACGGGCATATAGTAATTATAAAATATAATCGCCATCATTATTTAGGACTGTCTGCCATCTATTAGGCAGCTTTTCGATCCCTTTTTTCTAAAATATGGCTTTGATGCAAAATATGAATTTAAATGGTTTTCTAAATTTTTTTTCACCCTGTTGACTTTTTTTCCCTTAGTGAATGCTCCAAGAACATAAACAAATAAAAATCTGATGGCGCAAAGGAAGATGATTTTGAACTTCGAAATTGAATTCGGTAATTTTCCCACATTAAAAAAAATGTAAAGCATCTAGCATAGTACCTCCTGGGTGATGTGGAAATCTATGCTTTATTAGATAAATTAATATTAAATTAAAATAAATATTGTAATATCTACAAAATATTCTATAATATTTTATATAATAAATTAAATAAACATTTCACATTTTCAACTATATATTCAACGGGTAAATATACTGTCATTATATTGTATTTTCAAATTTTTTTCCTCAAATCACGCGTGCGATGTTATAACATCGGGCCTACCGCTCGTTGATAATAATAATAATAATAGTAATAATAATAATATATATCGTTATATTAACGGATCTTTATATTAACGGATCCGTTATATTAACGGATCTTTCACTGAATTTAACTTTTCCAGTTTTTCAAAATTTTAACTTTTTTTTCATATTATGTATATTAGTTTAATATTAGGTGCAGCGAAATGATAAAAAAACTCATTTTTTTTTAATTTGTGTGACTTAGACCACTTTCCAAATTATGGGCACATATGTATGTCCTAAATTAAGATTGACAATACAAGCTTTTTATTCAACGACAACATTGAAAAAAATATAAAAAAACATGCCTAAAAAAATCAACAAACAATAACAACAACAACAAAAGGGCAAACGGGAAAAGCACGTCGTGCGAAAGCCCACGTAACGCGATAAGGTCGTTGCTAGGGTGAAATTAGATTAGAAAAGTCCTAGAAGAGCACTCGTGAATATTTTACTGCCGTCGTGTGATGCACATACGCACGGATGGCTCGTAAAAATGGATAAAAATTGAAGGGAAAATCCTTCAATTTTACGTTTTTTCTGTACTGTGTTGTCGAGGAATGCTCACATTGTCGTTTTGTTCCCTGCAGGGTAGTTTTTTCTTGTATTGTCGTTCATCTGTTGCATGTGGGGTTGATTTAGAGCTCCGATAAAAATATATGAGGTTGTTGCATTGTATTATATGTTTTGTGCAGTGATAGATTTTGTTGGTTCGTATAAAATTTTATTAAAATTGTAGCAGGTTGAAATTTTATGATCAAGTTGATGTTTAAGGACAAAGCTGATATTACTGTTTATATTATATTATATTGGTGCATATAGATTGGAATTAATAATATTTTATCTGCTCCATTTTGACCGTTTTATTGTCGTTTTTTTATATTTAATAATTTGTTTTAAGGGTATCGTAAAATTAATGAATCATAAATTATCATGGTTCCATTTATGGTTATATTGCACTAGCTTATTTAATGACATGACAATTAACAAGAAGCATAACGAAGTATGATATTCTGAAAATATTATTCATTTTCAATATTGCAAGTCAAAAGTACTATACTTTATTTGTAATAAATTTATGAAAATGATTAATCAATTTATTCTCATGCCCATTTAAAAATATAAAATAACGATAAAAAAATAAGTACCGTTATTGTTTTATAATATGTAATGATTACATTAATTATTCATACTTTGTGATGAAAATGTTATATTCGTATAATTTTTCATTATAATTAATGTTTTCTTTATTTACAGTAAATTTAAATATTTAATTTATAGATTGGAACAAATAATGTTACTTTCTAAAGTATGCACGTATAGAAATCGTTTGGGAAAATAAATAATTTACATATTTTTTCGCAATTCTCGTAATATCGAGAAAAATAGTGCACTGGGAATAGCACAAAGGGACCAAATGAGAAATACAAAGGAACAACCGCAATATTCATTGATATTTTACTGAAAACAATGAAACTGGCATAAAACCAAAAAGGTCAAATAATGAGAATATTCTTGTACAAATCTAAATGCTCTTACGAAGTAAAATATTTTTTTCAAAAAGATATTATTATATATTATATTTTCATATAATTTTTCTAATGTATATTTGCGAAGACTTCTTGAATATTTTAGGAGCATATTTCTATTGTTAGGATGCGTATTTTCCGAGTTTTCGAGAAGTGTTAGCAAACAAATCATGTTGACTATGGTACTTCAACTACAAATGTTACGGTTGTATTTCGTTTTCTATTGTGTTTCCGAATTAATAGTTTGTAAATTAACGAATTGTATTATATTTTATAACGAATTAAGGTTACAGATCCATTTAATTATTTTCATGAATATTTCATGAGAATGCTTAAGATGAAAGTGGATTTTCCGTGGACACCATGTGTTTCCGATAAGATAACGACGCATAAAGAAGAAAAATATATTATATATAGCCGCTTTCACAAGACCCTCATAAATAATATGAAGAATAACGATCGCACTTTGTCTGTACATTATAAATTCATTTCTAGAATATCGAATAAATTTATTTGGAATTATGTCTATTGAAGCATACATATTTTAGCATTGTTTACTTGCGCACGAACGTACAGTTAAAATGCGTCTGCAGCGTATTGCATTTGAGAAATATGCTGCAGACATGCAAAGCTTTTTGCTTTCAAGATTTACTTACCGCCACTCCAAAAACATGAAATATTAACAATGTTATATAGATGAATTTCGAAAGTAGATCACTTTGACATGGCATGTACATTTTTCATGAATACAGCGATCGACCCTCGTGCCCTACACCGGTATATATCATATACATATGTATAATATATCGTATGCTCGCGCGAGCATATCATCTCGATCTACTTTTTTTCTCTTATGAATATTTAAAAGTTTTTCACGAGCAACGACTCGAATAACTCGGTAATAAGTCGTGATGGAATACCATTTTGTGTGATTGATGATATTTTTTTTATTCCGACCGTATATTTTCATATGTAGGCGGAGGATGTTTGCCATAGATTTTTATCAAATTGACAGACTAATGTTTGCCTATATGCCTGAAACAATGAGAGTGTCATGATTGCTGTGAGGTTAACGATCTTGAATAATTCACCTTTTCATGCGGTAGCAAATTTTTTTAGTTTAGTTTTAAGCTCTGCTTGTTACATATAAGGCTAAATATTACGTAATTTAGTATCAAATTTTTAAAAGCCTCTTCTTTTATAAATTTTTTCGCAGTATAAATATGACATAAAATTATTCACTTCTGTGAAATTATTTAGTATGTTCCATTACCGTTAAACATAAAACTAATTACATGTTATATGATAATTTTAATTATATCTTGCTACAGTTATTACTGTTAAAAAATAATCAATGAAGGAATAAAACTGGAATTCTCAGAAAAAAACACCACTCTTACGAAAGCCTTCGGACTTCTTTTATAATGAGTCCTTTGCACGAGCTTACGTAAGCTCGAAAGCGGATTAAAGCTCGATTATTAGAGCTTTTACTGCGCAACGACTCGTCGCCACACGAACAAATCCTTTTCTTTGACGTCTACTTGCGTCGCCTTTCTACAACCACTGCCTTTTCCGCGCCCATTTTATCCGTCACGATAATTTTATTTTCGGGACAAGGTCCGACGACAAAATTATGGCCTGGCTCGAATTTATCATGTGGAAGTCGTGTAGGGTACGTGCGGGCCTCCGTGCTTGTTAACGGCAAAGTTATGGTGCCGTTACAATGGCGAGAAGTGTTGCGAATCGCCGTTAATGTGGCGAAATGCGTTATAACGGCCGATCCGGGTTGATGTGTGGACGTGTTACTTGAAAAATCGTGTTTAAGTAGTCTTAATCGGGTCGATTTATTTCGTTGGCTTCTTGAAGTATTTGAGTAAGGTGGGCGTTTGTGATGGACGATCGTTTTATGTTGAATGAAGGTTTTTTTATAAATAAAATTATGATTGTTAAATTAATTAAATGTTAAATAATTTTATGAAAAGTTCGAAAATTATGGTTCAGTGTTAGCACTTTACTTTAACGCTTGTATTATATATTATGAGAACAGAAGATGTTGTAATTTTTAGCTGTTAAGTTGATGTTAATTATCTTAATTCAACTTTATACTTCTGCGTTATTAGTTTAAAACAATCGACTTGTTTTATTAACTCAAAAAAGTTTATACCAACAAAGCTTTCAGCAAATGCACCCACTATAGAAAACGTCGGTAATTAACTTCATTACGCCAACAGCGAAACGAACCGAGCAAAAAGGTTTAATTTTTCAAACGCCTCTACACACCTAAAAACCTTTGTACGAATTACACTTTTTCCCGGAAACAAATCGAGCCAATCCCGTTCATACACATCCTTAAAAATACCCTTCAGGACCATACTAACATCTACATCCAGTGTCGGTTTCTGCACTGTCGTTGCAGCAGTAGCAGCGTGCACTCATTAGGGTTAATGGCAGGTTGCGGTTCGTTTCCACCTGGGAAGCCATTAACCGAAGCTCCTGGAAAATAGCACAATAGTGCACCTGGACAAGATTGGTTCGGGTTGTACACGTGTTGATCGGATTACACGTGTTGATGGTGTGAGTTTAAGTTTTCCGATATGTGGGGGAGGTTATTGATTGTGGAAAGTGTCGACGATGTGATTTCGTGTTGGCAAATTGTATGTATATGGTCGTTTGGTTCGGGAAATTGTTTTACTTATAGAATTTTGTTGAGAAAATATTTTGTGTCTGAATTTCCTTCTATAATATTTATTTTATCGAATTGAGGGATATTTGAAATTTGTTTTTTATGGTATTCATTTTAACGTCAATATAATGAAAAAAAACGATCAAAAAGATTATTTTGAAATCGAAATTTATTTTGTTTTCAGTGCGTATGTATGTGAATTTGTAACTATAATATAATAGATTAAATTTACCTGAAGGTATACTATTGTGAACATATAATATGAAAATATCTAATATATCATATTATTATATATTATATTATTCATATGAAAATATTCTCTTCAATTTTTCTTCTGTGAAAGTCATATAAGAAAGAATCAAAATTAAATTTTTGCAATGATACGAAAAAAAAGAATTTATGTCGTTGAATTTTTTTTTTGTTAATAATAAATAGAAGGTTTTTGCCATATTCATGAAAAATTTTACGCATACGAATAAAAAAGTGGTATTTTGTATAAGCTTAATGTCGCCTTCCCTTACGAATATGTTTTTGTGTCGCGCATCGTAAAAAAGTTAACCGAGTTAATAACGCGACTGAATTTTACGACTAGAAGTCTCCAGCTCGCAAGAATGTTTCATTTGAATTATTTTTCGGAATTTTTCACGTACAATGGAATTTTTGCATTGATAATAATGTATACTACATTTCAAATTATTTTTCTTGCGTAACGATATTGTTCGTATTACAAAATTTGAATATTTATAATGAACGTCTTGAATAAAAACATGACGTATTTTAACATGAATTCATTTCTCGATTGAAATAACATACTCGTGTATTTTGAGCCGTTTATAATTGTTCAAGATCTTGGAAGGTTTATTTCTGAGCTATATTTATTTCAACAACAAAATTTTGCCTTGTGTAGTAAAGTGTCCCTGTAATAAATTACTTCGTGTTTACTATAAAAGTGTAAATAAGTGAACTGTTTGCGAAAACAAAAGTTCATACTATGTATATTATTTAATATAGGTGTATTTATAAATATTTTTCACTCATAATCACAAAATATTTTGTATTTATAACACATAATAAAAATTTGTCGCTATTGTTTTCACTAGAAATTCGTTTCGAAATGAATATTTTTATTTTGAATGCAGTAGGCTTTGCCATTTTGTTTAATTTTGCCAATTTATTCTTTTATCAACAGTGCTATTCTCCGTGATTTTGTATTTTATATTCAGTCACTGAAAAAGTAATTTCATCGAACACAAAATAAACATCGAGAATATTTTGCTTTTATAAATAAATTTTTATCAAGAATTCATCAATTTCAGAGTTTTTTTGTGTATTAACTTGCTATCTATTTAAAATGCAAGTCATGTTTTATTAAAATAGATAAATATATTTTTTGCGTAAGAATTTTCCGAATTTTCTAGATTACGCACGAGTAAATTAAATAACTAAGGAAGGTGCGCTGTTTGATCGTTCCACAGCAAAAACTGTTCAAGAATTTTCTGGAATATCCCACCCATGAAACGAACCAAAGGGAAAAGACGATGATGCAATCTTGAAAATTAGACCAATGCTATTCCCAAAGGAAGCTACCTGCAAATTTTTTTCAAAAAAACTTTTACGTCTCTTTGTTTGTAAAAGTGCTCGTTTGCACATCCGACTTATTTATCCCCGGTGGAAATTTTATTCCATTTATAATTTATTCAACTTAATTCCACATTATTTTTTAAGCATTTAACTTTTTTAACGTTCTTATGCGTTATAAAATTGTACGATTTTTCCTAGCAATTCGGCGTACACGTTAATAAACCCCTCATAAACATACGGTGGGCTTTCCGTCGTTTGTGATTTGATTTATACCATAACCCTCGAAAGGCGATTTTGCCTTTTTTCAGCTTCTGCGTGAATTCTTCATACAATTTTTTATAACAGCGATAAAACTGGCCCCAACCATTAGGCAGAGACGTTACCTTGCCGCTCGTAAAAAAGTACCTTTTCCACCCCGTTTTATTCGGACCTAGTTGCAAAATGAAATAAGGTCCTTGCAACGAGAACGGTGAGTCGTTTTCAAGAAAATAAATTTATTCAAAATGATTTGTATCGATGTAAACTTCAATTATATCCGGCTTGTTTACGGCAAGATCGTTAAGGAAAAATGGTAGAACGTTTATTGGTTCTCAACGACTTCGATGCAATCGACGCGTCGAAGTAGAATAAAAATCTATATTTAATGTGTCAGTTCGGATCCCTTAGGAAGAAGGAAAAAAACGAGAATATGCAAAAATCGGAAATATTTTCCTTTCGCTTATCGAGCTGTGGAATTTCCAGACGAGAAATTTTCCCGTGAACGCATTCACATTTTCCTAATGGCCATCTTGAACCGTTTTTCTTTACGCGAGATTTATTCGTGAAAATTTCCCATAACTATGTTCATTGATATTCTACGGCGGCCGGAGGGAAATTCAATTTCGATATTTACTTTAAAAAGTAAATGTAGCTATTCGATAAATAAGAACTGTTTCTCGGACAACAACATAAAGTATTTTATGAGTACAATATTACAGATGGTAGTAATGAAATTCGATACTTGGGGAAATTGAAAAAGTATTGTACACGGCCTCCTAATGTTTCACAATAACTTTTTTTGGAAGGAAATTTATTTGTTTTATACTATAAATATTGATTATTTTACGAAAATTTATCAAAAACCTTGTTGTTGAATATACATAGTTATTTTATTTAGATGATATAAAATGTTTTTTTTTCAATCTTTTTGTAGTTCTAGAAAATTATAAATCCACTTTTACGTATTCGATAAAACTTTTATTTTTTATATAATGCAAATAAAAAAATGTCTGATATTCATAATGATATTAGGTTTTATTCATTTCGCGTCCAAGGCTATACAAATGAAAAACGGCGAACTAATGCAAAATACAAACAAAAAATTCAATTAAAATAGAAAAAAAAAGAAGTATATAAATAGAAGTAAAACAAAGTAAAGTTAAATAAAAGAAATAAAAATTAAAAAGTAAATATAAAAGGTAAACTATCGGCTGACTGTTAAATCAGTATGGAGCTCTTCCACGCGCATACACCAGTCGATCGTTTTACTCGGTCGACTTGTCAATTTTATATTGCCTACAAATTAGCAGATCAGATCAAGAGCAGATCGTTGACTGGTTTGCGCATTCGCCACCAATTCAACTGCTCAATTGGCCCAGTGTGTCCGCAAGCAGACCAATCCAACAAAATCCAACCGAGAGACAAAAAAGTCTCTTGTCTGCTCCTAGCCATAAAGGCAATCGCTTAGGCTATTAAACTTGTTTATCGAATCGTTTATAATTTACGCACTTGCATGCACCTCTATATTGATTAAAATTATCGGCGGACAAAAAAACTCTCATCTGCGCCTAGCCTAATGCCATCCTGTCCCGTTGATGAGACGATTTAACGATTTAGCCACCATGGCGACTTTGGGGTGAAACCTGTTACGCCATGGTGGTGTAATTATATAGAGTCTTTTAATAGGGATTTCCGAACTTTGACAGTTGATAGCGGCCACATTTTTGAAGTGACATCTGTCAAATTGACTCTCATTTATTCAGTCTGTCTTAACAAATCACGATGAACGAATATAGTTCGAACGAACGCGTTCAACAACGCGTGAAAATGATAAAATTGTTTTATCAAAATGGGTGTTCTGTTCGGGCAACGTTCCGCGCACTTCGTCCATTTTACAGTTGCAATATGCGTCTTATCGAGAGGACTATTCGCAATGTGGTGAATAAATTTGAGTCCACTGGTTCAGTAATCAATCAACCAACACCTGTACGTCAATGAAAACGCAAGATTTGCTAAAAACATCGCCGCTGTCCTTGAGAGTGTGCAGGAGAATCCGAGGCAGTCGATTTCACGTCGCTCACAAGAACTCGGCTTTTCTCAGACCACAACTTGGTTAATTTTGCGTCGTGACTTGGGCCTGCACCCGTACAAAATTCAACCGACCCAGGAGCTGAAGGTAAACGACCATAGACAACGACGTGTGTTCGCTGAATGGGCTCTGGAGCAGTTGGAAACTGACCCTAATTTTCATCGAAAAATCATCTTCAGCGATGAGGCCCATTTCTGAAGTGAACTGGCCACCGAGATCGTGCGATTTGACCCCGTTAGACTTTTTCTTGTGGGGTTTTCTTAAGTCACAGGTCTATGCAAATAAGCCACAAACCATAGCGGCCCTCAAAGCCCATGCCATTGGTCAAATTCAGCCTGATTTATGCGCCAGAGTCATGGACAATTGGACATTTCGGATACGCGCCACCCAGAGAAGCCGCGGCGGATATTTGAACGATGTTATATTCCATAAATAATGATATCAATAACCCTTTCGGTTTAAATAAGAGAAGGTGACGCCATTCAATCGCTCGAAAATAAATGGTTGGCGAAATAGTTCCGCTACTGCCCGCTAGGTGAGTGGTTTCGCTAAAGCTCACTAGGTGTCACTAATCTAACTTTTAAATATACACGTACGCGTACACGTTTATACACGTACATACACCAATACTCATTCGTAGTTCGACAGTTGGTTGAAAATATTCCGACGTTTGGAGTAAACTACGCTACGCTAAACGACGTGTTTACTTCCACTTTCCTTACAGAAAAACTGAACGTGGGGGTTGGGCCAAACGCCGCATGTCTCAGTAAAAAGTCTGAACGTATTTATTACTAAACGCGCGTATAGGTTAGGTTAGCGTTTTTTGCGTCACATTTACTGAACGTATCTTATTCAATCAGTGGTGACATTTAAAGGTCATGTGACAAGTGACACCTAGTGAGCGTTAAGGAAACCACTTACCTAGCGGGCAGTAGCGGAACTATCTCGCCAATCATTGGTTTTCGAGTGGGTCAAAGCGTTACTTTGACTTTTGAGAACCAATATTTTAGATACCCGACGAGTCCGGGTCGGGTCCGGGTCCAAAATAAAATGTTTTAAAATTTGAAAAATCAAAATACATACATACAGACGAAAGATCTCAACTATGAACCTTCCGTGAAACGAAAGCTCTTAGGCAGGTATTTCTCAAATTGAAATACATGACGCATTCGAAAATGCATTGTATTTCGGACGACGGACGTGCATCCATTTATGCCCCATTGAATTTTATTATCCTTAGCGGTATTCTGAGAAGAAATTATTTGCGTACGAAAATAACGTTTTACATATGTATGTACTTTAAAAGGCAAGAAAATTTAAACTTCAAATATTTCGAATTGCTTATTCCATTTTTGTTTTTCGCCTATATTTTGTCAAAAAATTAAATTTTATAACGCATTTTGATTTAAAAAAAATATTTTTAATTAAAAAAAAATATTTCTTGTTACCCGGACCCGATGGTTTTTAATCCCGGGTCTCGGATCCGGGTTTTTCCATTACTCGACGGGTTCGGGTCCGGGTCGGGTCGAGTCCAGAAACCCTATATTTGCGTGTACACAAATAATAATAATAATAATAATTTCTTTCTCATCCACAGTGCCATTAGCGTGGGTCGGTGTCTTCTCCAGCGATGTGGGTCCCTGAGGCGTGGTAGCGCCATGGCGCTGCCTGCGCTCGCCGCGCTGCTGGTGCTTTCGCTAGCGGCGTCGGCGAGCGCGCAGAGCGTGCAACAATGCCCCCCGCATGCCGAAATCACCCCCTGCTCGTGCCAGGTCAAGAAGAACGGCCTGGACTTGCTGTGCGAGTTCACGGACCCGCAGCACATCAATAAGGCCATGGCCGCCCTCAAGGGCCGCTCCTCCATCATCTTTTACCTCAAGCTCAGGCATAACAATCTGCCCAAGTTGCAGGGGTTCGTGTTTTTGGGGCTAGACATCAGGCATCTCACTATTCACAATAGTAGTTTGGCTGTTGTTGAGGAGTCGTCGCTCAGCTCGATCGGTATGTATGATTGTTTTTTGTCGGGTTGAGGCTTGTGTGGGGTGGGTTTTTGGATGGGTTGGGGTTTGTGAGTTAGTTGTTGGAATGTTTATGTTTGTGAAGGAGAATTACATAGGTGTTGTTTAAATTTTTGTTTGATTGGATTGAGGAAATTTTCTTTGTTTGAATAATTTATTTTTTTTGTTTTTAAGTTCAACTGATATTATTGTGAGTGGGTGGGATCTTTTTATTTTAGAGTTATATTTTTAAAGTTTTCAGAAACTTAACGTTCATACATTTATTCGAATAGAACTTTGATTGTTGACTTTTGAACGTTTCCGTAATGTAAGTTTGCATCTTTTTCTTGCAATTGAAGGAAAGAACGGTCGTATTTGCAAACTTGACTTTGTCGTTCACTGTAATTTTTTTAAATTTATTCCCTCGCAATTTCAAGTCGTTCATTATATAATACAGTACTTGTCGAGGACTGATTTATTATTGGAAATATAGTAATTTAAAAATTTTTGAATTCATTTCTCTCACTTTCTTGAATATATTTTTAAATAATTATACGTTATTGTAATTTTTTATATTATATTTATAGAAACTGTATTTACTTTATACAAATAAGTTATTAAATTAATTCATAGAATCAATTAATGTTTAATGTTTATTAAATTAATTCTTAGAATCAATTAATATTTATTAAATTACTAGCTACCGTTGAATGTTGATTCAAGAATACTTCCATTGTCGCTATTCGAAACTATCGTATAAAGTTTTAATTGCACATTCGCTATAAAGTTTCCCACCAACGTAAACTTACTTAAATATTGGTTTTTAATTAAAATAAATCACTCAAGCTCTAAAGACAACGTTCAAATACGACAACGCAACTTCGATCAACCCTTCTTAGTTTTATTTGTTTTTATTGAAATCTAGCATGCCCCTGGGAACTATCTCCAGCTCTGAAACGGCACAAATTCACCCTAAGACCATTCTCCCGTCCACGTTTCCAAAAGTGAAACATCAGAATAATACCACAGGATCATAATGAAACCGTGAAAAGCGTACCGGGAACAGAGGCCCTAAAACTCACTAAGAATCCCACTAATAAATTACGAACCTTTCTCGGGATTATTTTCGTGCGCGCCTTCAGTTCGAATTAATAATTTCGCACCCGAAATCCTGGAACCATTATTAAATTTTTTTAATACTCTCCTTTCGCTCCTCGGAGGAGTTTTGCGTGTCGTTTTGTTTGAAAATCGCCGCAGAACAGTCCCTCGTCAACGTCATCGGCGTACACGGACATAATTTGGACACAAAAAGGACACGCAATCCAATCAATCGTTCGGTACAATGGCGGATTGTTTGCTTTCCGTACACTTATAAAGTGTTCCATTTTTCTTTTATCATTCCTTTTTTTGTTGCTTTCCTTCCGTTCCTTTTTCGGGTCCCTTTTTAATATTTTAATGTTTTATCGCTTTAAAAAAGCTCCCGGGAAAATCCTTTTTATCGAGTTTCTCAAGGGTGAAAACCTGAGGGTTGTTTTTGAATATTTCAAAATACTTTCCAGCCATTGTAGGTGTGTTATTAAATATTGAAATTCGACGTCACTTTAAAAGTACCGGCGTATTTGAAACAATGAGGAAATCTATTTTCACGAAACTCGCATATAATTTTCGATTAAATAAAGTCCTACTTTGTTTAATATAATGATTTTATGAATATATTAGCTATTAAATATAAATTAGATAAATTAGCTAAATTTCCATGAATAATAAATGTGATTATTATTCTATCGATACTTTTGAAATATTCGTATTTGTATTGAAACACATCGAATTTTTTTCCCACTGAAAACACTGAAATACCGAACAAAAGAAAAATCGACTCAATCAAACGATAAAAGGATTTTCCCACAGCTTAATTGGATTATAATCAAAAAACGGGCGAGGCCTACAAAAGCCGCAAACGAAGTAGCGTGTCCTTTTTTCGTTATGCACAAAATTATTATACATCATATTATATCCGACACATTTATGCATACTATATGGATTTGACACGCTTGTTAGAGCATATGAATTATTGAGGTATCGTCATCGATCACTTCGGTTATTATATTAATATAATATTATATATCCACACGTAATATATCACGAAGGTCGCTTTTGGACGGAACACGACATTTGCCGCTGTACCCGAATCTGAGTCTAACTTTTTGGGCCCATATCCATAGAATATTCATTCGGACGAAAATAGTGATGGAGTTTGCTTTCAGTGGCGGATTCGACCTTATTACCGTAACGAATCGATAACAATATCGTTTTGAGAACCACTAGGTGTTCTATGCCTGCGAAAACAATCGGTTCAAAATATATGAATAATAATTCGTGTTATTTTAATGAAGCACGTTCGAGGCGGACGTTGTGTGATGTAAATCCGAATAGAAATTGCGGTGGTGGAGGTAGTTGTGTTTTCGGGGTGAAGGTTTTTCTCAAATAATAAATTTTTATGTGGGGAATTGTATGATTTTCAAATATAAAAGATACGAGGCGAGACAATAGTTGTTTTTATGACACACAGGGATTTGGATTTAATAACAGGATTGTATTATAGAATTTCTCTTATAGTGGTTTTATATGAAAATAGAAAGATTCAAACAGAAATGAATAATAGATTTATTTTAGTTTTTTTTTTTTTTAAAGAAAATTTTGTATGTTTTTCATTGAGTGGTTGAGCTCACCTAATTATTATATATTTGAAATCTTTTCTTATTAACAATAATCCCAGATTTGTATAACATTAAATTATAATGCACATAAAATTTCTTGTTACCAGGTAAGGGTCTGACCCAATTGGACGTGTCACAGAATTCCCTGGGAGTGGTGCCTTCGGCGGCTTTGAAGAATCTCCATCATTTACTCATACTTAATATGAATCACAACAAGGTGTCCGTGATTCATGGCAAGGCATTCGAGGGTCTGGACACCCTCGAAATCCTCACACTCTACGAGAACAAGATCTATAACGTGGAAGTGGACGCCTTCAAGGGACTCGAGAAGTACTTAATCGATTTATTATCTAAGCCTTATGACCCTCCCTTACGTTCCGCCTTATTAAACTCTGTCATAACATACATCCATAATATCATATAATATTTGAATATATTTCCGTATTAAATTATTTGTTTTTTTTTTTCTTCAGAAAATTGAAAAGGCTCAATCTTGGTGGAAACGACTTGAACGCCATCCCTCAAAAAGCCTTGGCGATTCTTGATAATCTTAAGAGGCTTGAGTTACAGGAAAATAAAATATCTTCAATTTCGGAAGGTGATTTTGCAGGTGAGGAATAAATAAAAATGAAAAATCAGATATATAACGTATAAATTTTGCTTCTGTTCGTAGACTATGTTTATTTTATTGCGGTTAAAAATGTTATTATAATGGAACCATTATTTGCCTTAAGGTCAATGTTTCTGCGAAAGGAACATTTTCCGCGCATTAGTTGAATCTCTTCTCTTCATACAAATATGTATGATTACAAGCAGGTTCTGTTATTTGTATTGAAATTAACCGTGTTTGCATAAATGAGATTACCTTGCCGCATTCAACAGAGCAACATATAAGATTAATTAATATGCTAAAATTTTCATCTAATTTATTGAATATTGCAAAATATTTCAGGCAGCACCATAAAAACATTGATTTTAGAAATTCATGAAAAAAATGTCACCTTTGATTAATGTATCGGTTTTATAACATTGCTGATCCACCGAATATATAAAATTTCATTTTTCAGAACCAAATCGGAATAGAATATTCATTTAAAAATCGAGTTTCCTTGATCAAATTTCTTTCATAAAAGAATTAACAAACATTGAATCGAACAAACAACCGATGCGAACGTATTTGTTTACGTCTGCCAATCCGTTCGTTGATTGTCATTTCAAAGTCAAATTTAGACCGTTCACGAAGTTTCCCTGGATCGGAAAATCCAGAAGGAAAATTCTACCGATTCACCCTGGCCTACCCTCACACCACGTTGTCAAAATATGACCGCCCCGGTTGGCATTGTTTACCAGGGCGAACGGCACGTCCTGTCCGACGACGTGGACGCGAATGCCAAACTCGGCGAAACTCCCTTTGAAAATTCAGGGACGATAAACCTTTTCGTCATTAATCAAAGTCGAACCGGGATAACCGACGGAAACTTTTTTCTTTTTTCCCGGACGGGACTTTAGTAACTTTCGCGCAAGTAGCGAGATTCGATAACAATATTCGAACGCGGGCTGCCGCATAACTAGCTTTATACTTTTTTGTCATGCATTTTTTATTACGGGATTTTTATATTTGTGTGTGATTTTCAGGTCTGAAGAATTTGGACAGTTTGGGTCTTGCTCATAACCATATAAAAGAGATTCCCGGAAAGGTCTTTTCTCATTTGAATCTGTTGAATTCGTTGGAGCTCGAGGGCAATGGGATGACGCATATCGACGAAGATGCTTTTTATGGATTGGAAGGTAATTTTTCTTCTCAAATCGGTGTTAAAGTTGCAGAACTTCTATTTTTCACATTTCTAAAATATAACACAATTTATAAATTAAAATATTACATTAAACTCGATTTTGGTACATGTGAAAAAATCAAATTCCCACTCAGATTACATACATTTCACATTTTATTAAAAGTATACGTGTTGAGCGCGTTTCATAAAAACGAAAGCGATATCATTACAAGATTGTACGACGACAAAGATTAGATTTATTTCTCGGTCCTCAGGTAAATGAAAAAAATGATACAACACATCTCAAATAATCATTTATCCTGCGTCGAGACAGACTTGTCTCTTGTCTATTTAATGTCGTCCTTACCCGTTTTTTCTTACCGCCTGTCTGCGCCCTTTTTGCTATGATGCGTATCCCTGTCCATTCTTCACTTGCGACGTTTGCGGTGAATATAACCGACAATGGTAGCGAAATTGATACGATCTCTAGATAAAAAGGGGCTTATTTTCGTTCATGTACTTGGTAGTACGTTTTCGTGTATGGAAATTGAACGATGCGCATGGGAAATCTGCCGTGTGTGGCCACCGTATCTTCCTCGCACAGGACGATGCTGAAAAGCACGGTGATTTTTTTTTTTAATTCGAAGACTACGTTTCGTAGGAATTCTATTAAAGATCAATTCATTTTGAATAGAATCAAAACACAGGTTGTATGATTCTCAGTAGTTACGATTATGTTTGAGTTTTTAGAGTATAACATTGAATAAAGTACACATTTTGAAGCGAGCATACCGAGAAAATAAATTTCATTTCGTACACATAGATATTGTTCGACCCGTTGAGACCGAATAAATTCGCAATTTTTTGTCAATATCCGAGAAAATATTGCATTTCCGTCTGCGTCGAATACTATACACATTCATGTCTACCTATATGTATATTATTTTTCAATCTATTTAAAATTGAAATCGCGTTCACATGCCAACACATACTGACTTTTTACGAGTTTTTCTGCTGAACAATTTTAATTTCACAACGGACCGTTAAACGCTGAAAATCGTTCGAAAACCTCTTTTTTATTTTTCACACGATCGTCTCTATATATGGGAATGAAAAATGTGCACACAAAGGCGGGTAGTTATTTCGACGATTCGCCTTATGAACATTTTCGATTCAATAATACCGTCCTTATACTGAATCAATATTTCAGTTCTGAACACACAAATAGCCACCGTTTGCGTGACGACAATTTGTGGTCGCTAAGGGGTTCGTTAGTGCACATCGATAAATGACAAAATCTATCGATCAAATTATGTATTTTCTGATGCATTATACGTTTTTGGACAGTAGCTATTGTTTGTGATTGATCGGTTGTCGTATAATAATGAGTTTTCGCCATGGAATCAGCGTCGAAAAATTTCGCTTTCATTTTCATATATTTGATGAAATTCTGTAATATGCGTTGCTTCTGTATGTCCGACGTGAAATTTTTAAAATTAAAATTTTGCAAAGTACTATAAAATTTCATATTACTTAAAAAAACCAAAATGAATTTAAGAAAAGGGCATCGTTTTTTTTATTTTAATTTCGATCATATGAAAAATAAATTAAAAAACATAATATATACATTTTCCACTGAAAAGCCTTGATCAAATGCCAAGTCATTATCCAGCCACGTTAACCGACCCCATTATTATTTTTTAATTTCCATCTACGGCGCACCAGTGATGATAAACGATAAGACAAAGCGACGATTGTGCTTCGAGCAGATCGCGCGTGATTTGAAATTCAAATATCCTTCCATGTCACAGAGGCCCATTGTCAGCGCCCAGGGCCAGCTTAATAATTTAGACACTGTTATGAGGGGTTGGAAAGGGGTGGTTGACAACCGCGTGGCTCTTTAAACAGGAAAATGTGTGTTTGAATTGGGCATGTGGGTGGAATTAGATGGGCTCAAGATAAGATTTTTGATTTTTGTAAGAGAGATTATTTTTTAGGATATGGCTTTTTTCATAAAATGTATTTAATAATAACAATTTGATGGTATTATATTGTATAACGAACCGGGGTTTTTTTTAATACTGAAAATAAATTATAAAAATAAAATCGAAATTTGGAACGATGATTGTGAATTATTAAAATGGATCAGTAGTAGTCTGTTCTTTGAGTGTTTTTTTCCTTTATTGTATGTATCATAAAAAAATATGATATAATATATAAAAAGCTTAGGTTTTTAGTGGTATAAAAAGCTTTGTCCTGAAGTACAGGTTACATATGTTAATAGAAAAAGGCTCACATTTTCTAAAATATTTCTCAATAACTTATAAAACGGTTTTACACAACGAGTTTCAAATAATTTATATTATATAATGCTATTCACTAAATTTCGATAACACGCAATGTCTTATTTTACATAACGGAACATTATTCAATCAAAAACATATTTTTGAACCTTGAAAAATATTTTCAACTAACGTGCAGCACATTTCAATATCGCACATTATTTTTCACCACCCTTATACCCATTTTTCAATCAAACCAGCCTCACACTTTCACGAACATTTAACCTTTAACCAAACCTCAAATTTCCCAACGCAAAAAGCGACCCACCAAAAAAAAGATATTCAACCACTGAACAAGAGGCCAGGCGCCCAAATTTGCATAAATAAATGCCGCTGAATCCGGCCCTGTCGCTCCATTTGCATACGGCGTATCAACCGTTGGCCTTAATGGCAAGAAATACCGTTCTCGTCCGTGATTTAGCGCGCCATAATTCAAAGCGGGTTCATTTACGCGCGCTTCGCACACTTTTTTTGCGTCATGTTGGTAGTACGCGGCTTTTGCATTTGTATTGCGGCGGTTGTCGCCTTTGTTCCGTTAATGTTTCATTTTTTGTGTTGGAATTCGGGAAGTTTGCTTATCGCATGTAGGGCGCTCGTTAAGGGTGATACATGCGTTTGTCTCGCGTTTTGTGTATTTTTTAATTGTTCGAGCGGCAATTTGTGCTGTTACGAAACTATGTTCGAAATTGCCAAATTTACAATTGTAATTGTAGCATATAGTTGTTTAATGAAAAGAATTTTTTGATGTTAAAATTTTCTTTGACATCATCATTTGTATGAATAAATTTAGTGAAATGACAAGAATTTTCTGATATTGCTTGACGTTTAAATTTTTTTTATTTAGTAATAATGAAAATAAAATAAAATATTTGTGTTTTGAATATGTTGAAAATTTTCATCTATTGCTTGAACTATTTGTAGTTTATTAATTATATTAAACAAAAATAAATAATTGATTTTATAATTGTATCGACACGAAAGTATAATAAAACAATATTGAATAATAACAAAAAGATACATCTCGCAAAATGAAATTTTTAATTTCCTCACACAGAAATAGCTGAAAGTAATTAATTTTCCAATTTATTTCCATCGGGACGACCTTTTACTTAATTTATAAACGTGGGATCGATAGCCAAACCGAATTTCATTAGTCAAAATCAACAGATGTTCGGAGGGCTCATGAAATATGTTGTTAATCCCGGCTCGGACGAATTATCCTTTGTTTGGTCCCTTTCCGCCTCGTCTTCTCCGCATCACAAAATCCCATAATAATACGTATACTGGCGCATTTCCTGAGACGAATATTCGAATTTTCGTTCGACGAAAACTGTTTCCGGAAAAGCCGCCCGCTTATATCAAAGCGTTTTCATGGAAGTATAATATTTTGTTTAGACACTGCGCCGATTCGTGTTTGCTTGTTTATTTGCACCGTATCGGAACGGAAAACGGAAGTTGTCGGTTTTCCGCTTTTACGGTTATAATATTTTGTTACTAGGGAAAATCGAGAAAATTCGCGCGTTACATACTGAAACGGCACGCGTTTCACAACGGCGATGACGCACATTTCGATGAAGTGTGGATTGATCCGCGGTATTATGTTTTTCTTCGGAACAACAAGAAATATGGATATTTTTTTCACTTTGCCTTTTATGTTTGCGTGTTTTTCTCATTTTTTTTACAAGCATGTTCCTTACGTATATAAAAAAATACACGCGAACATTTCACATAGCTTGTACCGTTTTCAGCAAGTGCCCGAATTAATTTAACATTTTTCTCTTTTTTTTCATTTTTTTTCATTTTTTTTCTTCGTTTGTACTTCTAAAAAATCTTATTCTTATGCGTGTTCCCATCCCCGGAGACTTGAACTTTATTATTTTTATTTTCAACCTTTTTTGTATTTTCCGGTCAGTTCCCTGAAGAGTATCGTATATATAGCTTTTACAGGTTTTGCATTTAATATTAGATAAATTCGTACTGAATGGTGAAATCTACGTCTCCAGATTACAGGGTATAGTCCTTCTACGAATTAGTGATGATTCGTGTTTGCCACACTAATTAGGTTTCCGTTATGATCTAGTAATTAGTACCATTGTGCTCTTTGATGTGTACATTTCCATATAGCGTGCTGTGTGATTTAAATCACTACGAGATACTAAATAGGATCACATTAAAATCACATCTGTTTTAAAAGCACTGCCTTCAATCAAATTATATGAATGTACTAAATTGGATAATGTAATATTTTATTTAAAATATTTTAATTTTACAACCTCAATTAATCAGCACTACGTAGTAGATAGCGTTTAATTCATTTGACGATTCAATTACAAGATAAAAAGTTACGACCTCATCTTCTGCGGACATTTCGTGAGGAAAATGACTTGGACAAAAGGTACGGGAAGCCTCAAATTGAGTTTCGTGAAATCGTCTAAATGCCGACTTATTCTTCTTGGTAAAAGCAGGAGATGTCAGCCGACACAGAGTTAGCTATATAACTTAATTGAAGCTTCGGCTCAAAAAATTCTTGTTGGAAAAATTGTGAAAAACTCTGTCGTTATTTTAAATCTAGATAATGTATATATGTATACCTGTAGCAGAGAATCATTAATTCAAAATTCTGATTTTGACAGTGATGATAAATTAGTTTGCTAATGTAAATCTTCTTTAATATATATTTTTAAGATTATATTTAAAATATTAAAATACTTGTTTATACTACTTATAAGTAGCGAACTCAAAAGTAATTCCATCGTCTTGATTTTTTTTTTGATAATTGAAACATAATATTATAGTTGCGAAAAAAGAATACCAAAGAGTTGTTGCATTGCAGTTAAAGATGTACTTATTGTTAGAGAAATACTTGAGAATATAATAAAACGTAAACATTTCATTTTATAACTAGACAGCGCTTGTAACAAGAATATCTGCACGATTAAGCCCCTATAACATTCTCGTCTTATAAAAATGCATTTAAGTGAATATATTTTTCAATAAAATATATTCCAAATGATTCATAATACAGTAGACGTATTTCATTAATCAGAGCAATCTTCAATACGACGAAAAGATATTCTTATTATACCAACATCATAATTTTTAAAGTACATACACCACCATATACACAAATATAAAGTTCTCATACATTCGATTTCCAATCACATCGATATCCATCTCAAACTATACTTTTTCTTTCCAGAAAACCTCCAATACCTTCGTCTGGGCGACAACCGCTTGCACATGATACCATCAGACGCTCTGAGGCCACTCCACAGACTCAGACACTTGGACCTGCGCTCCAACAACATAACAGTCATATTCGAAGACGCGTTCACCGGCTACGGAGACTCGATAACATTCCTCAACCTCCAAAAGAACAGGTGAACTTAAACAACTCAATATGGCAGACGAGCCACGGCGAAAGATAAGCGCGGTGAAAAGTTACCCCACAGATCACCGCGCGATTGCGCACACACACATCGGGAACCTTTATCGCGTGAAACACTCGTGAAACTAAATTGCTCCGGTTGTACTTTAGTTAAATTTGATCGCCGTGTTCGTTGGCTAACTTCGTTACGTATTAGAGTGTATTATAACGGTCGGTGGGTCCGCGTGACCGTTTCGAGTTGCTTAACCGCGTATACGTGTGTGCATTATATTAGGCGGAAAGGTAGAATAAATAAAGTGACCGCCAAAGTGAAAAAAGGAGGGAAAAAAGGAGGGAAAAAATCATGGCTCGACTGTTAAATATTGACACAAAAGCCACGGTTTAATATTGAAATATCAACGGGGTGCTGCGGGTGCGTGCGTGTTTGTGTTGGCGTAATGTTTTGCTATTAATCTCAAAAATGTGAGCGTTTTTAACCTTTATGCGAAAATAAAGGTTAATGATCTTTATGATAGAATTAGGGGTCGCTCTTTGGACTAATAAATAAGCGCGTATGTAATTATAATCGCACGATATTAGAAAACGTTCGCATGCGCGGTTATTATATGTGAATATTAAACTTTACGTTATTTACTTGACATGTTAATATTATTTTCTAAAATATTTATCATATAATCGAATCGATATTTTTTTTGTTCTTTAAAAATAAAATAAAAACTTATTTTTGTGAACATATTTTTTTGTGCTCTTTAAAAAACAATAATGTTCCGGTCGCATTAAAAGTGCTTTATATTTATCAAGAATAACGAGTACAAAAGGAGACGAAAAGAAAGAAAAAAAAACGCGAAACCGACGACTTCTTTTGAATTTACGCATTCATCATTACAACAATTCTGATTTGCGAGAAAAGAGTTCAAAAATTAAGTTTCTTTGACACCCGAGCGCGAATTCATTACATTTTAATACGACACCTTTTGCCCTACGAACGTTAAAAATTACTAGACGAATTATACGAAAAAAAAACACACACACAAAGAAAACACTTGGAAGAGCGATATCAAAGGGAATATTTGCGAGGATGATGAATTTCGTACACGCAATGAAAGAATAACAAGGCGGACTCGGAGGGAATTTCCTCTCGATTATCCGTCAATTTGCGGGAGGTTTAGGTCCAGGGTCTAACGAACCCGCTCATTTCTAAAAAAGCACCCCTGCCAGAAACGGGGGTGTGTTTGAAGCCGAAAAAGGCGGTTTGTCGAGTGTATCCTTGAGAAATATCCTTTTGCGAGTGCTCCGAAGGAATTTAATTAAAGAAGTTTTCCCTCCCGATGGGGTTCCTTAGTCAACCCGCTCGCGACCTTTGCCCCGTTCTATGAGGGAGGCTTTTGAATTCATTGTCTGGTGGAAATCTTTGGTTACGGTCAAAGGATTTTCGGATATGATTTTTGCATCGGTCTGAAGCTTCTTCGGTCCCGTGTGATGTGCTCGCCTGTGGAGTCCGATCAAAGAAAATAAGGTTTACCTTTGCGTGGGTGTATATAAATAAATGAATGAAATATTTTATGTCATCCCCGGACGTCGATCGCGTCGGTTTATTTATTTTTCTATTTCTTGTGCTTTGTGTGTTGCCGTAAAATGTATAATTAAAGGGTTCGTCGTCGTTTGCTTTGTTGTGCATTCTATTGAGCGTGTTTCAATTAAAAAATAAATATTTTTTTAGAGACGGGGTCGATCGTTAATTATTCGAAAAGAAAATGGAAAAATTTGATATGAACATTTTTTATGATTGTATAGGCTGATGAAAGTGTGACTTAGTTGATTAATTTACTTTGAAATAATTACATGAACGAAAATATTGTTTGAAAGCATATATTTTAATTGAATTTTTGTAATTAATAATAAAAAAAATGAATTAACGCCAAAATTACCTTAATAATAATTATTATCACAAAAATCAATATTTCTATTCAACATCATATGAAATTTTTACGATAACCATAACATAAGACCATTTCAATACGACATTTATACTCATTACATGTTAAATAATGAGAAAGTAAATAGAAAATATGAAAATTGAAACTCGCCAGACGGTTTTAGGCTGTTGTTAAGTAATTATATCCATCTGTTGACAATGGCACTTCATTTAATTTTATCTATAAGAACCGTTAGATTTAATAAAACAACTATAAACAATTTTTTAGTTTCATTTTGAGTATTTAAAAATACATTTGTAGAATCCTACTTTCAACAAAAATTATTTCAACGAAAACAGACGTATTCGCAAGCAAATTTTAACTACAAAATGGACATTTAAAAGTTGTAAAATTCATCTCGAGCACACACAACAAACACGAATAATCGAAACAATTAAACTGTACACTAAAAACAAACAAAACACGAAACGTTGCAGCACTATAATTTGTCAAAGCGTTCACTAAACTCTCCCGTTCCCGGAAGGGCCACGGGAGCCCGGGACTCCACCCCTCGCCTGGGCTTCGTCAAAGGAGGGCGCAGTCCCCTTTAAGGCAGGGCCCCCATTTCGGGTGGCTCTGTAACCCAAAAAGGACCCCAAAGGAGACCCGCGTTCGGTTTGTCGACCCCTTTCGGGACTTCCGACGTTATTTACGCGTCTATTTGCGCTCAACGGAAACGCGAAACCTTTCGCTTTATACGTATGAGGCGGTATTCGAAACATTTTTTTCGAAGTCAAAATGTGTTTTTTATTTCGTTTATTTGTGTGTTTTTTATATTTTTATTTTTTTTAATACATATATTGGCATAAGTGAAATTTAATTGGAGTTTGGTTTTGGTTCATTTGTATACATTTTTCAATGATCGATCGAGTTTTTTTTTGAGACGGTTTATGTTAGAATTGAAATTAATTTTTCTTTTTAAATTCAATGTTGACGTAGTAAAAAAAATATTTTTTTAAAAGAAAAAATACGTAATATAATATAATGTATGAAAATGGAAGGTAACATGGAATTTTCAATATTACAATATTTTCTCGGGTAAATATTATATAATAATATGAGTAAACACATTTGCCTTGTCGAACACAACAGCTTTCATCGATTACTTAAATTGAACAAAAATTTGAATAGAAAATGGATATTAACGCGCATCTGTTGTTTTGGTAATAAATTATTTTTAATATCTATTGTATTTCTTTGAGATTTTTATGCCCCTTAAAATATTTTAACTTTTTTTGTAATCGAAATACATTATTTTGGAGTGAAAATTATACAACGATGTAAAATTTATCAAAAATTCATTTAATAACTGAAAATAACGTTGGTTATATAAAAATTCCCTTTATCGGTATGAATTTCTCGGATAAGGTATTGCTTAGAGCCAGGCTTGTCCAAAGGGCCACCTCGGGACTAAAGTGGCCCCCAGTGCTCGCACGAGTGGCCCCCCACTTTTCACACAAAAACAAACATAACAAACAGCACTTATTCCGAAATGTACCCATCGAAATAGTTTTACAATAAAAATAAATAACTTCACCAATATTTTAATATTTATAACATTTTGAATTTACAACAATTGAAATTTTTAAGTAGCCCCCGATGTTTGTACATTTCGGCCAAAGTGACCCCCGCTCACCGAAATGGCTAGACCTTCAACATTTGATGAATTGTATTACTAACGGGTCGATATCGATGATATAAAAATTACATAATTTTACTAATTCAAAACAACTCAAAATAAATAGACCTTATACAAAACATATTACATAATCAACGCCAAACCCCATTAAAATATTCAAATTTAATCAAACATCAACCTGACAGATTACACTAACACATCCAACTCTCATACCCCAGAACCCAAGTCTCTAGAACAAAACTAGGAAACCCACCAAAAGGCCCCCAGCCTCACCAGATTACGCAATCACCGCCGACACAACACACATCCCACACACCAAACCATCATGACACAACGCCGCAGAGACTCAATTTTCAGCATTTAGCCCTGACGAGGGCCTTCAGTCCGTTAACGGCCCCATCCGACGTCCGCGGCTCGAATAAAACACGCAACGCATAATAAGCCGGGCGTCAGGAATTGGCTAATTAGCAATTCGAGCACTCCGGCGGCCGTAATGGCTTCGTTTGTGTCCCGGCTTTCGGTAATTAAATTCGGTAATACAATACTGGGGATCGATTCGGTGCGGTCGTCGGCGATCAACTTTTAACGGCGTTACCGTCGAAGTCAATTAGGGGGGTTGGGTTGTCGATGTGTTGTTTGTTGTTCGATTGTTTGTAGGTAATGGGTTGTTGGTTCGTGGTTTTTGTGAGGTTTGAATATGATTTCGTTTTCGAGATGAAGGAATTTGAGTGTGATGCTGAAATCTTGATAGGAGCGCGATAGAAAGTCGTAACGTGTAAGTGTTTTCGCATTTGCGCGAAATAAGTGTGCAAGAGTGCGGAACGTTGATAATAGGCGATCAAATTTTATTGCATTTTATTCCGTTCGGATGTACAATGTGCTTCATTTTGGAAAGGGATATAGGCATAATAAACATTATTTTTGTTTTGGAGGGCATTAGGTTTTACGACCATCGTTTTATACACCCTCAATTTTTCTCAATTTACACACGAAAAAAAGTGCTTCATATTTATTGCATAATGCGACGGATATACACCGCATAAATTATCGTTATGAAGTCGCAAAAAGATACGTATTTTGTACTCAAAATAATTAAAAGTTGATTTGGAAGAAACGGAAGCCTCTAAAGGCGCCTAATTCAAATTTCATACGCACACACATTATATGTGAAAAACAACAGATAAGCAAATTCGAAATACGTGCTCGGTAATTAATTAATTTGCATGCTCGTTCAAAATTAATCGTCGCCACAAATGTTACGCCCTTCTATTAATCCATGTCAAAAAAGCGTACAATAATTAGAAATATTCACGAATAAATATTAATTACATCGAGGTAATTAGATTAGAATGTTAAAAAAAAACCAAAATTCTTAGAAATTTTTCAAATATCGGAATTTTTGATGCTTTAAAAATATTTGTTTGATTAATAAAAAACGTGTATCGTTTCAATATTAAATGTGATTACGAATATTAACTATAGCGATACAAAAATTTCTATTCAATATATTTGTTATATGTAAATCAATCTCATTATTCCATTGAATGAACAGAATAAAAAATTCAATCCTTTCAAAATCAATTCAAATTCAAAAGAATTTTAAATTGCCTTTATTATCTTGAAATTGGACTCACTTTGAATTATTCGCAGTCACATCTGGGAGTTACATTAATTATGCATCCATAACGAGTGCATTGTAATTTCACATCTCCGAAGTCCTGGGAATCGGGATACATATGAAGTCCACGTATACGGAAGGGAATTGCGAGGGTGGGCTGAAAATTTATTACATATTCAGTTCCCATTTTCGGACCCGGAATATTAAATGGTATAAATTAGCGGTCGGCGGTCGCTCTTAATAAAGTGAGTTGCGTTAAAGCGCTCGGATAAATTTAAGAAATCCTATACGCCTGTTGATTTATGTATTAGTTGGATACTTCGAGCGATTTTGAAAATTTTGGGTCCTTAGATGGTTAATTAATCGGGAAATGTGCTGTACTTGAAGTCAGTAGTATGCTTTGAATATTTGCGATGTTAATTTGTTATGAAGTGTTGAATATACACTTGCATATTTCAAATTTCTCTCCATGAAATTTAATCATCTCTGCAATTTTTAATTAAGTTTGTTCTACGTATTTTCTTTGCTCTTAAAAAATATTACATTGTTACGGTGTCGTTATTTCTATGTTGAATTATATTAAAATTTCTTAATACTAAACTAAAATGTAGTTTACTTTATATTAAAAAAAAAATCAACTTAAATTAGCGCGAAGCCATCGAAAAACAGTGTTCTGAAAGTATAACGAATGTATAAGCAAGTTTCTTGCGAAGCTTTCTGAAAGGCATTCTAATTAACTCGTGTTAATATTGAATAAGTGCACTTATAAATTTTTAATAGATTTTCCGTAACAACCGTTTTACTCTTATAAAACATTGCTTAATACCTATTGAAATAGCATTAAAATCTTCATCTTACGATTTAATTTTTCCATACATACACGAACAACGTTCTAACCTACATTTCGCATTTTTTTGTTACAGCATCAAAGTGCTGCCGGCCATGGGTTTCGAGAATTTGAACTCACTGGAGACACTCAATTTGCAGAACAACAAGTTGACGCATATCCCCGAAGAGATCATGGAGCCGATCGTCGACACTCTACGAGTGGTCGACATTATGGGTAAAGCTAAAAATATATATTTTACTTCACTGTTTCTTCACTCTTCATTTTGGAAATATCCCTTGAGTAATCCTTTAAGCTTGAAGAAACTCACTCTGAATTGACGAGGTGTGTATTTTGAATATTAAAATGTATTCAGATGAGCCGTTCAGACACCAATGCGATTAAATTCATTTTTTGTCCCTTTTCTTCAGATTTTTGTAAATTTTAGTCAAATATTTTTTTTTATCTTACAATTAGTTAGTAATTTTGATGTTAAAAAAGATTTTTATTTCATTCAGAGGGTATCACGTTCATTTCCTTATTTTTTGTTAAATAGACTTAATAAAAGGCTCAGAAAATATATACATATGTTACATATGTTACGCTACATTTATGTAATCGCTGCGTCTATGAACGAAACAAAGAAATAGTACTTCTTTTACAATTAACCGGTAAAACAAAAATATAATTAACATATCATGGTATTACGTCTTTGATGCAATTCTAAATAAGGAAATTTCAAGAATTCTTATGGTATCGGAAAGCTGCAAATATTTCAGTACACGTTATAAAAATTGCATACGATGAAATTGGATTAGCATTTTTCAAATATAATATGTATCGATAAATATCGATGTATATATTTAATTTATTATTCAAAATAGACTTTTGCAAATTCGTATTACATCTTTCAAACAATGACATTCTACAAAATACATATTTGCTTTATCTCTGAATACATTTTTCTAAGTTGGTCCCCGTTTAAAATGTGCGTTCCATTCAAAACTCGCGTCCATGTCTAATTTTAATACCATACTAATTCCGAGAAAAAAAATTTTGCTTGTACCACGCCATGTTTATCCCGTTTTTATAACTCAATAAAG
Organism: Hydropsyche tenuis; assembly: GCA_009617725.1. NCBI lineage: Eukaryota > Metazoa > Arthropoda > Insecta > Trichoptera > Hydropsychidae > Hydropsyche > Hydropsyche tenuis. The sequence goes on along the minus strand of VTON01000021.1, from coordinate 1,430,130 downwards.
TCAGATGTGTGCGCCTTATAATAGCGGAATATTGTATTACTGATGCGGGGGTGTGATGTTCGTACGCACATATCGACAGTATCAAATTTATCCTTTTATTGAGCGATAAAAAGGCGACGACAAAAAGAAAAGGAAAATGTATACGTATAAAAAAAAATAAACGAGAAAAGCGGAAAAACTTTCGAAGAAAGCACTCAACGTATGTGCGAAAAGCGCGTACGCGTAATCCGTTTCGTGAAACTTTTCCATTTTTGTCGATCTTTTCGAGTTAAGGCGTTCCAATTTCGGATACTTTGTATGTTTAAAACGTCTATACATTTCAATTCGCTTAATTGAGTTATGTATCAATATAAATTTTCATGTAAAAAAAACGTGAAAGTTTTAATACCGAGGCTAATGAATAAATTGGAATCAAATCGAATTATTTCACGGCTCGCTTCGACGACACGCGACGTAATTAAGTTCGATACATTTTTTTAATACACGGTCAATTACGAATATGAAGACTTTTTTCATTTCGGACATTATTTTTTATCGATCATTCCTTTATTAGATTGCGTGCACGCGTGCAGTTCGTAACGTCGTTTTTTGATAAAATATTGCATTCGCGATCGAAACATTTTATTTATGGCCTGCGTTTCGTGCTTTTCACGAAATTGTTGTGTTTTTTGTAATTGAAAAAAATAAACGATTTTACAACCGCACAATACGGGAGGCACGAAACCTTGTTGGGTCTAAGAATTTTTAATCAGATCATACGCGAACGAAAGCACAAACAATTTTACGACATTTAAAATTCATTTTAATTACAAACTGCGCTACTTTGAGCGCCATTAAATAAGCCTCTTTTTAGACAGGTTTTTTCATATAATTCAAAAGGTTGAAGTATAGATTAGCATCTTTCTGTAGCTTTATTACCTTTAATGTCGGGATTTATTGAGTTTGAATATTTCTTGATTTCCTATACGAGTATATACTAACAGAGAGTATAACATATGTTATAAATTGGGCTAAAATGTTAAAAATGAAAGAAAATGTACATGTGAGTTCTCGACAAATTAAGCATATTTTAATGAGCAAGTTATTTATAAGTTACTTAAAATAAAAACACGGATAAAGGTGAATTCAAAGGAAGATAAACACATAAAGAATTCTGTGAAATGAGAAATATTATATTATTAAATATGAAGTAGGTATCTTTGAAAATTTATTTTGTTATGATTAGTTATTCAAATTTCGATAGCTTAATTTATATTAATAGAAATTGATTATTTACCCTCTCGAGAAATTCATCAATGTAAACTTTCATAATAATATTATATAATTCAATTCGATTAACAAATATTATTTTTGATACTGAAGCCAAATAATCTAGAATAAGATTCAATATACTGTAGAATTTTACTTCATATAACATTTTATTATAAAAGTAAAATTGAAAATTTCCCTTTGACTTTGATTTTCAGCGATCACACAAATGGCATAGTCAGTAAACGGATATTATCATTCGGCTTGGGATGATTTGAACATCAGCTTTTCCATTAAAGTTTTTGATATACCATGAAATTTCTAAATTTTGACATAAAGTGAAATTTCTAAACTATATATTTTCAAGAGATATTCATAAGTATTCGAACTTTTCAAGAGTTACATATTTCGTAAGAACGAAATTTTATAGTTGCTCATAAGCGTATCATATTATTAGTCAAAAAAAATTCAAGAACATATGTGTATATAATATAATATATAAGATATGCTTACGTCTATGTTTAACGTAGAATTTCATACAGGATAAGACTCCTTAGCAAAGATAAGCGTATGAAAAAGCTTAAACATAAATACAGATGTTTTTACGTTCACGAATTTTCTATGCTCAAACACATTTATTTTCACCATAGAGTTAATAAATAATGAATTTATATATAAAAAAAATTCTTACACTTAAAAAAAAGGTTTTTAACTACGGCTTTGGAACGACTAATTTTTTAAATCGCTACGCTCCAACATAAAATTACCTGCCCCACGCTTCGTTTAAATTAAATTGATTTTAAAAATATATAATATAAAATATAAAAACATATAAATAATATAATTATTATATATGGAGATTCGTCTAATTTCGTGATATTAAGTGTTCGTTATCTTGTATTCTATTGTAAAATAGTTAAAAAACTTCCAATTATAAGCATGAAATTTTTTTTTTATCCAACCATTATTTAGATATTGGTTTATTTATTAATTTATTACTGATTTTGTGTGACATCTCCTCAAATGGCTGAATCTGAGACGTCTAATTCCATGAAAAACCAAAAATTGTCTAAAACATGTCCATACTATGATAGTAGGGCCATTGAGAAGGGGAGGAATAGAAGATAAATTCCCACGGCCCATGACCAATTTTGAAATTTTTTGTTTTTCGAATGCTTTTGAAAAATGTTATGTTTTCATCGGAAAAGTCTGTTTTTTATAAAAAAAACGTTTTTTTTTTTTTTGAAAAGTCGATTTTTTAATGTGTACATTTTTTGTGAAAGAATTGGACACTCACAAAAACATTTTTTTTCTCGAAAATTTTTTTCTCCTGTCCTGGAATTTCTCATATATACATATACATATACGTATACAAATATGTATATATATATATATACGTATACATATACATCATCATCATCATCATCATCATTGTCGACCGGTTTAGTGCCCACTGCAGGACAAGGTCTCCCCATCAAATATTGGGAGTATAGGCTATATACCTTATCCGAGACCCAACCTCGTAACGAATACATATACATATACCTATATATATTTTTTTGTTTTTCGACAGACAACCCACTGGTATGCGACTGTGAGCTGCGCTGGTACGGCGACTGGCTCCTCGGCCTCAGAGACCGCGACGACGAGATGATGCAGAAGAAGCGCACCCTATGCACGATGCCCAGCGAGCACAGGGAGTACAGCGTGCAGAACATGCCCACCGAGAGGATGGCATGCGTCGGCAAGAGCATCGCCGGCAGGGCCTCCTCGACGTCCATGGCCAACTCCAAGAGCCTCGAGTCCTTGGCCCTGCACCTGGCCCTCGCCTGCTTGTCCGGCTGCTTGGTATGAGCTGCGGACTGACGAAGGTCGTCGATGGATATGTAATGACGATGAATTATATATATATGTACACATTTTTTGGGTTTCGGTTTCGGGTGGGAGGTTCGGGGGGTGTCGCTAATTCGAGTCGGTCGGGTGGTGCGATTGATGGATACATATCTTTGGTAGTTTGGGATTGGGATTCAGGTTGGATGGAAATTTAATATTAGGGTGGACTGTTTTCGAATTAGCGGCGTTTTCCTATGTAGGGTATTTTCGAAATAGAAAGACGTCGTTTGGGTGATTTGAAACGTGAATTTTTAAAGCATATCTTTTTGAAAATCTGAATTTCTATATAAAAAAAATAATTTTAAATGTCGATTTTTGAACAAAATACTTTACATGTTTTGTAATATTTTCATTAGAAGGTTTCGGATTTGTGGAAAAAACCAACATATAAATGATCACCTTAGATTGTCTAATATTTTTAAAATATACTCATGAATCATGTGAATGTTTGCATTAAACTATATTAGACGAATACGTGTATACTAAGCCCGAGAGTATATTTTTCACTTGTGTGTCAGGGGTGAAAATTTTTACTCGTAGTGAAAACTATGGCGTATTCGTGCGATTAGGTTTAACTGAAAATGAAAGTAGACAACTGCACATTCCCTTTGATTTTTATATTGATTTTTGTACCCTTTCAAATTTCTTGACTGATCTATTGAACGCAATCATCTTTAACTTCTTTGATACATAATATATTTTTTTCTATGCATTGTTGAAAGAAAATACTATTTTGGATCGTGTTATTATTATGCGCATTTATTCTAAAATAGTGTTCAAAGCGCACCCAAAAATTTATAATATCATACAAAAAATGCAATGTGAGATTTTTAAATTATCGTTAAACTATAATAGCACACATAATCGTAAATAATCATGGGTTCATGGAGCCTTGTTTATCTAACACGATAATGGTTAAAATTAAATGATACATCATACAGGGGGAGTCGATACATATCACGTGTATGTCTGATATTATTATATTGAAAAATGTTATTAGTTTGTAACATTTATGATTAAAATATTTTATATATTCATTGTCATTTATTGAATTATTATATTAATATATACATTTATATTACAATTAAAAATTCATACATCTTAAGCGTATAATGTTAAATTGTATACTAACCCCTATTTTAGTATGTATTTATATATAAATAAATGAGTATATGATTAATATATACAAGTGAAAATAAATCTCACGATGTCACAGTATCAAAGTCATATCACTAGCGGGTAAATAAATTTAAAAGTAAGAAATACGTAAATTTTAAAAATATTTCATTTCACTCAAAAATATATTTTTTGGCTTTCTCTTCTTCTAATTATTGTTAAATGTCTTCACGTTTATTCAACACTCTTTCAATTGAGCGTTAACACCTTTCAGTTAAATATCTGTAGTTTATTAAAAATAGTTGATAGTTTGTATACATTAATGAAAAAAAAACTTTTGGATTTATGAGTACATAATAGATATTATTGCATGCCAATTTGATTATTATAAAAGAGTTGCACAATGTAGTGTTTTCAAAGTCTTACTTTGCTGTCAACATGTGTTTACCATGTCGTACATAATATTAAGTATTATATGAAAAAAAAATATAATGAAGGTTCTATAATATGTAAGTGTAAAAGACGCTTTTCCAAATGTATTTTTGCCTAAAAATATATAAATATATAAAAATGAATCAATTTTATTTTACGAGCATAATTAGTTCATATCATTGCTCATAGATGTCGTTGTTTTGCTGAATTATATAAAAAAATACACATTCTTTCGTTTAACAATTTAACCAATGAAATCAGCCAAATTTCTTATCGTTTTAGTGGAAAAATATGTGTATATGTATATTAGTTTAATTATATATTTGAGCTCGTGCAAATCGATGTGTCGAGCGATTGAACCAGTCTATACATATCTAATAGGGCGCGCCCGCCGCCCCCGATACATATCAAATATTGCGCAATATTTTAAGTCAAAAATATTGTGATTTTCGGTAGAGTATTGTGTAAGGATTATTAATTGAAGTAAATGATGAAAAAAAATAATTTAAATATTATTAGATTTAACGAGACATGTTGATATGCATACGCAATGATTAAATGTTGAACGTATTATTTTTTATTAAAAGTTTGTAAGTATGTATGTATGTATGTGCGTACACGTTTTGGAGCCTTATAATGCTAAAAAAAGTAACTTTGCAATTTGACGAAACAATTTTTTTTCGAATTCCGATTGTTTACGCAAAACGTTCTCGTGACGTACATATCAACACTTTGTGGAGCGTTAATTGGTTTTTGGGTTTCTTGGACGAACTCTTGTTTGCTCATTCAACATATTGGAGGCTTTTTATATATATTTATGACATATGTATGTGCTACATTTTTCAATGTTTACCCATATAGTATATTATATGTTATATCTTTCATCATTATATTTGAAAGCGCCTGTGTGTTTTACTTCTATTAAAAAATAAATATGTATGTGTTGTTCATAAGCAAAACATTCTAGTTGTTGTTATCGTAATAAATTCTCGTCTTAATCTTTAATAATAAATCTCTATGTATAATGTAAAATTGATGTAAGTTTTATTCAATGAATAAAAAAAATCACAAAAGCCTTAAAAGTTTGTTTAATTTGCTCTATCGAATTTTCCAGCAAGTAGCGCCAGCCAGAAAAGCCAACAAATACAATAATATCAAATAATAAATTTGATGGGTTAATCGAACGATAAGGAACTTATCCGTAATCGTTTTTGATTAAATAAAACTGATACGCTTGTATGTAAATATGTATCGCCAAATTTGCACAACAATCACGCGAAAGATATGCAAAAATATTTTCCGTGTTATTTTTTTCAGCCGACAAAGTGTCCAATACGAAGTTTTGCCAAAGAGCAATATTATTTTAATTAAAAAATTTAAATTTATCTCGCAACAAAAACAAGATTAATATTTAGCTCTCGTTAAGGGCAAAGCCTTGCATGGTCATGGGGTGGGAAACTCGTGGGGAAAATTTTACGAGAAAATCGGACGGAATTATTCATTCGATACGTTGAAGCCTCAAAGGAACACGATCAAGATCTGAATTTTAATATGAAACAATCGCTTTGTGCGGTTCGAAAATGAATACATATATTTTTTTATTTCATTTCATCCATGTTATCTAATTGACTCAAATTTTATTGTATAAATAAATTGCTCTAATTCCAAGAATAGAACGTGACGTTCGGATATATTTTATCGCATCTTTATATCTTTTGATAGATTTTAACCACAATAAAAAATTTCCGAAAATATTCAGCTCACTACACATTTTTGATAGAAATATTTAGTAAAGTAATTTTGAGTCATAAAATAAATCACCATGGAAATATTGAAAACAAACTATGTTAACAAGAGATAAAAACTTTTTTATCGTTTTACAACTTAATTAATGCATACTAATAATACAAATCAATTTTTCGATACAAAAATTCAAAGAATATTATACGACTTCTAAAAAAAAATTTAATTAAAAAAAAATTACGCAATATTAGATCGGATTCCAGAACATATCACAACCTGTCTACACATAATCCTTTCGATCGCATTTTTCACCAGAAATCGACAACAACACACACGCGGAAACGCAGATAAGTATCCGTTGCTAATTAAACAAAGTTGCGCCGTTACGTATATTGATCCCTCGTTGACATATGGCAATATCGACAATATCGTCGAGGTGATAATTCGTAATTCAGCGGTGATTTGCGAATGCCATTTGCAAAAGTCTGCTCGCTGAGGAACGACGGCCTCCACACCGTCGTAGTACTAGTGTGAGAAATGGTCTGAAGTGTTAAATCGAGGATAAATTTAGGTTTAGTGATGATAATCCACGGGAAGGAATGAGGATTAAACAAACCACTTTGACTGTTACTGAGCCAGAGAAAAAACAAAGGTATTGCGTCATTTTTCGAATTTAGAATGGATTAATTTATCCAATATTACATTGTGATTCTTTGTAGTTATTGGAGACAAAAAACAAAGTCAGCCCAATGGAGTCAAATATGTGCTGGTGTTATATGCGTTGTTGGATTTTTGCTGATTTTCTCTTTTACGTTATCGATCGCCATCGAATCGAGGTCTTCGTATATGCCTCATCGTGTAGTAACTCGTATATCGCATAGGACTTTTCCTGACAAGCAACCGAAATGCGAAATAGATCCGGCTATGGAACGTCGGATTGTTTGCAAAAAACTTGACATAAATGATGATGTTTCTGCCGAAGTTGAAAAATTATACGAGGTTGTAATCGAAATGCTTCTTGAACAGTACAATATAAAATATTATGTTTTTATTTTATGATTTTTTTTATAGGAGCTTTCTAATGAAGCTGGTAAAGATTATGTTAATCTCAAAATAGAAGATATCTCAATTAGAGATGGAGTTCTCATTGAAAACTGGATAAATTCTTCTCTTTATTACATTGAAACCTTAGAAATATCTTCCGATTATATAAAAAATGTGGACAATCGTGCTTTCATAGGTAGAATATTCAATAAAATCAAAAAGCTTACTATAGAAAAAATTACATTGAATTCTTTAGGTATGGACTTTTTCGAAGGATTGCGTTCTTTAGAACAGTTAAGTTTTAGAAAATGTAATATAAAAGAAATTCAAAGTAATGCTCTGAAATATTTACAAAATAAATTAGAATCGTTGCAAGTTCAAGAGATGGATCTTTGGGATCCATTGAACTTAACGGGTACAACACAAATGCATAGATTATCAGAAATTGATTTCTCGTACAATTTTGGATTTTCAACTATATTTAACGATAAGACGTTTTCTGGATCATCTAAATGTGTACAATTATATCTCATGGGATCTCATATAACTGAAATTGGCGAAAGAGCGTTTGTTCCAATGAAAAATTTAATCACAATACATTTGGATAAAAATGCACTTACTGATTTGAATGAAAATGTTTTCAATTATGATAAATTAAAAAATATTCAAATAGATGAAAATAACTGGAACTGTAGTTGTAATTTAGAATGGTTGAAAAAACTTCACGATAAAGGAATCGTCATAGGGAATCCTGTTTGTCAACCTAATTCGATTCCTTTCAATAAGACAATATTTTGTGAAGATAATCCTTGCACAAGTACATATGATCCAGCTTCAAATTGTACTGAAACCACAACAGTTCCTGATGAAACGATAACATCGGATCCGACTACAACTATTTCAGAATCGTCAACAGAAGAATCGACAACAGAAGAATCGACAACAGAAAAATCGACAACAGAAAAATCGACAACAGACAAATCGACAACAGAAAAATCGACAACAGACGGATCGACAACAGAGGGATCAACAACAGACAATTCAACAATAGGCGAATTGACAAGTGAGTCAACATCAAGTGAACCAGAATACAATACAACCGACAAAATTCCTTTGAAATGTCCTAAGTACGAACCTATTAAGTCATTGAGAAGAAAATTATTATCAGATTCAAGATATATTGCAAATTTGACCATAGATTTTGAAATAAACGACAGTGATCCTGGTACAATTAAAATAAACATCATATCAAATCTAGACGAAAAAGTTGCACTTTTATGGTTTCCAATCGATTCTGAAAATTTATCTACTTTGCCTGAATGTAAGACTTTTGAACGTCTAAAAGAAACAAATAAAATCAGCATCCCTAATCTGATTACTGGAAAATCTTACACATTTTGTTTTGTGAATGGCAACGAGGAAAAAATACCACCGTTAAATTGCAAATCACATTTCGTCAGAAAATTACTTAGGGACGAACCATGGATTTTAAACGGCAGCAAAGGCCTTGTTATTGGGATGACAGCTTTAGGATTTTTGTTGCTTTGTTTAATAAGTGCTTTATTAATGTATGTCATCGTCAGAAAATATCCATCGTTGATGCGAGGAAGCAAAAGAGTTGTTATGGTGAAAGGCAAAAACGTAGAAGCAATTGTACTACCATCAAATTTTAATGAAGTACAGCCAAAGGCACCACAAATAAGACTTCCAGAACCAGAATTCAGAAGAAACGTATTCAGAAGGAGTGTGTCTGAAACCAGCATAGTCAGTGGTAGTTATATCTCTCCTGTAGAACCTACGGTTACCCAATTGTTAAATTTCAGATTGGAGAGGCTCAGAAATAAATGTGGATATGACAATGTTATATCCGAAACATGTGGAACTTTTCCCAAATTATCGCCAACAGCGCCCGCTGTACCTCCGAGGCCAATGTCACCAATGGAAAATTGGGATTGTGCAAGCTTTTCGGAAATTTAGACCACTTGAATAGATCTTCAAATATTTTATGTTCATTGAAAAAAAATTAAAATTTATAAAAAAGTATAGAGTTGATACAAGCAATAAAAACACATGATTATTTTAATAAAGAAGAAAATAGTATTAAATAAAAAAATAGTTTTTTTCTAAGGAAATATTTTAGTTTACAATAAAAATTATATGAGTGGGTATCATTTGTTTTGATTTATTATATTAATCAATATATATATTATTGAAATAAATATTTTTGTCAAAATTTTATTACGTAAACTTATTCGTATTTAATAAAAGCAATATAGAAGCTTTTCACTTTCAAAATAAGCTTTCGAAGCAAGTTTAAAACTCGAAAATAAGGAATGTACAATAAATTTCTTCCGACATTAAAAACGATACAGAAACTATGTATTTATAAACATTTTAGTATACAAACATATACAGACTACAATACGAAAGAAAATTCATAAATTATTAAATCTCATTTCCGACAATATCTAAAATGCTAATCCCAATTGACGCGCGAACAATAATTCGATTCGAGTTACGATCAACTCGAATGCGCCACACAAAATGTCTCAAACGAACAATAATAACACATTATATACAGTGCAAGCATTAGGAGCTGGCACATCATACTTCCATCATAATATCAATATACACTTAGCTCTCGATTTATATGCGATTTTCCAAATATAGCGTTTATGCAACATCATCGGAAACTTTTAAAGATAATAAGTTATACACAATCACATATAAACACCAATGTGTTTTATGACTAAATCATTATTTTCATATATTTTGATCATGTATAATCATTATGTTGATGTTAATTCATAATAATACACGCTTCAAAATATTATACAGAAAAATTAATTAAGTCAATCATCATGTAATATATTTATTAAGTGAAAGATTTTAATCGAATCAAGCAAATACCATACAGTTTTTAAACGTCAAATTAAATTTTATAAAACTATTAATTCAACCTTTAAAACTTAAAATTCAACCATCGGAAAGTATCATTAAGACCATTATTATGGTAATCGATGAAATATAATACAGTTTTTACACTTCAAATTCAACGTTTTAATTACGAATTCAACATTTTACTCTTTAAATTCAACAATAGAAAAATATTATTAATTGTAAGACCGTTGTCATAGTAATCATTGAAATATAATACAAATTTTACACTTTAAATTCAACGTTTTAAATTTTAAATTCGACGATTCTGAAAACTTATCAACTTTGCTTGAATGTAAGACTTAAGAACGTCAAAAGACAACGAGAAAAAAATACCACCATTGAATAATTGTAAATCACATTTTGTCGTAAAACTATTTAGGGACAAACCATGGATTTTAAACGGCACCTTGCGATTAGTATGACAGCTTTAAAATTTTACACTTTAAATTCAACTATAGGAAAGTATTATTAAGACCACTGTCATAGTAATTAATAAAATTCATTACTATGAATTCTTATCGGTTTGTTGAATTTGATGCGTAAAACGTTAAATTTGTAATGCAAAACGTAGAACTTGAATTACAAAACGTTTAATTTGAAGTGTAAAACGTTGAATTTGAAATGTAAAACGTTGAATTTGAAATGTAAAACGTTAAATTTGTAATGCAAAACGTTGAATTTGTAATGCAAAACGTAGAATTTGAAGTGTAAAACATTGAATTTCAAACTGCACCAACTCCGAACGTCAACGTCAACAGAATCGAACCGCGTAACCGCGCAACTCCAAAACCCGCTCAATCCACTCCACACCCGAACCACATACACACTGCGAACATAAAAACGGCGATACACGAATCGCAACAACACATCGAGACAAGCCGAGAACAATGCCAAGGGTGGGCAAGACGCGTTGCGATCATTTATCTGACGGGCGCCGCGTCACCGCTAAGCGACAGCTGCTCCGCTGTAGCTTTTCCTTGGCAGAAGCGTATCGGACTAGTGGAAAACCACTGTATGCTAAAAAGCTATAGTGCAACCGCCGAAAGCGAATATAAACCGCGGTCAAGAGTTCTAGCCGTTGCCAGGAAGATCGGTTTCGATCGGCTAAGCGTTCCGATCGATGATCGAGAGCTCGCACGTGACCGTGAATCGGTACCACGGTCGGTGTGACGTGGCTTTGAGACGTTGTTTTGTTTTTTTATTGTTGTCGTGTATGAGAAAATGTGGGTTTTCAATTGGATGATTGGGCGAAATGCGATTTTGTTGAGAATGTGTGGGTTGTATTGTCGTGAATGTCGTGCGCGTAGACGTCGAGTCGAAATAATTAGGATTGACGAATTTTCGATTAAATTTTGATCAATTTGTATACTTGAGAATATTTATTTGATATTGTATAATAATAAATGTTGATTGTCAATTTTATATTAACATAAAAAATTTCATATGGAAATATTTCTAATATGCCTCATTTTATCGATTGCGTAATTTATATATAATATAAAAATTATGATAAAATATATAATATATGATTTATATATACTAACAAAAAAACCAATAGAAATGTTCATATCAGACTTTTTACGATTACATCATGAAATGAAATAATACATTTTCCGTAATATGTATAGTACAATGCAAATGTTCATTATATGTTATGTTTATTTATATGTAACATAAAATATTTTGAAATTCTAATATATTCTCAATTTTTATAGCTTCAAATGACATATAATTACTTGCATAAAGTTCGCGAAGCGTTTTATTGAACATAAAGCTTTACGATGTATTGATTAGGTCGTCTAATCTGATTCTGATTACAAAAGAACTCAAGATAAGCTCAACAAAATCGATCACTATACAAATTTCGATAAAAAAAATCATATTATATAACATTATTTTTAATATATATCGAAACTCGTCAACATCCATCAAAATCAAGCACAATCCCATCAAAGAAGATAATAATGCCATACGACTGTCAAGATAAAAAACAATCATCATAACAATACATAGACCAAATGACGCATTCGCAGACGAAAAAGAAAAGCGATTGTTTCCATCTATATTTTCATCTATTACAGTCGCTTATCGAAATGCATATACGAACTGCATACCCCAACCGATGATAATTCCGATGATGCATCGTGCCAAATGACCACAAGGAAAATCAAACAATAATATTATACACGGAGAGACTGGCAGCGAATAAACGAGTCAGAATTAATAGGGAAATGTGCGTCCGAATTGATCGGGAAATTTGCGAAAGTATGTTTCGCCAAATGGTAATTGCAAATGCGAATCAGTCCGAAATATCAAAGTGCAATTCGAAATGGCTTCGCGGTATTTATCATCTAGCGGATAATGCATATATTCGTGTCAAGTTTGTCCAAATTATCAATCAAATGCGTTTCGTCAATGCTAAAAATTAACCTCAGTTTTGACTGACGAATGATGCTTTCGGCGGCCAACTCTTACGAATTTTTTGATTGAATATCTTCGCTTAATTACACGATTTTTTAAAAATTTAATTGACAAAAATTATATTACTGAAAAACATTGTATTTGCAATTGACAGATGCTAATTGAAATGAATCGAGTTAATTGATTGATTGAAATGTATCGCTTTTATTCGATCGTGTTTTTGACAGCCGGATGGAATTCTGCGAATTCTGTTAATATGACAAGTATTCACATTAAAATTTCATACAGAAAATATTTACTAACACTGTTATTCATACCCTCATAAAAGCATTAATTTTCATTGAACAATACATCGACACTCCACGAGACTTTATTAGCATACCATTTCATTAAATAAAACTCAAATTATTTCTAAATAAAAACCACCAAAACCAAATTCAAACACAACCAACACACCCAAACGCCGAAAACCCATTAATATAAAAAATCGATTAATAAAGACCCATCACTGTCCCTTGGTCGAGCCAGATCAAAGTTGGGGACCTTGCCTGGGAACTTGTCCCCGATGGCACACACCCAGAGAGCACAACACCTAGGAAACACGTATAAATCTCACCAACACACACCGCTTTCTTATGCCACGCACGAGTGTTTTGTCTAGGCCCGTTCGTAGGTGTTAGTAGGGGATGTCCGCCTATAGCTACTTATAAAGTCGTGGGCGGGTAGGCGGTCCATCATCAGTGAGAGGTGGCCGATCCCGTGGTAGGAGGAGGTCCGAACAATATATAACCTGGCAGATATCGGGGAGAGGATACGCTTTCTGGGACAGCACGTACAGCCGAACGTACTGTTGTTCCTGGTGCTCCTCTTGTTCCTGCTTTACGTGTTTTCGCAGTACTTTTGAGTCGCAATGGTTAATGTTTGGTTTTTCATTTTTTTCGAATAATTATTTGATTTTTTTTTAATTGGATTATTTCGAATTGTGAATAGTGAAGTGTTTATTGTCAAAAAAAAAGTTCGGTCGGATAGTTTTTTTTTGACATTTCGTTTATAAGTTTAATGTTTTGGTGAAATTAATATCGCGATATAAATTTATTTTGATAATTCCAATGAAAAATTAAATTGAATGTTATTTCATATAAATTAATATAAAGATAATGAATTAAAAAAGATATTTCTATATTGTTACAGGAAGAACTTGACAAGGAGCAGATTGCTCGTAAGATTTCATAAAAAAAAATATTCATTCATTTAAAAATATTAATATTATACTGATATTAAAATTTGAACTTTTCTTCCAAAATTAATTTTTTTCTATATTTTCGTACAAAATAATCAGAATTTCTATTAAATATCAAATTTGATTCAATTATCAAATTATTGATTTTAATATAAGTAAATATCAGAATAATCTCAATATATTTTAATAGTAACAATTTAATTAATTCATTTCATTTGAAATATTAATTAATCTCATGCAAATTATATAAAACAGTTCTCAAGAACGCCTTCGATGCCTTCGATCAAGAAAAGAAGGGCTGCATCGGCACCGTGATGGTCGGCACCATTTTGGGCATGTTGGGCATTTCGCTCACAGACCAAATGTTGGCCGACATCATCGCTGAAGTAGATGAAGACGGTAAAAAAAAAATCAATCAAATTACATAAAATAATTAATTAAAATCGTACTTAATTAAAAATAAATTACAATAGGATCCGGAGAATTGGAATTCGAAGAATTCGTAACTTTAGCAGCCCGGTTCATGGTTGAGGAAGATGCTGAAGCCATGCAAGCCGAGCTGAAAGAAGCTTTCAGATTGTACGACAAAGAAGGTGAACAATACGTTTATTAATCATAAATGAAAGATATTTTGAGCGTTGTTCGCCGTTGCTCAGAAGTCACGCCGTATTGAATTCTTGACGTTTCAATTTATTTTTTCGTGTTTTTTTCAGGCAATGGTTACATCACCACAGCTGTGTTGAGGGAGATCCTCAAAGAACTCGACGACAAAATCACCGCCGAAGACTTGGACATGATGATTGAAGAAATCGATTCTGATGGCTCAGGAACGGTTGACTTTGATGGTTGGCATTACAATGCTTCAAATATTCTCCTCGCGTTTTTGAAACGATTCATTTGATTGACATATTTTGTTTGTTTTCAGAATTCATGGAAGTAATGACTGGTGGTGATGATTAATATGCGTCGACATCACGAAATACCAAAATCTATTAAAATATTTATACTTCTTATAAAGACACGGACGGCTTTCTATCTGGCAAGATAGAGAATCGTGTCCGACGAAATGGTGTGATATTAATTTATTACTATTTGTAAATAAAATGGACATTTATACAATGTATTTATTAAGTGTTTGAAACCGAACAGTATTTTCATGTATGAAATATTTTTAATATACAAAACTTGTTACTTGTTGATTGTATATTATAGAATTTCTGTTATGAAATAAATATTTATTTATTTATTGAAAATAATATTTTTATTTTGTTGCGAAATTGAAGAATCAATATGTTATGCTGCTTTTAACCGCTGTCGCGGAAAATCGTTCGAGAATAACAAAAGATTGTCATCGTCTGTCTTCTCTTTGAGGTGATTAATTGAGCTCGTATGAACTGGTCGAAGATTTGAAAGCTTTCTAATTAAGTTTTGGCATCACTACAATGGTTTCGATGTGGCGGTTAAAAGAACCGAAGTATTCGACCTTAACATTTTTTTTTCATTAGTAATTTTGAACGATTTTTATCAGATTTGTAACATTTGGCACGTCGATGCGCCCCACTGTTATTATGAAAAACAATACTATCGCGTTTCACAATAAGATTTGCGAAAGAGATACAGTTATTTATATTAGTTTTGTCATTTATTATTCGGAACGTGGTTGACCTTAAATTTTTTTAGGGATTGATGCGATCTCAAAAGCTTAAATTAAATTTCATTTGGTAATCATAATTGTTTTATTTCAGATGAATGAGTTTTTACGTGTTTGCATATTTTAGATTTCGGAAAACTTATATATAAATATTGTTTTGACTATGTGAAATATTTGGATAATTATGATAGTATGTATTATATTTTGAATTCAGAAAATATTTGTAATTTTAATCGTACTCAGATATTTTTTTTTTTTAAGCGAGTAATAATTTATGATCGTGTTTTAAAAAAGAAAGCTATTCACGTTAATGCAATAAAATCCATTATGAAATGTTTAGGCTCGTTAATTACTGTTCCGTTTATCGGACAGGATAATTTACAATCAAGGAAGTATTTTTATGTGTTTTTTCAATGTCGAAAAGTGTCACTTTTTCAATTCGAGAATAAAAATTAAGTTAAATAAAAAATAGAATCACTATTTTTTAACACACTTCGATCTTTTTGATTGTTATTTTAGTGAGACAAAAAAGAAATAATGTGAAAAAATATACATTAAAATGATAAACGATATGATTCGTTATAAAAATAAATAAAAAACAAACAATTTTTTTTTTTTTTTTAAGAAACTCACAATATAACATAGTGATTTTTTAAAATGATACATACACCATCAAATAGAACTATTAAAACTTTTGGGACAATGCTCGTATTAAATCAGTGAAGTTTATCCCGAATTCGAGAAAAGAATTTAACGTAGAATTACAATAAAAAAAATACTATAATTTATTTGTAAAAAATATACGACAGTTTCCTTTCGAAAAAAAAATCAATCTAGCTTATAAAAGAATTAAAGTTAATATTATTTTAAAAGGATACAGTTTGCAATAAGTTACATGGTAAGTTCTATAATTAAGGAGTTATATAGATTATTAATACAGTTAAAATGTAGGAACTGGAGAATATATCAAGACCACTTGGCAAACATCTAAGCGACTTAAACACTTATTAATAAATAGAGTTTCATATCGTAATAAGTTTATGAATGGAAACTCTTATGCTATTAAAGTACTGAAACAGCTATAAAATATGTAATTTCGATAAATTCGTGCACCGAGCATTGGCGGTGAGTTTTGAGAGAAATATCAGAATAATATAAACGGAAAGAAAACATTCGTGTTTTGGAAATTGATGAAACAATATTGTTTTTCGATAATAATGCGTATAAATTATATCTTGAAACTCGTACAATTTATTTATTTTGTATATCAAAATTATATATTCATGGATATGAATAAACATAATGAAAGGAAACATGAAATATAGTCATCTTACAATTAGTGAGCGTGACGTATAAAAATCGGAAAGTTTATTCAAAGCTTTCGTTTCCGTGAAAAACTTAATAAAATATTTATTTATATTCGGAAAATCAAAAGAAAAGTAATTATGTTAATGACACGGACATAATTGAGCGACAACTTCTCATCCTCCACTCTCCGTGATTAATGATGAAAAATTTAATCGCTTAAAATCACAATCCAACCAACTATAAAAATATCACAAACACAATACAATACAATTATATAGATAGAAACGAGGTCGATATTCCCAGGCTTTTTACGATCGTTTCCGCTGTTTTTGTTTTTGACCACCATATATTCGAATTGACTTGAATCAGCTATAATCGACAGTAGCTCACGGTTCAATTAGTGTGCACACAGTTAAAAATTTTTCACATAGCGTTCATGACCGTGATGCTTTGTACGCGGCCAAAAACAGTGGCAAACTCTGACACGGCTAATTAAACAATCGATTTATATTAATTAATTAATCTTGTATAGATTAATTAAACTTATTGGAATAATATAGAGTTCTATCGTAATTAGACCGATTTATATAGATATATATATATTAAATATAGTACGTAATATATTCATAATTGATCCGATAGATTTTGTATGAAATATTTTTAAAAATCTAAATATTTTCCGATAAAAATATAGAATTGTATGAATAGGTTCAATTCAATGCAGAAAATCGTACTGAAAAGGTCTGAAAAATTGTATAGGGATGCCGATTTGAATTGGATGCACCGTGCCGGCACTGGCGTTTCGGAACGCGGTATGCGACCAAGAGACGAGCAAGAAGATTCCAGGCATGCAAAAATCGACATTGGCAATCCGTCATGCACCACTTATAAAGGTTTCCTAGCCCGTCGGAAGCATCACTCATATCCAAAGAGCTGCTGTGGTAGTTCAGTGAGACACGTACTTTATTAGCCGCACAGCTTTTGAAAGCCAACTTCAAACTTAAAATGGTGAGTTGTGAAGTAAAAAGTGCTTATTCGTACAGTTAAGACGCGATTATTTCACTTATTTTCTTTTTAAATATATTTGTGTGATTACAGGAGGATCTTGACAAGGAACAAATCCAACGTGAGTATTTCATATGATAAAAAAAATCATAAAAATTTACAAAATTTAAATTTAATATTATGTTTTCTAATTGAATAGTTTTGAAGAACGCCTTCGATGCTTTCGATCAGGAAAAGAAGGGAGTTATTAGCACTGACATGATTGGTACCATCTTGGAAATGTTAGGTCATCAACTCGATGACGCCACACTCCAGGAAATTATCGCTGAAGTAGATGAAGACGGTAATTGGAATAATAATTCAATCGTGAAATTAATTCGATCAAAACGCGGTATATAATATGCAAATTGTCGCTTATCTGTAGGCTCTGGTGAGTTGCAATTTGAGGAGTTTTGCACATTAGCTGCTAAATTCTTAACAGAAGAAGAGGAAGATCAAGAAGCGATGGTACGGGAACTTAGGGAAGCTTTCAGGATGTACGACAAAGAAGGTTAGTATTTATTGAATTTTAATGAAAATTTTATTAGTGACATCTATGTTAATATAAGCAAAGTATAGACATATTAAAAAAAATTGATCATTTGATTTTTTTATCCATAGGTAATGGCTATATAACCACAGATGTCCTCAGGGAAATTTTCAAAGAATTAGACGACAAAATCACCACAGAGGATCTTGACATGATGATTGAGGAAATTGATTCTGATGGTTCAGGAACTGTTGACTTTGAGGGTAATTTTTAATTTGATCGACATACGAATATTTTTTAACATGGAAATTTAAATAATACTTTTGTTTCAATTCACAGAATTCCTTGAAGTCATGACTGGTGAATAAACAATTTTAATATTTTTAATATAATAATGTATAATTGTATATAGTTTTAAGTAAAAAATGAGATTTTTGATGTTTTGTTTATATCGCAAAATGTGTCAAAATATCACCAAAAATATGTATTGACGAACATAAGTTATTTGTGCGCACACACGACGAATTCGTTCAAACGACATAATTTTAATTTTTGAAAATGTATTTTTATAATATAAATAAATTTGTACAAAAATTAGATTGAATTTGAATCGATTCAAACAAATATTATACTTCATCTTGAATAGTGCCAATAAATTAGCAAGCAATCATAACAGCGTTTCAAATCAAATAACAATCCCTTTCAAAAACCAACTCAATTTCTATAAAATCTGACCACATAATCAAAGTTACTTGAGAATTTACAATCAACAATATCATTTCAGAAAATCAAAATACACATTCACCAACATATCAGATCAAAGAACCGACCGACCAGAACAAACAAAACAAATTTTCACCACAACCTTCACATCGCCTTTTAAGGACATATGATATATAACACTTTAATTTTTTATCTCGACTGAAAAATGTGACCATTGATGCAATGTCGAAATAACTGGACGAAGCACTTACATTATTGAAATAAGTAACAAGAAAATTTCGAGTTCTGCAACTTTTCCGTTTTTAATTCGATGCGAGTTTTCTCAGGGAAATCGTCTTCGGTTGATTTATACAAATTCACCTTCCTATGTTCCGTTTTCCTAATTTGCACGCGAGAATGTCATCCGGGGAAAATCCAATGCGGAAAAAAGTCGTATAAGTTGATTTTTTTCATTCGAGATTCTTGCATCGTCGAATGATATAACTCGAAGAAAAAGACGTTGCGAAATTTCGCCGACGAAAACCCGAAACCGATAGTCTGTGAAGGAAGAACGTAAAACGACAATTTTCGCGGTTAATATTATTTGTCAATAGGCTAGCCGCAAATATTTTACAAAATGTACAAAAAAAGGAAAAACATTTTTTCAATCAATCAGAAGTCACGTAAACCACTCTCGCACCGTTTAAGGCACTCCAATAAAATATGCATTTATTATATTATTTTCTTGTTTATTCAAATATAGCCAAATCGACATTGCAATACGATCGCAAAAAGAATCGACAAATAGTAATTTTATTTTTATAGTAAATTGTGATAAAAAGGAGTGCATCGCGTATCGCGACACAGTTGCACTTTCTAAGATCGAATCGTATTTTTTGCCGTTTTAGAGAATCGATTCGCTTGTATTTTTTCTTCCAAAAACTCTGAAAAAAAACGTGATTATTTCTCTTTTACGACCTGAAGAAATAGCACCTTTGCAATTCGCGAGCACGATTCGATTCACCTTGTGAAACCTTGGTTTCGTTAAAATTTTTACGTGTTATACTTATTTACACTTTTTTACTCACATACCACATTATAATGGGTATTATATTTGCGTGTAGTTTTTGCGAAAACAATTTTGTAGAAAAAAAGATTGTTGATACGTACATACATATATTATAAAATTTTTAAATATTATATACAATGAAATTTTAAGTACAATTTTCAGCAAATTAAATTAATGATTTTTTTGGGTTTTTACAAATAAATGAGTTGTTAAAAATTGCATATTATAATTGCTAAAATTCTCGAAAAAGTTCAAATATTCTGAATCACATAGAAAATATTCGATTAAAAAATGAGAAATAAATATTTTCGTTCGAAAATTATATGGTTTTGCTTGATTATACCTCTCAGGGTTCGGACCTGTTATTTATATCGATAGAAAATATTTTTTAATAACAATATTTTATTTATAAAGAAATTCATTTTTTTTTTACTTTGAAAATTATAATCTTTACGAAAAAAATATTTTTTAATTTATTGATTAAATTAAATTAATTAAAATTTAATGATAACAATCTCTTCAAACTTTCACTTTTTAATTTTAACAATACATATAATTTATACTAAAAATTAATAATTATACTAAACAACTCAAGAAAATTTATAGAAACACCCAAAAACAAACAACTCAACCATTCTCATGACCAAATAAAAACATCGGATTTATTTCCTACACAATTTTTTCATACATTCATTAGCCTAACAACGTTTCACTATCACTTTTATATCAATACTTCGTTATCGTGTTTCAGGTGGCATTTGCCGCCACGGCAACTATCACGTGCACGTTCAGGTGCCGAGGAAGTGGTCTATTTTATAGTACCACGCTCGCTCCGGAGGATCACGACTTGTTGCACAAGCAACCATGTCCTGCTTCGATTCTCTAAACGTATAAATACACCATTGCGTAACAGTTGTGTATCAACCGAGTCCGATGATGGCGATGATTCAGCGTCTGACTTCCGATTCATCGTCTGACCGCCAGAAGATGCTTCACGTTGCGAACCGGTCATGTCCGATTTCGCAATCTGGCTGCTTTCTTTCTATATGTAGAATATTGCTGACCGTGACATGACGGTGTTGCGAAATCGCAGTTTAGCAGATAGGTCGAGAAATTGTTGTCAGATCGTTCTGGCGATGCTAATTCGATGTTTAATGATATGAAATTCGATGAGTTTTCTCGGTATGATGAATGGTGGTGAGTTCAAATGTATTAAAATATTTCGAGTCTTAGAAACGCCTACGTGTGAATTGCGAAAGTGGTCGATTCTCGTATGAAAGCGGACCAATTGACCGCTCTGAGGAGATTTCGGTTTTAATAATACGGCAATAAATCGAGATATTCTATGGTAGTCTGACAAAGTGGTTCTAATAGGTTCGCATCATGATTTTTATGTGTTTTGAAATCGAAATTTCTCATATAAATCGAAATATTTGTGCGATATCCGTCTGTGGGTTTAACACGCAAACGGCATACACAGGTCATAAACTGGGTCAAGTTTTAAAATATATCCACTTACGAAACTCGGTTTAAATAAGTAACATATAAAGTTAGATGCCTTCTAGGTCGATTTCGGAACGACCCTGACTATCAAATTTTTCGAATTTCATTCATATTTCACAAAAAATTCGTCTGCGGTCAACGAACGATTTTCCATTCACCGGTACGTATAATAAAATACAATGTTTGCTCTCGCTTTCGATACCTCTAATTAGGAAACATTTTAAAAAATTCAATTTTGAAGAAACACGACCTTAATTAACGTCTGCCAATTAAACGCGGTTATCGAGGGAGGGATTGTACCCATTTAGGGGCATTTCTGATTGCGGATAAATGGTCTTGTTTGAATGATAACTACGAAATGTTGAGAAACTCGTCTTAGAAATGTGTCATACGAACGAGTGTCGCCTCAATTATTATCGATCTATGAAAAATTGTCATATAGCCGCGAGCCGTTGCAACACTGTTAATAAACATTGTATAAAAATAGCAAATAAAACGTTTGAAGTAAAAGATTTTATATACAATCTGATTATAATGCGATTCAAGCAATGTATAGGGTTTTTACGATCGTAAACGCCTACGTTTTGGCTGACATAAAATATTGCATTGAATTTTTTTTTATTTCGATTCGAATTCAATAATTTAAATTTTACTAGCACCTGCATTAATAATTCACTATAAAATTGTGTTGATTAATCGAAATGGTCAATGAGCGCAATCCGCATAAAATAAAATAAATGTATGAAATTCAATTTACTAACTCCATAAATTCGTTTATTACTCAGCGTTGATTATTGCTGTTCAGTATCGCAAGTGACGTTTAATAAAAGTAAATTTGATTTGATTACTTTTACATACGATATAGTTTTTATTTTACATTTGATACGCGTATCGACTAGCAAATTAATATGCAATTAGCACGGAAGCACACTCAATATACGAAACGTGTAAAACTCAAAACGAAGCATATAGATTTATTACTCAATCCGTTTTATAGCCGACGAAATTGAGCTTCGTTTCATTTTGATTTATGACAACCAAATGTGAAATCGGAAGATTTTTCAATACAAAAAAAAAATTTTCGTCCAAGTAATCGTTAATATAACATTTCTGCAACAGTAAAGAAAATAGTAATCATACTTATGCTATTATTATAAAAATATTACAATGGCAAATAAGCGTGAGTTAACCGAGGTTATGGCTTTTAAAACTCATTGTAACGAATTGTTAATCGAAAGCTCACGATTCGCAAACTTTTGTCGTGCAGATTTTTTTCCACAATGTGCAACAGAAAATTGCAAAAATTAAATTTTCTTTAAAAAGAAACATTTTACATTTTTTTTTCAATTTACATACAACGACCCATATCGATTTCTTTAAATAAACGCGAATTCCCGACGCGCATCGCTAATTTCCAACGATGCAGAAACAAAAGGTCGTTTTAAAAATTATATGCATATTAGCACATCGCAGATTTATGTATTCGAATAATCGAACTAACTCAAATATTAATTTCAATAATATTTGCGTTTCAAACAATGATATTTGCTTAAGCGTGGGAGTAAAGCCTACTCGATTCACATAATATCGACTACATAACCAGTCCCTTTTATCGAAGTTATACAAACGAATCGGATTATTTCAGGCATACAATGATTTGAGATATCTGAAAGATCTCTGGTCGGAGAGTGAACGTAAAATTATTGTCAGTGCGAAAACAGTCGATTTTATAATTGACAGAATTACTCTTATCTCGCCGTTTTTAACCGTAATCAATTTTATTCCGGATTGCTTATTAAGGTTATGATTTCATTTATTCACTCAAAGAAACTTATATGGATCGTATCTAATCTTTCAAAGGTGGCAATATTGAAAAATTGCTATAATTATTATGGTCACACGGTTATACGTAGTGCGAATACTGCAATATCAATTAAAATAAAACTTGCGAAATTATTTCACTTGAATCGAGAACGGATTTATATATATTTATTTAAAGGATTAATGTCATATTTATATACGATATAACATGTACTAAAAAAATTTAGAAATGCTTACATTACGCAGACTCGATATAAATTAATATCGAACTTATACATTTTCATATTGCAAAAGTTTTTGTATGCGATAACGAAACGTTTGGAAATTTAAGTGGTTGATTGGGATAAATGATTGCCGTTAATGTCCAACAATGATTATTCAACGTTTTGTTATCGGTAATTTGCAACCTTGATATGATAAAAGTGTAAATTGCTGGAAAATTAGGGTTGTGAAACTATTGAAGGTTGCGTTGATGTTTCAGCGAGCTTTAATAGAGATTGATATCAACAGTGAGCTTTATATCAATTTCATAGTTGACAATAATTTATTGACGATAATTACACTTGACATAATTTGAATTTGTCGTTGAATATTGATTTAATATTTTTAGCTTCGCTCGTTCAATAATTTACGATTATCATTGATTATTCCAAAACTGTACACTCGGCTGATTGAAAATCGATTTTCTTCATTAATTATTTATCGAAATTGCTCAGAATCATTCGTGTAAGGCTTAACACGATCTAAATAAAACAAAAAAAAAAAAAGCACAACAACGCCAAGTATTTGCCGCTGTGAAAGGTCCTGTTGATTTACGATTCGTATCGCTGCTTACGTGAACAGAAGTTTCCTATACAAAACGTACGCAAAAACACTCAAAATAGGATATGAAAGTCTAAAATTCTATACATTATTATATCGATATCGCACTAGGCGAAATTTTCGAGTGCTCATTTAATTTCGCAACCTAGGAAAGAGATAACGAGAGTTATTGCAATCGGACAGAAAAAAATAGACTAGATAATGTCTCGGTGCAATATTTGCAAGTAATCGTGCTAAATTAATATCAGAATAAGTTGTCGTATATTTATGTGCGAAATTATTCAAAGGATTATCGAGGTGTATGCTAATACGTTCAAAAGGTCGCGAATATTATTTTTTTAAGCACACAAAAGTGTGCGATACCTTAATATTATTATCCATTTGTGACGGCCATTAAAGTACGAAAGGTGTTATTAATTATATCGAACGATTGTTAAGGTATCGAACAATGTTTCGTTTAAGCGTTTCATACATAATAGTTTGATCACGATAGTTATGCTCAAACATTTAATTCATTATTTTAATATGTATCCGCGTGACGTGATACCTTTTTCTCGACGTACAGATAATGGCCGGCCTATATTTTTCTATAATAACAGAATCAGATATGCCTTTTCATTATTTTAAAACAAATAATAAAAGTTATGAGTAAGTCATCTACTATTATGATTCATTCTAAAGGTTATGGTATCTATAGAAACCTATAGAATGAAAATGATCAAATATAATATATAACTTTTACATTTTAATCCACAGATCTTTATTATACTCAGCGGCGTTATGACCCCATCAAAAACTGATTGATTCATAGAACACATTCCGGAATTAAAAAAAATAGTATATAAAATCAAATGATAATAATTTCCGTAACTAAAAAAAAAACACATGCTTTAGGGAACTGGCTGGTTACCAAGGCATAACTGCCGAGACTAACATATGTATAATATATCCTGTTGGGGAAATATATCTGAACAGCTGTCTTCGAGGTCGGCTGTGATTTCGAGAATTCGCCCAGACTACTTAATCATAATTAAAATGAGTAAAAACTAAAATATTTCGAATACGACCACGGGCCAGTGGTCAATTAAAAGTATGGTCGTGACGCAAAAGTGGGCCGATGAGAAGACAATACTGCGGCCCCAACACTGAAACAATGCACTTGACAGTGCTCTTTTATAATTTTATAATCATGTGTTTATTTTTTAATTGCGGGCAGGTGGTTTTGTGCAACGAAATCGTGATTTTAGTATATCACGAAGCTATAATTCGAAACGTTATAAAATTTTTCATGTAATTAGATAACTTTACTATTAAAAAAATAGAAACCGATAACTTTTCCATTCACATTCGGTTAATTGAGAAATAAATTTGCTGAATGTTATTTTAATAAATCGCCATTTTAAAACCGATAATAATAAAACATTTAACATATTATCATAGGAAACAATCATAACTTCAAACTTGATACAAGCGATTAGAATAAAGTATATATAATGACACTAATGCGGACAGAAAATATCAATCAAATGCGTTCATTTTCCGCGTCGATCAGTTCATTAAAATAGGTTATATTATGAAAAATTAAACGAGAAAAAAATTTCCAGACAGTCAACGGCTCATAATTGGTGTAATATAGGCGTAGTCTGTGGTCAACGCGAATCATGGTAAAATATATCTTTTTTTTCGTAGCGAGGTAATGATCAAAATCGATATATTTCAAGTTGTTTGTATACGTGCAGTTGCGTAAATCGGTACAGTTAAAAAGCGGATATTATGAGTGAATTCTTGCCTTGATTTAAAATAATAAATCGTACTTTCTCTCCGGTGAATCGGAATGTATTGTTCATTTGAGTGTGAAAAAAATATTTACAATAAAAATAATATCATGTCGATTAAGCCGACGAAAAAATTTGTAAAATTTGTAACACTAAAAATTATAAGTTCCGTTTTTATACATCTATTTATTTTTTGATTTTCAATTAATGGTTTAGTCTTGTGAAATGCACTAATTTCCAAAGATTACTAAAGTTAATGTGGTTAAATGTCCTTGGCCTTAGACCATCCTGTTATTTAAGAACTACCTTCTCTTTATTAAACATAATTATATACCATAAGGAAAAATGTTCGAACTTCCGATAACATCAGAAACATCGTTATATGGGTTGCATATGGTGACGTAAAGTTTTAATTCACTTTCCATTTTTAACTTTTTCTAATGACACGCTTATTACTATTCAAACAGGTCTATTATAACAATAAACAAACAGTAATAAAAGTGTGTACGTGCGCAAGGATACCGAATGCATTTTCACGCTCGATTGACTTTTCACCGTTGCACATTTTTTCTTTAAATGCAATTACAATGCCATGATCGCTTTTGAAATGCATTTATTCATTCAGGTGCATTCCGCGAGCGAAAGTGTGAAGGATTGGATAAAAAGTGCATTGCGCGTACGTGCAGTAAAAACAATGGACTCGCGACGTGATAATGCATTATTTAAAATTTTAATTTCGCGCCGAATCGATTACACGTTCTATCATTTTTTTATGTAATATGTAAAAATATTTAACTTTCATGAAGCGCTTCAGTGATCGTATCCAATTTTATCATTCATGCAAATTTTTTTATCACGCGTTCGAAAATGTAAGCGCAAAAACGCACCGAGCGAAAGTTTTATTTGGCAAAATTTTATTTATTTTTTGATTTCACAATTTCATTGTTATGATATTAAGAGTATGATAACTGAAACCGATTTTTAAATTTTATTTTAGATAACAAACTTAAAATAGATAAATAAGATCAAGAACAAATTCAAACGAATTCTTTAAAATGTTGATCAATTCAATATTTAATTTTTCAAAAGTTATTTTTTATTACAATAAATATTTGAATACATACTAAAATATTAGAGATAAATATTAAATTTTACATAACTCAAGATTTAACTAGCTACAATATCTAAGATACTGTCTGCTTAGTAATACGATATTTCGATACGATTCAAATCCATTCAACAAACACCTATCCGAATCGCATTCAATAAAAAATTCCTAGACATTTCGATTCGATCAAAACGCCAGAATCTTTCTAGTGTCAACAGAAGTGTAACTTTGATCTTAAGTAACATCAGATACTGTCAGTCTTATGGACCGGTCTAGTGTTTCTTAACGCACGAAGTTCTATCTATTGGTCGCGTGTCGTTCCAATTCGAGGCGTGTAAACTGGATCTTGTTAAAATCGTAAATTCGTCAACAACACATGTTATGTGATCGGCTTCACCACTAAAAAAAAACACTGTGAAATATGAACGAGAAAAATGCCGTTATGTGTGGGAAAATTCGGAAAATCGTTGTTTGCGATATTGCGCGAACTAGTACCTACGACTGCTTCGGTTGCAATAGTAATGCGTTCGATTTAAATTATATCGAGGTCGTTTCGCTTCCGGCTATTTCGTTATAATTATTAGTCAACGTTTCGATATAAAAAAATATATTTATGTGGTCGGTTACTTTGCGAATTCGATGTGATTAAAAGGCGACGTATCCTATTTATTTCGTTTATTGTTAGAAAATGACACTTTTCATTGGGACGGGTTCCGTGATTATTTTTTTTCCAATGGTTCGAGGACATTTTTTTATCGTGTTTGTTATTAGAATCCTGTTTTAGAAGTGTTCGGATTCAAATCAAGTTTTTTCGGGGTGTAATATAAATCATATTAAAGTTGTCTTTATTATAAAGTTAACGGCCAGTAAAAAAATGGATATGATTTTTACGATACAGGTGATTGAAATATAATGTGTCTTAGTTTTATGTTTTAAAAATTAAGTCAAATATAATATATTCAAAAATAACTGCACTAGATAATTTTTTGTCCTTGATTTACCATATTTTTGATAAATGGCTTGTAAATATTGTGTTTATGTGCAATTTATAATATTTAATATCAGTTATAGAGAATCGTTTTACCACCATAGAATCTATGTATATTAATTTATTCAGAGAAAATTTCTTACATCATGTACATACTAAGATTTCTGAAATTCTAGACAAATTCAATTAATAATTTCATGTAATTTTAAAATCGAGTGTTAAGTCGTTATAGCTACATTTGGTAAACAAGCTTAATATATTAAAATATTCGATAAATGATAGTATACCTGAAAAGATAAATATCAATCAAGTGGAACTTTCGACACGCGCGATATTCTAATTTCTTATAATTATGCAATAATTTACTTGCACATTCAATCCACAAGTTAATTTCCATAAATCATGAAATTCACTCCGAAATTGATACATTTATTTATAAGAATCGACATACACGAATATGCACTTGAGAGAAAATTTAATCATTTAAATATTATACATGAAAAAATATGTTATAATCATAACAAGATGTTTAATAAGAATAAGATCCACTGTCATTTCGTAAAATTTATATCAATTAGTTTTAATATAACTCGAATGAGGTTTTCTGCTTTTCAAATTTGCATAAGAATTCCAATAAGGCTTCGTCTGAGATTTACTGCTTGCAGAAACTGCAACAGGTGCATAAGCGGACATGCACACGGACTTTAATGGCTCACGTAGTACCGG
Source organism: Hydropsyche tenuis (assembly GCA_009617725.1). Lineage (NCBI taxonomy): Eukaryota > Metazoa > Arthropoda > Insecta > Trichoptera > Hydropsychidae > Hydropsyche > Hydropsyche tenuis. Next base: position 1,401,046 of record VTON01000021.1, on the reverse strand, counting down.
AGTGCACACGAAACGTGAAAATTGCCTAGTTTATGTCGTAAATTTAAATGTTTCAATAACATAAATCTTCACGTGTTTAACCTCTGGCAGGGAGAGGAAAAAATAATCTATTATCGCATGATAAATTTACCTTCTCGCGAATTCGTTCGTTAAAAAATGTGATTGATTGCGCTTATGCAATTCGCCTAACAATGGTGCGCATGTGTATTTTGTCTTTTTTTTTAGATTCGGTTGATTAGTAGCGAGCGTATAGTTTTTTAATTACAATTGTGGTAACCATGTGGTTGAAATTGATTGAAAATTTTCACGTTTCAAAAAATTTTCTCAATATAATTTCAATAAAATTTAATACAACCATTTACATGTACAATCAGGTTTTAATAATTTTCGCCGAAGATATTAAGTTTAATTAAAAAAAATATATATTTATATACACATATATATGTATATATATATACATATGTATATACATATATACATGATCATTTTAATCATGTATATAATGATCGTGTAAATAATAAAACACAATAAAAAATGAATTTCAACAAGTTATAAAACCGATTTTTAATCATAACGGAACCGCAAACAGAAAACGATACATCGAACGTGCAATTATCATCTGCACTGTGCAAAATAATTTAAATGCGATTGGGGCCGATCGAAATTTACATTATACGCTTGTGCATAGCAGTTATTTTTTTTCAGGTCGATTAAATAATGTTCGTAGTCGTTTACAGGTGAGAAATGCGAAAGTCAACATTGCCGAATATGTACTTACGTGTACAAGTACGGCAAAGGCAGACAATAACAAAACAGCAGGAATCAATTGAAAATCGTTCGCAAATATGTAAAATTTTCGCGAATTTAGATAGACAGGAAGTCGTAAAATATAATCATGTCACATTTTAGGTCGAATTTTTTCTATACGAAATTGATAATCATCGAATGGTTTCGGTGTCGAACGAGAGCGTCGATCGAACGATTTCATTATTCGATTTGCATTGGGTATGACGCTAAATGTCGAATCACATTCGACACACAGAAGTTGCTTTGAATTGGACCCATTATAATACGTATTATTATGTTTTTTCGGTCGTTGGCTATCTTGCGCAAAAATCAATTCGGGCACATTTGTATGGGGACGCGTGCGAAATGTTTCGAAAGTGTACAATGGTCACAAAAGTTAATACAATGTTGAATGAGGCTATACTGTAAATTTTTGGATTGTTTTCCATTTATTCGGCGACTTCCTTCTGTTAGATTTTTGTGAATGAATTTAGTTTTCGTTTCGAATGTTTAGAAAAATCTCGATGGTTCTCGAAAAGCATTGATGTAGTTTTTCAGTGTTTATAAAAAGTCGGGATGGAAATTCAAAAATTTCCATCGGATTGAAATATGAATACACATTATTTTATTCATTTTATGTTTGTGTAATCGATCAATCTATCAATTGATATAAATTGTGTGGAAATGGATCGACTATGTAATAAATTTTTCCATCATGTTTTACACGTATTCATTCAGAAATAACTACAAATATCGTCTTTCCATTAAATTTCCGAATCGAGTAGTTTCAAAAACTAGGCTTGTTTTTTTTTATTTTTTAACATTAAAACATAAATTATTGCGTATTTTTGATTTTTTTTGTATCGATTTTTTCAAAGTAGATCGAGGTGTCCATGTGACAAATTTGGTAACACAAGCAAACGTATTAATTTCACACGGTTAAAGTAAAGTAAATACAATGATTAATGATTGGTTTTATGAAAGAATTCCGTGTTTGGTATTAAAGCTCACTCATAATGGTTTTACTGCTTTTTCAAAGCCTTGTAAAAACTCATTTTTATATCAAACGATGAATAAGGGAAACATTTTACTATTTCATTATAATTTTTTTACTAACATGTTGATTGCAACATATACGGTTAAGTATGCCATTTTCATGTTCACATTGAATTACGATCGAAAGAATATTTATTCGGAAAATGTTATACATTGACTTGTACAGTGTTGTAAATATTTTAAAATATGCGACCGTCTACCTAAAATATGACGTTTTATATATACCTTTCGGTGTCGTTTCGAAATTTTTTATAAATCATATTTTTGGTATTGTTATTGTAATTTTTTTCAAGATCGTTTTGAAATGTTTGAAAGTCGTGTTTATAATATATTTTTCGAATACAAAGCTATTGTGTGGTTGTTATTTATGCGATGACATTTATTGGATTATTAACAAGACGTGCGCATTATTGTATAATTAATGTTGCAACGAAATTGTTGTATTTTCCCAAGAAAATCTCAAACAGAGCGAGATTTCTTAACTGATCCATAATATTATATTTTCAATACAAAATGTATGGTCTTGGTCTTTGAGTGTGTTACGTATAATATTTAAAAAAAATAATATCATAGAATTCAGTAGTGACATGTTAATTAGTTCATGTATAATAGTTACACTATTGTTTGTATAAAGTAAGTAGTATAAACAAATAATTAAATTACTTAGTTTCGTTAAAATACTCTTCTGATATGGTTATATACTCGTATTCTGGTAATTTTTTTGGATTTACATTAGGTAATCGATCTGTATACGTTCACAAAATATCTCTTTTTGCAAAACATTTTCGAAAATGTATTGCAATTAAAAATAATTGCAAGTCGTAAAATTCTATAGTGTTGAATATTTGATAATACCGAGTCGGTTTTTTCCCATAATTGGCAATGGGATTTTAGAACCCTTTTTTCAACAGTAACCTCGCTTTTATAAAGTGTGTGAAAATAATTGTCGCAAAAATAATGTATAAATAACAGTCAGATCGATTTCTTGTCCTCAATGAAAATAAAATAATCGCAATTAGAGCATTTACGTAATTAGCGAACCTTATCCAGTAATTTAATAATTAATTCTAAGCACATTTTGAAATTACATAACAATTATTCTAATTAACTAAATCCATAGTTTCACTGGAAAATAATTGTGGGGGAGTATATAAATAGGTAGTCGATATACTTTCCACGTTTCTAATTATAATTTAATTTGCATTATTACGTAAATTTTATAAGAAAAAGTAGCGCAAAATTTTACAAATTAAGTTCCACATGTAATATTCGCCACTATTCATGAATTTCATCAACTTTCGCTTTTGATGACCTATTATTACATTAACCATAATAAAAATTTGCATATATATGATGTACGCCGCTTACGTACGGAACAACGTCGATAAACTCGTTTAAAACTCAATTAAAGTTTATTTACATGTCTGGAATTTCGTACACACGAAATTTAATAAGAAATCAGTGCAATCTTAGCTTATCACCATATTATCATTTTACTCGCCGTTAATTTGAGAATTCATAACGCAATTCGGACTTTGTAATTTATCTTTGGTCGATAGTGAGAGTACGTGGGCGTGTAGTGAAAACGACAAAATTGCCCTGCCGTTTCGATTCTCTCGGTTTTCATAAATCGAAAACATGCCCGATTATATTTTTTAATGACTGTGATGATTCTGGAGAATGTGTGGGCTTAATTTCGATGGTTTCGCTAATAATTACGATCAGAAAAAAAATCGTAAAAAGCGAAACGGGCGTATGTTATCGTAATACATAGTATTCGTCAGACTGCCTCGGGTTATTTGTCATTTATGTAATTTATTTCTATTTAAATTGCGGCATAATCATCGATATAATATGTCGGTCGATTTGTAATTCTAAACAGTGACTCGATTTAAGCCCATAGGAAGTAAACGAATTGAGATATTGAACAAAGAAATTTCTTATGCCTCGCACGTTCCTACGGTAATACGGTAACGGCTTACGTCAATTAAAATTTAATTTATATTCCTTTGTTTGGGATCAAACAATTTGGTAATTGTCAATTGCATAACATTTATCGAATTCGATTCGATTGAGATATTTTCGATTTGACAGTTTCATAATATTTATTTCTTTGATTAACATTGACGTTATGATTCAGATACGTATTCATCATTGAAACAAAAATAATAAGAAACATCATATAAATCAATTATTGACTTATTAAAAGAACTACGGAATTGAAATAGCACCAATATTAATAAAATTGTACTCATTAACATTTCAGCAACTAATTTACCGTATGCATGCAGTTCAACATTGCGCAACGTCGAATAGGCTACTTACCATTTACGATCTCGTACTTGAACGTATCCCTAGCATTCTCGAGCAAACATCTACTATGAATAAATGCATTATCCACTATAAATATATAGACCAGTTTGCCCAGCTAACGAGGCACTTCGAGCTCAGCTAAGGACGTGCGCCTTTTAATTCGACAGCCTAATGACAGGGGTATCAAAACGGCAGTCGCATTCTGGTCACGCACCATGAATCACATATGAAACAGTTAAGATCTGCGATCGAATTTCGAAATCGTGGTCTTCTGACTATCCGTCAACGCCGCTTCGAAGACATGTGTCGATTGCGCCTATGGGTCGGCGATGATTTCAACATTTGCGGTCGATGATGGTCGGTGGTTGACGTTAGTTGGCTCGGTTGTGATGATGAATGTGTCCATTTGATTTTGTTTGGTATTTAAGTAATTTTAGATAATATAGTTTGTATTTTCTAAGCGGTGAGGTATTGTCAATACCAAATGTGTCTTGTTTCGAATGAAATTGATATATTATGTCTGCGATTCGTTTAAAAGCTCGTTCGTTCGTTCGTTAAAAAACCAATATGGTATTGCAACCTGGCGTTGAAAGCTTAATAATTCAAGAAATTTCTTTATGAACGTTATATAATATTTAATTGAAATGTTAACTGAATCAATATGAAGAATCTCTTTTATATATTCGACATTATTACAATCGAGTATTATCCAATGGTATAACTTGAACAAAATGACATTATGCAAGTTAAATTTGCATTGCTTTAAAACCAGATAGCATGAAAACAGGATTTCGCCTTCTGGGTCAACTTCGTACACTACGTAACGTTTTTCCCTTTAACTAAGGCAACGTATTCGCTTTGTACTTGGCACAATACTGCCGGCACAAGAAAGTTTCGGCTACAAAGTCTTATTTAGTTGAAACGAGATATTGCACAACTCTGTTATTTCCATACGAACAGCTCTTTTTAACTTCAATTAAACGTATCGCGTGTAATCGTATGTTAAAGTATTCTTGATCATGATCTATACTAGGATCTGGAAAACCTCACATAAGCGGATATGCGCCTACGCGTCCTTAGCTCGATTGTTCTATGAAATATTATAATAAAACAGGATTCGCATAAACTTCGAAATGACACATTTTAATGATCTCCGCACGCAATTTTATCTAACAATGTGTAACGCAATATAGTCGGCTTGCTTGATATTTGACCTTCGTTTCGAAAAATATCTCAAATGTACATAGATCATGTACGTAATTCTTCAATCGTGTTCTAGACGATTTAATGAGGACCTTTAAAGGCGACGTTCACACCTATAGGAGAGACCTCCAGGTCGTCCTGTTAAGGCGATTCTTCCTCCGTCAATGGAGAGAAATCCTACCGATTTTGATTTTGAAACGTTACAAGAATTCAATCAGATTGAAAATACAAGTGTATTGGAATGACAAAAAATCGAATCAGTGGTGCAACTCTAATTAGACAACTTTGATATATTATAAATTAACATTCTTTGTCTGCAATCGTGTCATGAGAACTGGAAGGTGCACTTATTAAATCAATTGGTCCATCAATAACTGCTGTAAATATAATGAATCTAACGTTCAAATGTGGAATCAAATCCAGACGGAGAAAGCGAAAAATATTCGAACTCCCCTTAATTAAGCCATAAATGGTGTAAAGAATTTTCATCAATCATTTTCCCATACGAATTATTTCTATTTTGCAGATATATTGTCCCTTATTGGGCGACATTTCGTAAAAATATTTTTTTAAACTTCATCAAAACCACATTGTTAACCACGAACTCAATGAACATTTACTGAATTCAGATCCAACACATTTCCATTAACCTAAATTATATAAATCAATTTTTTTCCGTACTCATATACAAATTTAATTGGAACAAAAATGGAGCAAACTTTCATTTACAAACAAAAACTCATCCAAAAATTTTCCCAAACATAAAAAAAAAATCATACGCGCACAAAAAAATAGCATTGTCGTTGCAAAAACCACGATTAGTCCGGTTTTGCATGAACTTGAACCGCGACGTGAGAGCACGAGGTCGCACCATTGAAACATCTTTCACGGCGAACATCATCAGATCGGTTGCATCATCGTCAATTTGCAATGTTATTTATGAACCTATCTCGTCTGCTTGCCGCACTATAATTAAACGGTGGAATGAAGAAACTGCCTTAGCAAAGGTCACTGGTATTCGCAGGGTTGACCATAAGTGCATTGCAGTTTCGTTTTGATTATGCAATGTTTTGGCCTGATTCTTTGTGCTGTATTGAATTTCGTTGGTTTTTTTAAAGTCGGTATGGATAAAAGGGCCTTTATTGATTCTGATTAATTGTGTTTTGATGTCAGGGTCACATCATTATAATTTTCGGCTTAACGTTTCATATTATTGAACGTTTGGTATGGATTTGAGTTATTAGTAACACGTGTTGATCGTATCCGTTGTGAATTTTTTTGTTTGATTTTTATATTCTATTAAATTATAGAGTTAACACCACTGTTCGACCAATTGGATTTCAAATAATTTATGAATTCGAATAAGCATTTCAATATTTTAATTTCGTAACAATTTTAATACTTGAAAATAAATTGAAAAGCTGTGATAAATTAAATTTTATGGCACAGTTTGAATCGTTCAATTGAAGTCATTTGGTTTTATTTAATTCATCGTGTGAAATTTTAAATGCTTATCGAGAATTTATATTAATTAATTTGATCAAAATCAATAATGTTCATGCTAAATACTTCCTTGTTCAAAAATATTTGAATTAAAATATTTGTTGACTTTAACGAATTATTAAATTTTTGAAAATTGACAAAATAAATTTTCCCAGAAAAACACAAATTAGGAAAATGTCAATAGCGTAACATCTATATTAAATTGATAAATAATTCTTGAATTCAATTATTTAAATTGAATTAATTATCAACACATGCAATTTGTATAAGGTCCACTACAAGACAAGGTCGTTTCGGCACCATCGAAAGTTTGGTAATTTTTTTATTATCGCACAGTAACAAGGAAAAAGTTACTTTTAACGGCACGAGATCACGTATATATATATTATAAGCAACTATACTGTACTCACAGCTTAACTTTAGCAATCAGCAGTAATCGACAAGTTCGACAAGTTCACCAGAATAAAAATGAAATTCAGATAAATCTCTCAACCATATAATTTAAATGGTTTAAAAAAATCGCATGCTTCACATACATAATACATTCGTATAATGTAAAACACCTGTTCCCGTACTCAATTTATACAGTTCTATACTAAAGACATAAAAATTGAGCGACTCGTCCTGAAAAACCTTAAATTTCACAACCATTAAGCATTTTCGTTAACCAAAAAGAACAAGTTATAAAGGACACAGTACGAATTTTTTCGAAACAACTGAAATTCGCCCATTTCGAAACCACCCTCCAAAAATACATCAATATGTTCGACCAAGGTGAAAATCTGACTCCCACCAATCAACACATGTTATGCAAAGAATTCAATTAATAAAAGTTGATAAAAGCCACAAAAAGCCCCGTTCGTCAACCCTGAACGTCTGCTCGAGTTGAGCAACTCGAGATCGAGGTGAACGCGTCATCGTCGCGTAGGAAGAAGCACCGTTACATTGTACATGTGTCCGAGGAGTTCTGACGATGACGATGATGAGTCACTGACTCGGAGACGACCTTCGTCTGGCCGAGTCAACGCACTTATCTGAATTATTTATGAAGAGCGGGATCGACGCTCTTTATCTCGCTCGTTTCTAAGACGAGTTCTATGAAAGTCGTCATCTGGTTGTTTTCACTCGGTTTTCGTTTTCGGTTGGTGGATGATGGGAAATTTGATGGATTTTTTTCCGAACGGAATAGTCAATGTCTGTATTTTTCCTAGTGAGATTGTGCGTTGTTTTTCCGAAAGTTTTCTATTGATGGATGTTTCGTTTCTAAATATAATACGATATTTGTATGTTTTAATTATGACACATTTTTGTTACTTTGAATAAGATTATTATCTAAAGCTGAAATCTTTGATAAATGGTCAAATTCAATTATCTACATGATTAATAAAAATAAACTGAAAATCGGATATATGTAATGACTTTATGCCAATTGTGCTTCAGTATCAAAATAATAAGTATAAAATTTATATTTTTTTACTCAATCATCAATACTTGTTTTTAATAATATTATCAAATAATTAAAATTAACGGGGCTCATTATTTTAATGAAAATCTATTTGCAAAATACGTGAAATGCTTCTTAATTATCGTATAATATCGACATTTAGCTTCTGTATTCAATATTGGCTCGAAATTCAACAGAATTATGTTAATGTGTGACGAAAACCTCGATTTCATTTTATGGTATAGTAGTAGCAGGTTCAGTTTAATATTTCAGTCATATAAGCTGTTTCGGTTCCAAATAATTATGATATTAAAAATGTTTTATGTATCGATTTCCAAATATAATTTTCTCGAATCACGCAAAAAGGTTTTGAATCGAGCTTTTGTAACCGATACCGTTTACATGTCCAACACTGCGTGCACTGATTTCAAATTTTTATCCGATTTATGGTAAAAATATATAACATTAATTGACCTGGTATTTGAACACGAACTATTCTACGTTTTGAATTTAAGAATTTTAATTTTAATTGGCAGCCAGTGTACTTCACCGTATGAGTATATTGGAATTCACAACTTAGTACCAGAGCGCGTAATTAAAACTTTATTGAACCGACATAAAAAGCATACATAAATCTGATTAATCGAAAACTTTTCACCGTGTAAAAATCTCACCGACAGCGAATGAAACTTTCCACATTGAAGAGTTTATGAGCGAAATCCTTCGCGAATCGCTCGTTAACTCTACCGTTTCGCTGACATTCGCATTAATAAATCTGAATTAATTTAATTACGATACGTAATGTCGCGACTAATGACACTGTTACTATTACCGTATGCCGGTTACTAAATACGCCGCGTATTTTTGCATTCGAAAACGGCCGTTAGTGTGGAAAAGTCGGTCACACGAAACCCTACGAAAGAGAGGTCGTTTAAGGTTATATCGGGATTGAAGTCACGATTTTTTCATTTGAATTTAATTTTGAGCCGCTCTAAGCGCATAAATCATGGCTTTTAGAGGTCGAAACATAACGAATATGATGCATTAAATGAATAAATATATATGTGTCGCGAAACGCCACTTTTCTATACCTCTCGAACGACACAATTAATTAACGGACACAAGAACGGCGACGACGTGAAAAAAATGAACTTGAAAAAAAATTGCTAAGTCTATTCGTGAAGTGAAAGGTTTTCGATTAGACCATGAACTGATAAATTCCGATTTTTTACTCCGTTTTCCGGTTTCTTCATACGCAATTTATATTTATATGAGTCGTTCCGAAACGTATTCAAATCCTGTCGAATAACCATACCGATTCGTTCAGTAATTACTCAATTTGGACAATAATTTCTCGAGCTAGAAGGCGATTTGAAGTATTCAAACAATAGTTTGCAATCAATTAATTTTTTTAACGATTTCCTCCTTTCTACGATGCATATTAGAAAAAAAACGGGAAAATATTCATTCATTTGTTCGACAGCTAGAATCGATTGCTGTGCGCATATCACTTGCAAAACGACGTGTTGCAGTAAAATATTGCGACGTTTACTGTATATTTCAGTAATCCAAAGGTAACCCTATAAACTTTAAAGGCTTGCGTGATTTGATAACCGTCACAAGTATAATAAATCTATAAATTTGAACTGGATACAGGATACTTTATTACGGAACGATTGTAAAACTTCGCACTGCAAACTCGTGTCTTTTAGTCGTGCCGTTTGCAAATATTTTAAATATTTATTAATACTTTGTAATAATAATATACATTTTGCTATTTGATAATTGTATGTAGTTTAATGTAATGATTTAACACAAATATTAATATATATATACATATATTTTAAAAATAAAAATTATTTCTAGTCTTGTTTTATGACAATTTTAAATAAACGTACTCGTTATTGATAAGTGATATAAATGTTCATTCGCATAAAAAATATATTATTCAATTTTTTCGATTGAGTTATACACCACAAATGGGAATAAAATTCCACATTTGACAGCTCAAGCATTTCGAGCCCAAGGTGATTTATGGAAAAACCTAATGAAACTCATAAATAATTAACTGCTAAGTCAAAATATACTTAACGGGATAGACAGGCGTTTTTATCTATCCAAATCAGTACAAACTTTGTATTTAAAAAATTTAATTAACGAATCAATAATAAAACTCTGAAAATGAACTGAAAACAAGTAAGAAAAACAGCACAGCCGTTAACGCGTGTTATTTATTGATTTTAACAGATCGCCATTGCCTTATCGGTATTTTTATGGGCTTTGAAACGGCCGTTTCTAGTAAAGTGTACGCATGTCGGTTCGTTAAATGTATTTTCTACACGCTTTTCGATTTAGCGAGCAGGCTTTGCTGAATTTTTTTAAAACAGCGACCTTGCCGGCAAAAAAATTCGCATGGAGTTGATACTTTATTTTTCGTATAAGAAACGAAAAAAAATCTTCAAAGGCGAACTGCTTTTGAGTGGTTTGCAGTTTACATGCGGACCACATTCTCTCCTCTTTCACTTCTCGATTGAAAAATAATTTATTTCATTGTTTGTCCGAGTTGAAAATTCGCATTAGAATCGAAAGTGTATACCTATAGATACGAATGTGCCTAGGAATTCACTGAAATGTTCGTTCTCTATTGCAATTTTATGCTCGAATCGTTTTTATTTGAAACAAGCCCCATAACCACACCTTTAAATTATGCGAAATGGATTAATTATTTTCAGTTTGAGTATTTTTCTCGATTTTATGAGTCTGATTTGTAATAAACATTTGAATTTTATTGAATTTTTGTAGGTGACAGTCGTAAAGCTTGTGAATTCTTTGTGTAAATATATCGGCTAGTAAAACAGATTATCATTTTGCGCAATTAAATATCACAATTAAAACGATCAGTTAAGTGCTGCTATACCTAATGATTTTTAATTTTCAAAACATTGAGCAATTTTAATTCATTTTATTGCATATAATTGGATATAGAACTCTAACATTATTGCGGTTCTTTCTTAACAGCAATAAAAACTTGATATTAAAATAAATTATACATATTGTTAGAAAATTTTCCTTGGCGAGATAGTGATTTATTATTAATTAACAAAAAATTGCAATATATCAATTGTTATAACACATGTATGTAATCAAAGTTTGATACCTTTACGTTTTTATATTCGAATAAAATCACACTTGCCTTGGTTTTGATATCGATAGCGTTAAACCACATACTAAGCCGATCGTTTGCAGAAAAAAATAACATTTATTATCGTTTGCATTCGAACTAAAAATTTGCACTCAGTTAATTCAAGGATTTCGATATGGACACCGTATGGTCTAATCGAATTTCAAATTTCGCTCAACGTGCAAAAAACGGGAAAAAACCAACTCGGACAATTAGCCACCGCACTATACGAAACGTTTACATCGTAAAAGCTTTAATCTGGCCACTTTCTAATATATTATACATCTAAACTCGTGTTTGATGTATCAGTCAGATGCGAAATGAAAGTAGATCGTTTTGCATTCGATACGTCCTATTCAAGATCACGCGAAAGCTTTCTTCGCGAACAAAAAGGATATTGCGGAAGAGCCTTAATTCGCTCTCGTATGACTTTTTTTCGTCGTTTTTGTTTATTTAATTCTTTTTTATGTAACAACCTGTTATAGTGTTCTTCGAATGCGTCACGACTCGTTCGTTCGCCGCCGTTGATAATCGCACTGAAAGACAATGATGTAATTCGCAAAATGTAATTCGTGTGTACGGAGTTTTTTTGGTATTGGATAATCTTGACATTTTTTAATTCTTTATATTTGTAAGAGGTAGATGTTTAATTATTAGGGGTGATAATTAAATTTAAAAAGGGCGATGTAGCGAGACAACCGAAAATAAATATACAAAATTTATGTTTTAATTATCGTTAATACTACAATTTTTTAATTTTAATAATTTTTTTGAAATATCGAATACAAAAAATTATAATATTTAAAAATATTATTAATTTTAAAATAAACTATGTATATGATTATTATGATACTATGGAAAATGACCGGCTCAATTTTCTTCGATAACAGATTAAATTGAGGTCTCTGGTTATGAAATTCGAATTCGCTTTCTTTTGTTATCGATTTGATATAAATTCATCCAATATAACCGGAATAAAAAATATTATAGTTGATTGATTAATGTTTCGTTCAATATGCATAATCTTCGTATCGCATAATGAATATGTATAAGAGAAACAATAGACGTAATAGTGTTATACAATTTTTAAATTGACGAATCACTCTTGTTAATATGATTTAAATAAAAATATTTCGGTTCAAATTTGCTAATTTGATAATGCGATAAAAATAATTCATGATTTATTTTATATACCTAAGCAATATAATAGAAGTGTTTTGAAGAATTTATATACATTTGCTTATATACCTAAGCAATAAAATATAAATGTTTTGAAGAATATTTATATATATTTGCGATATTTACGCAATATAAATTTTATTGATACATTGGAAAACTTTCAATTTTATTCGTTTACAATGCTAAGAGAAGTATTATATCATAACTATAATTGAGACGAATTGACAGCAAAACGAATACCATTTTAATTGTACCGATTTCTCAAGAAATATACAACGATAGTTTTGATCAAAGAACGAATTCATATCAAAAAAATTGTTGGAAAATAAATCACTTTTCAATGTCAAAAAGTAGTCAACTCTTTAAATATAGTAATTTATATGTTGAAACGCTCGCTTCATCTCCAAACTTCATTTCAGACAATCGTGTCTGACCACTTGTCCATACAATGGAGCAGTCGTTGAAAAAAATTACTTTCTTAAAATGTTGTAACTTGTCGCCGATTCAATAGCAGAGCGACAGGTTAAAAAAAAGGCGTTACAGTCGTTTGATTAATTGCATAAAAAATGTAAATATAAATATTGTCATAGAACTTATTGTCGCAAGATTAATTTGCAATACTTTATAACGTCTGTGTTATCTCATTTCATTACATAACATGCTCATTTCAGACATTGTCAAAAATATTAATAGCAAGAGACAATCTCGTGTTATCTCGTGTAACGTAAGTTCACTGTTCCAATTTTTTTGTGTTTTATATAAATTAATTTTCCCGAAAAACGTCGCATTAATCGTGAAAGCGACTAGTTGTGGTTCATCAGTGGTAAATTAATCTTCTCTCATGTCGGCAATACAAAAGTGATAGTTGTTGCCGTAAAAAGTGTCCGCTTGGAGGCAATGTCATTTTTTTCATAATCATTTCGATATAATATATGAGGGTGCAGATTCAAAAGTCGCTAATGGAATGATTGGAAGAAAATATAAAATGTTCGAGAACTTATTATTGTCATATATACCCTGGAACACTAAAAAGAAATATTTTTGATATACTGAATACTGAAATCATCTTATTCAAAATTATATATCGTATCAATTTATTGACCCTATTAACTAGAGAGCTAGAAAAGATGGAATAATTTTGTAAGAAAGTTAGAAATTTTAGCTCGATAATCATCGCCTTATTAGATCGCCAATAACAACTTGCTTATTTCCACTCTTATTGTTAGTGAATGTTAATTTTGATTCTATTTTCCTCATATATATGAAATACAGACTATTTTTTCAAGATACTTTTTTTTACCAGATTCCGTAACACTGCGGTCCAATACGAGCGGCACCTGCCGAAAAGCCGGTCAAATGAAAGTAGTTATTCGTCTGCGCGCTGAATAACTATAGCTTCGGATCCCTTTCGTCGATATACAAAGGAATTTTTTGCGAAACGATCACTTTTTGGCCATTTTATAAACAACCTGTTTTCTGTAAAAAAAAAAGTTCGTAAATAAAAATTTCGTATCTTATCGCGATGGCATAGATTCGATGTTTATGCTTTCTGATAAAAATAGGGGTAATGTTATTGGCACATTGATGATATAATGAGTGAGGCTAGTTCCGAATATTCGGATCAAGGTGGCTGTGGGTTCATAATTATTGTTTTTATCAGGCTGCATTAGGCATGTTCCAGTTTTGGGTGTGTGAATTGAAAATTTTGTATGTGCATAAATATTAAATTTTATATTTATATCATGAGGTCGTAAAATGTGGTATAAAAGTTATCTGTGCATGTGTGTTCTTAAATTTTGTTTGAAATAATCCGAATTTGAATATTAATAGGTAATTGAAATATAATTTATTGCTCATAGCAGTGGTTTCCAATGGTCACAATTTGAATAAGTTATTGTTTTTATTTGATTTTCTGTATTTGGATCGCACTAGATTTTAAAAAGTCGGCAATGGATTTTTATCATTATATTGCATGTTGTTGAGTGGATTTAATTAATAATTAATGAAACAACATTGTAAACGATTAATGAGATCGTTAAAACACTTTCACGACAATTTTTGTGTTGATTAAATTAATTCGATTTTTTTAACTGACTTTTCCATTTTTTCAAACATTTTGAATCTACATAATACAATTTGAGAATTCTTGAGTAAAATATTTAATTTAGAAAGCTTAAATTTCAAGGTCATGTCAAATTAGATAAACGTATCGAGTTATAGTCGAATTTTAATTGCTCGAAAGATTTAGTGCATTATGGACAGTAATAAATTCGATTGATTTATAACATTGAAATGTGCCGAACATAATACTCAAGTACGACTAAATTTTGTATAAAATATTCAAATAAACCCCTTCGCCAAATGCCATTATTATAATAAGTATCCATTTTATATAATTTTTCAAATAATAACCGCGTTAAAACGAAAGTAAACTTTGATTTGTACTCAACTGTATACGTATGTGCGCTCCGCATAGAAAGTATAATTTATTTTGACCCGATATGTAAAGCCTAAAACAATATGTTCAATTATGTAAAGAATAGTGAAAGTAAAATTATATTTATTGTAACATCGTTGCCCAAAATTTATATTTTTTGCATATTAACATAGACTATTTTCGTATACGAAAAAAATGGTCTGATTTGGCACGCGACTCGAGAAGATCGATGTTTCGCTCGATGGAACGGAAAATAATAAATTCAGCACGTACGTGTTTACAATCATAAATTATAGTGACTGAATTTATCTGATGACATAAATTTTGCTGTTCATTCGTATTACGTGTGCGACGATCGCTTTTGCACTAGAAATTTCGTGAAAGTTCTGAAAGCTTTGAAAGCGAAGATCTTTGGATATTTATTCGAAAAAAGTCAATTTAAATTATTTAATTATTTGGTTTCATTTACAAAATCGTATTCAATAAAAATACTCAGGAAATTTTCCCACTGTAAATTACTGTTGGTTCGAATGCGTACGCGTTTAAAGGAATTATAATATTAGCAATTAAAAACGAACGTAATATATTTAATGGCAGTAAGTTTTTTTTTTTCAATAATAAAATATCGACACAATTTTATATACTCGTACATTATCCGATGTAAAACAGTGAACTATTATTTTTTTATATATTTTCCGCCAATAAACTAATAAAATTGTTCAAATACATGTGTGAACGTAACACGTGTTATTATAAATAAACGTCGATTTTTTCTTAACAGGATTTTTCTTATTTTGTCTACGTTGAAATTTATTGAATATAAAACTAATTAATGTATACAGTAGTTCGTATTTATTTTTTTATTCAATACGGCATGAAAAAAATTGAAAGTTTTTAATATCAAAGCTAGTGCACAATTCGATTGAATATTTCAAAATAGACTATAAATGTGCGTATATAAGTTACGCTTTCACCATTTTTTACCGCTTTTGCTACACACATTTTAGGTTTATTTTGCACAGATTGGATTGAGTCTGACTTCATTAGCGTTTCACATTTTTATCCAGATAACAATCATTCTATTAGGCACGACCCCGTACATGCATATCTCGTATAATACAATATAATATAAAATTTTGCGCAACTTTCCGTTACCAAAAGCGGCACCACATGAAAATCCATTTAATCATGTGTCGCAACGATCCAACGTAAAATTTACAGAAATCGATTTACGATCAGTGGAAATCGGTGAGATGTATACGATAAAATCTGACGAAAATCATCAATGATGCCGGTTTCAATGTAAGAAATACGTATGGAGTACATGTTCTTTGGAAAACACTGAAATGTACTCTGATTTTGTATTAAATGAATCGTGACTAACTCGCACAGTTATCGTGAAGGCTGCTATGTACTTTTCTTTTTGTTTTAGTAATGAAAGTCAGGGTAACGAAAAGTGTCGTTTTTTATTTAATTTAAATATGATAAAATAAATAAAAATATGAATTTATTAATATATATTTTATAAGATGTTTATTTTGAACTCGGTCTATTTATTTAACGATAAACTACTTTCATCTAAATACGGTTATCAAATGATTTCCTTGAATATTATTAGTTCGAAATACATCGTATAATCGAACTGGCATTCATAGCTAGTCAACAATGACTGCTGGAAACCAAACAAGGCGAAATTTGTGCGATTAAGTAACATTTGTCATACATTGCTGAGAGGTAAAAGCAATATTGCTCGGTCGAATTGCGCAACCCAAATTCGACGCGGCACCGAAAGACAATTTTCCTCGTTTTTTTTTCATCTGTCGATTGACGTATTAATTATGACAGCTAAATGAAACTTCACATTGCAAAAAAAATTAGGATTGTCATAATTGGTTCCCACGTAAGACAAAGGTCTTCTTCAAACGTTCAATTTGGGTGAAATCGAACAGTAAAACAGTTTCGATTGCTCCATTAAATTTGCACGACGTCTTTTTAAGGAAATAAAATCGAAATCAATATTGATAAAAAAAGCTGTTATTTAGCGAAATTCGCCAATACTAAATAGATTTAATGCGCTGTTTGTGCAATAATTTGCTTTTTAGATCGTGTGATTTGTTAGAAAATCTGAATTCTACGTTGGAACGTTTAACACGGCGTTAATTGATTCGATAATCATAAGGAGATTTATTCGCATGTAATTATTGATCAATCAAAGTGAATGCATAGCATGTTTTAAAATGCAATTTGAATATTTTTCAAAATCAAACCAACAAACGCCGTACAATTAGTCAAAGGCGCATGTGCAATCTGCATTAGGCGCATTCCGCAAATGTGCAATTTACTCAAAGTACCGCCAATAATTTCATATATTTATATTCAACAATTATTTAGGTGATCTATAAAGCTTGCGAAAAAACCGTAACACTTAGTATGCAATTGCATTAGTTAAGAAATACACTTATTAATTTTTTGCCAAACGCTTATGTGCATTTAACACCGATGAATTTCGCAACTGTTTTTCGAATTATGGTTCCGCAACCCAAGTGAGTGTATTTTTTTGTTTGAGCTTTACAAAAATTTTATTTCGAAATATTTGAACGTTCAATTTTTTCTCGCACCCCTTTTATATGTCACATACAGCCGAATCAATTATACGGTTGATCGTTTTGCGGTATTCGCCAATCTACGTTATAAACAAACTATTCACTCATTAGACACGCTTTTAAAAAATGCCATGTCGAATAAAAAAGTGGTTTAATATCTTGTTAAAACTTATATACACAGCGAGTTATCAATTACAACAATTCGATCTTAATTAATGTTCCATACTTTAATTAAAGATAAATGCATTTCACGTTTTAAATATATACACGATTCTTGTCGATTTCAGGTTGTACGATACATGTGTCCTATTAATATTTGTCAAGCGTGATTTCATACGAATCATTTGCAGTTATAATCATTAGTATTCCGAGTCATACTGCACTCAATCATCAAGTGCACTTTGATTATGGTAAAAGTTGGACAGTTCGTTCGACAGCTGTTGTGTCGCATATTTATGCTTTCTCACGTATCGATTATGGCTTTATTACTTTTGAACAGATCTTTCAAATCCACTCTATAATTACGGTAATCGAGCGAAGACCCACAATTTTCATCGAATTAATATGTGCTCGACTACAATTTCGAATACGAATACGAAACCGTGCAAAAATTTTTTTGAAAATAAACTGCATGAAATCAAACGACTACCGAAATTCGATACGCGTATAAAAAACGTATCGTGACAAATACATTACGATAATATATCACGACTGTTGCTCAATCGTTGACGATGATACAGCCTCCATGTAAGGTCGAGCCAAGGTCGGATATATCACAGCAGTTCCGTTTTGGTCATCGATGATGTGAAAAAATATCTCTTTCGTATAATCAATCCGGAATTCGGAGAATAGTGATTCATTTTGATATATCCGACTTTCTTTTTATATAAATTTTTTTCTGGATTAGTGTGACATTGCTCATGTGATAGAAATGTTAAAGGTGTATTTATGATTTATGCTTTTCGATATATTAATGACTTTTACCTTGGTTCTCATAGATTTAAGGTGACATTTTTTATGGTCAAAAAGATTTGAGAAAAAAATTAAGAAAGTTGAATAATTAAAACGTATGTTGAAGGCAATGAATTTAAAAACCTTTAATACATTGAAAGTTTAAAATTACCATTTTAAGTCAGTGTGCACAATAAAGCCACAAATCCTTCGGGAAAATGTAAGCCTTTCATTTGTTCTTTCATTATGTCCGCGCATGTTTACGATCCTATGTACAAAGATAAAAGTACTGTAATATTTTACTTTACTACATTATTAGTGGTCAGTTCACACAAAAGGCTAACGATAAATTTACACTCAGCAAGTACAAAATGTTTCAATTTTCTTGCAATTAAAATCAATTCTTTTTCAGATTAATGTAAAGATTTATGTAACGGTTTTTGAACTGCATAATAGATATTAATTTATAAAATCAATGCATTATGGATTTCTAAATTATTGTTATTCTTATCATAATTTAACGCCTACTTGTTGAATGATATTTCAACACCGTCCGGATTTACAAGCCATTGATTTATGTGGGATACATCTTGTTCGTTTCAAATAGATATTAAATTATATAGCAATTTTATATCAAACGAATATCTAAATACTTCCTACTTTACAATATATACAATTACGGTATCTTTATCAAGTATAAATTTCAACTGTTATAAACGATAATTCATATTAGTTTAAATCCGATTCCCGATACCCTAATGATTCACGTAACTTACCTTTTTTATGCAAAGAGAGTGCGAATAATGAAATAATGGATATAAAATTAATTACGCCCCATCGAAAGTGAAAACATTTGAATAGAAAATGGCACTAATTATAACACCACTTAACCTTTATTTAACCATCATTAATTATTAAAACAAAGCCGACAGCATAATTCGGCTATCGATTAAATTTCACCCATCAAACTGCTTAATTTTCGTCGTCCATGTGAACCGATTTTTTCCCACCAGTTTCACCGGCCAGTTTTCGCAAACGCTTAACGGACCGACGGTTTAATTATTCAAATTCGATCATGAAGCGATGCCATCAGACGAAATGGCAAATTGGAGACCGAGATGACGACGAATCGATCAGTCGGCGTCAATTAAATGGCGTTTCGATGTATTGAGGAAGTGTGCGAAAGTCGATTTTCAGATGTTGAATCTGCACGGTGGTAAAACGGTCGTAAAGAAGCCTGTGGCCATTTCGTGCAGTTTCGTTTCTAGATAGTTTTCGAATGGTTTCTAATGGTAATAATGTTGGTTTTTTTTTAATATTGAATAGATTTGCATAATATTTTCGATATTTTAGTGTCTTGAGTTATGTCTGTTTAGTAATTTTTGACTGAATCAAAGTATGTTAATAAGGAAATCGATAGTTTGGATGTTTCTGATATTTAATAAGTTGATGTTCTCTATAAAGCTCGTTAATTAAAGTCAAATTTGATAAATCTTGCATGTTTACAGTGTAAAAAGATGTCATAGATCATCACTTTCACAGTATAAGTTTCACTACTAGATGCAACACTTTGATTTACTTATAATTAAACTTCTAGATTTTTATATAATTATTACTACATATGTATGTTTCCATGAAAGCCATAATATTAATCGTCACCATAAAGGTGTGAAATATACATATAATAGTACTGCAATTTAAAATAAATAATAAATAACGTTACGTTTATGTTTTACTTTCACAAGTATTTTTACAGTTTTTTCCACAACCACTGATAGAAACTCGCTTTTTACTCCAAGTATCGAGAGATCCCCGTTTTTATAAATAAAAAAGATCATTATAATGCCACATAGTATCCAATGACTAGTTTATATGAAGAGATGCGTTTTTATAATGTCACATAGAAAGCGACGCGTTCAGGTCTCTAACCTTGACGTATTATAATTACGATTTATCGCAAAAAAGTGCGTACAAACAAAAAACACATTCAATTAATCGCACATATCAAAAAAATATATATTACGGATTAATTCAAAACAAACAAGGTCATAATATAAAACACTTCCTAAACGCACATGCGTATACATCAAGGCTCACATTTTTGTCGACAAATTCCACAAATTTTTGCTTTAATGGGTTAAATTTTCATAATGTGACCTTCCGGCTTTCAAGCTTAGGTATTCATTATCGATATGTCAGTTAGTCCAGTCAGTTGCTCAACAAAACTTTATGTTGCTTTATACGTGGGCAAGAGGTCTAGCCAAGTTGAACCGTCGACATGGAAAATATCCATAAATCTGCTCCGAGCACCAACGATTATGTCAAATCGTGTGCGATTGTTGCGAACTGACCCGAACGATCTTATAATATTCTAATAATCGATAGTTTTCATAACAATGTGGCCGTTTCGCATGACCCTTTCGCCAATTAAATCGATCGTATTGAAATTGTACAGTTATATTTTTTAAATTTATTAGCGGCCGTATTATTGTGAAAGTTCCGTTGAACAATATAATTGGTATTATTGTCGAATTGTATTGACGAATGCTTATAGAATTCGGAATTGATTCGAGTTGAATTTTTTTGAATCCGAGAAATATCTGACGATTCGTAATGCTCCAATTAAACAAACTAAAAAATGGGTGTATACAGATTAATTTCTTTATAATTTGAGCAATTTAATGCTCTGACAACGCGATCGCGAGCCCTTAACGTGTTGCGCAAATCGGCATGTCGAAACCTGAGCACTTAATGTGTAAAATGCGTGCAACTGTGAAATGCACATAAAGGAAATATAAACGCTTCCGTAGTTTGAATATTCCGACATTTTTAAGCGGTTAATGAATTTGGAAACGTCAGTTTGTAGAGTGGGAATCGTGGCTTTTCGTTCATACGAATCGATCATCTTGATTTTCATCATAATTGCGATAGTTGCTCATCCGAGAGAAATTCTTCGCCGTATAAGGAATCAGTCGTCTCTCTATAGTGGTATAAATATTCTATAATTGAATTTGATAGGCTTCAAAAGCAAAAATAAGTGCGAGTACTTAAAAGGAGATAAGCTTTCTCTGTGTCAAAGTTCAGTCTATTTAATCGTTATTATACTTTTATATTTTTGAATGATGTGAAAATATGTATAGTGTTAATATGAAATTCATATGCTTAGGAAATATTCATTTTCTAATTGAAATTTAACAATGTCGTATAAATTTTCCCCAATCATTTTCTTTTTTTTTTACATGATTTTACAGTTCAATATGGTGATTATAAGATTTTATTGTCTTTTCTGCAGATTGTTTTTCATGTTTATGACTGCTGTTAACGAAATCTTAATTACCTTCTGTTAATCTGCGTATAGTGTAAAATAAATGGTTTATAAACCAAAAAATTACATCATATTTTTTACAGTTTATACTAACTAGTATTAGGTCATATTTTCTAAACTCACGATCAAATGAATATTTTCCATTCATATCTCGTTCATATAAATAGGCTACATATATGGCTATTTATGATACTTATATTTTGAACGAGGTCTTGTTATCATTAAACAATGAGTAATTTATAAGTTAATGCGTTTAATAGAAAACACTATAATATTTTCCACTTTATATTCGAGTTTAGAAATTCGGTGTTAAAAATTTCATTTTCACATATTCGATAATTAAATCTGAAAGTTTCATCAACAAATAAAATACATACTTTAACATTTATATTGAAAATGATAAAATGAATTTTTTCATAACCGTAAGTTTTACTTAAGTGTAACATCACAAATTATTCCACATTTTAATTGGTCAAAAAAGCAACGTATGCATATAATTATTTAGTAACACTTCCGCGTAGCGTACACGCAATAATTAAAGAAAAAAAATTTTCAAATTTTCAAATCAAAATCGAAGTAACGACCACACCCGGTTCAAACCAGCACGGTCAATGAAGTACTGAAATTGGTCAATTATTGCATACACTAGAAGCATAACAATTTAATAGACTTCAATAGAGTTGTTTATTACGTAGAACAATATCGTTTTATTGCCCATGAATTGTATAATTTCAACGAAATTATCGTATACCACACCATCAAGAACATGATGGAAAGAAAACTATGAAATCTAATAATGGAAATCTTTTGTTAAAGCACGACTCCAATTGCAAAGTTTGCAATTAACAGAAGTTCAATGCCGTATTCGAAAGGACTTCGATTTTAATCAAAATGGGATTACGTGTATTCTTTATAATTAAATATTTTTTTATTAGCATACTTATTAATATTTACATATAAAATCAGACGATTGACTTAAGATTTGTAATTCTATCTAGTTTTATCTTATCGTCAGTGTAATATTCATAGATATGGTGTAAAAAAAATATCGCCTAAGGTTATCCAAGTCTACTGTCCTTCATTTATAACTTTTTTTAAATATATTTACTATTATTTTGTATTACTCTCAATAGCCATAAACGAGTTGAAAACCGTGGAGGTGTCATAACCTCTTTAGCTGTTATGTTTTCAATTATAACACTATTACGCAACTAATGAATGAGAAAAACCTTGATGTTCGGCATACCGCATGAATTTAAAGTGATATCTCAATCATTCAAATAGCAAATAAATCATTCGACGAAAGGTATTCGTTTTTAATTATGTGAGAATTAAAATTTCACGTATCGTGATTTCAGAATGTTCGTAAACGCATGAATTTAATCTGATTATGAAGAATGAACGTATTCTAATTAAAAATTTATTTAATATTCTCCTGCGTGATTTCAATCCATTTAAACTTAATTACGATGAATAATTTTCTAGATTAAGCCACTTTTGTATTTAGTGCATTTCCATACTGAGCTTCGAATAGTACCTCGCTTTGTACACAATAGAAAAAGTCTATATAAGGATTAAACTTACTCAATTCACCTGCACAAATTGTTCTTCATTGAGAACGCTATTGCGAAAGGTATTCTAAAGCCCGTATCTACGAAAATATCACACATATATTATTTTATGGACAACGTGCATGAGGAAAAAATGCTTTTATTACGTCGACCCATTATAATTTGAACATATTCGTGGCAAGGTCGCGTCTCTTGTATATTCAAAGGCGTTTTCTAATTGTTAAGAACAGTATCCGGTTGCTTTACAATAGGTATATAGGTATATCGAGTTCAACATGACTATATGAGTAAATGTTCTCATAGCATCAAATTTATCTAGAAAAATGATCTTGTGTTCAAATTCAAGTTCAAATATTACACGAGTACACTGTACACAATGCACTTTCTCGCTAATTCATCATCAACAGTTTACTTTCTCGATTGATTTTTTCCATATGTTTTTTATTTTGTACTTGATCAATAAAACCGATCGATTCTTTACTAATTTCATTTTAAAATAAATATTTAATTGAATTTTTCTTAAGCATCAATACATGATTCTCTGTACATGAAATTTAAGATGAGACTTAAAAAGAGCCAACATAAAACCTGATCATGACTCAATAAATTACAAGATAAACTTAACATTCATCCGAAATTTCCAGTGATACGATCCGATGTTTCAAAACCCCATTAAAAAAAAACCAAAAAAAATTGAGTCACGCAGGTCACTCACATCCAAATTATCGACTGTGATTAAAAATTCAATCGATTAGATTCAATTTCCTGAAAATTGCACATAACGAATTTCCCGATCGATATTTGTATGCGACCGTTCGTTCTAGCATTATCATTCGATCAATATTCATGATCGTTGTAGAAAGGTGCCCGAATTGCGAAAGTTGATTATGTTTTGTGATATAATAACAATTTTTTAGTCGTGATATGAAATTTTTTCGGCAATGATGTAAACTCTGCATGTCCCGAAAAGTGGTGAAGGGTATATCAATATGTCTCGATGGAAAATCAATAAATTCTGTTTTACATTCGTTTTGTATCGGTTGAAAATTTATAATTATCTTATTTTTCACATTGGAGTAACGTTTTAAGTTCAAGGATTTATTTTAATTGATTCACGTATCGGAAATTTGTTCATAGATCGTGTGATTCAGAATAATAAAATTAGTTTTAATTTCATAAATCAAACGATATTTTTAAATTGAATATTTGATGGTCTTGTAATTTTTTTTAAAATTTGTATTATGTAGTTAAAAATTATATGCAATTTTGCGTTTTTACAAATGGTTTGATTACAATAAATCAAATTGTTTAAATAATGTGGCGATTCTGGTGTATTTCTAGAGCAGAAAAAATAAAAGCAACGGCAATGCCATTGGAGCAAGAATTTGGAAAGTGAGTGGACACGTTTTAAAGCAAAATCAGTCACTGGTCAATCTACGTAATACAGTCGAATAAATTTTACGTTAAATTATACAAAATAATTCTTAAAAACAATGTATGTTTTATATTTATTTAATGTTTTTTCATTAGTCTTCATGAACACACTTTATTTATAAAAAAATGTCTTGGTAATTCAAATTATATTAATTCAATCAACTTAAACATGCGCATAAAAATGTAAAATAAATAAATCGCAACTGTGTTTGAATATTTATAAATTATCAAGGAAAATTATCCACTCAACGCTAACGTGAAGGAATCCATTGTGAAATGTTTATACTAGGAATACTTTTTTCTCCATAATTGAAATCACGTACAATTCACCGCCTGCAAAATTACTTAAGCATAACAGATTGTTACCCAATTATATTAATTTCAATATTTTATTAAACTGACCTTGATACTTTGAATATTTTTTACTACCAAAAAGTTTCTCTCACACCTTAGCGTATTTGTTTCCTTATTCAAATTCTTCTCAAATTTTTAATATACTTACATATTACCAACAACAGATCACTGAAAACAGTAAAAAAAACTATATTTAATTTCGGATTCATTTCCAAATTGCTTTAAATTGGGTTATCATAATGGCACATTGCGATTACGAGCAATTCCCACAATTACACGGATAATTATTGCAGTTCTTCATTAAAACGAGAACGATTATGGAAATCATCAACGCACTATGATCTACCTCAATCGTTTTTGAATAGTGTCAGGCAATACGCAAATCATGTAAATTTTCTCCATCATAAATTTCACAATTTCGTAAGATTTTCCGTAATGCAAATCGATACATTAGTATTATGCGCCATCAATCCATTAGTGGTAATTTTTCACGTTCTTGTCGACGTTAAAATTTAAATGATAAATTAACATCCTACACACGGTTAGCCATTATCGTTTCGAAAGCACGAAGGTTATCTTAATCGAATCAACAATAGATTACTTTTTTCTATAGAAAAATTGTGCATACGTATGATAAATAAATCAGTTCTAAATTGACTGGTTAATACTTGATAGTTATAACACATGAAACCTTCTAATGGAACGAATTATATCACATTCCGGGTATCAAATCGACCAACGATTATCGTATGTATCAAGTGTTAATGATACCACATTGAAGGCCACGTTTTAAATATATTTTAATTAAAAATGTATTTTTTATGTTTTAGAATTGAAATTTTATATATTTTACCAAAATATGAAGTATAAAATCACCCTTATATATGCTTACGTGTTTTGATTCTACTCGGTAGTTAATTGGTTCAGTTAACTCTAGTCACGTTTTATATTTGACTGCATAATTAGTCTCACGTATAGTTGAATCAAAAGTAATATTTCTAAATCGCTAGTAAATTATGCATTCACACGTTTGAGTCAAACATAAAAAATTTTGAAATTTTACTGGGTCCTTATTTTGAATAAGTCAACTTGGATTTTCAAAAAAATGCCATTCGAATGGTTGAAAAATGACACGTCACTCTTCCAGTTTACTTGCGCAATTTTTAACAAGTGAGCTTGCATAACAACGAAAATGACTGATGAGTCTGTAACAGATGCAGTTTTAACCGACAAAATAATGCAAACACGTTTATTGTTCGATTACGAAAATTCATTGAAACATTGACGTAGTAAAAAATTAAGCACTAAGTACCTACTTAGTAATTTTCACTCGATGAATGGCCTTCCTGATACCTGACCATTGATTGGCCTTCGTTTCACTATAATTCACAACAGTTTTACACTTGATCTAATCCACTTTGTTTGTGGAAATTTTGTCGAAATACTATAATTAATCTGGGACAAAAAAATCATTTAACAATAGCCTCGTTTATTTAACGGGTGAAAATTACAAGTGTTAATTTTATTTAGACATTTAATGCACTTAGAATATTGTGAACGTTGTTAATAAGTATGAATTATATTTTGAAATTGTAGGAAGTGGTGCATACCTTTTTTTTTTTTTTTTTGAAGAAAAAAAGTTCTGGAAAGTGAGCAAACATCAATTTAGATTCATTAAATGGTCCATTGTTCTGACGTGTTCTCGCGCACACATTTAAAATGAATTATGGTGGCTTGAGAATTATATTTTTGCCGTCGATTTAGAATAGTAAAAGAAAGCATGACCTTGACAATAATTATTATATTGTTGAACATTTCCGAAAATTTTTATCATAATATCTTAATTGTGCGAAAGGTGTTCGGAATTTCTTTTTATTTCAATAGCACAAGTATAATATAATAGTACTGCACGAGAATTTTTAATATTTATTTATCGACCATATATTTTGTGATATAATCAATCAGATTTATCTATTTAAAAACAAAATAGCACCTGTTGGAAACAAACCAATAATATATAAGTGTCAGAAATATAATTGGTCACATTAGAACATTTAATATAAACATTCTGTCACTTGGTGCTCGAGTGATAAACAATCAAACATAAATTTTATTTTTTGCACATATAATAAAATTTGAATATTACTATTGAAAATGACATTCGCTGCAATTTCCTAGATATTTTCAAGTATCGAAGGATATGAAAAATAGTTAGTGCTCACGACATATCCGCTTCTGACCGGAAAAGTTACGCATTTTTTCATTGAGCGAGATTAATAGAAAATATCACATGAGGTTCGATTTATTTGAAGGGTATACGTGCCTAAATTTATAAACATTTCTAAAAAAACCAAAAATAAAAAACTAGACACTTTTGCTTTCATTAAGACGTCGTATTGAAATATCACCGAATCGTGACCGAAGAATTTGTTTTTTCACCGCGGTTAACAATAGAACATGCCTAACAATAGGCCTTGTGACAATTTTCGTGATTTTTTCCCAAACCAGATCGATGATTGACCGATGACTATCGATCGAAGCGGAGTAAAAGTGATACTTGAACGATGGCCGGAGAAAGTGTAGCACCGTTTTGTAATTTTTCATTTTGCACGTGAGAATTCATTATTATTTTTTTTTAAACACACACGCATTGTTTCCGAACGTATTATCGTCGATTTATTCATGGAAATCAAAATTTTCCGCACGGAAAGAGTGAGAGAAATTAGCTTTTCTTCAAATTTGATTTGACGCATTGTTCGGAGGTCTGTTCTATGTATGATCTCATACTAATTCTGCGGAACTGAAAATGATAGTTAAGGCTTTTCGACCGTTCATATGGGGGGTCTCGCTTAAGAAATGCTCGTAATTATTATCCGATCATTTTTATGGGTTCGCACCAGGATGTGGGCCGCGCGAGGTTTCATTGCGCAATTAGTTGGCGAATTCTGATTTATAACTTTTAAATGGTCGCCGAAGGATACAGTACCTACATGAAATCGATATGGTAAAACACAATAAAAAATATTTTTTATTTTTAATACATAAAAAAAGGAATAAAATTTTCTGTCAATTCAATAGTAAACGTGATTCCATTCATGTTCGTTCAACAATGGATAAAAATTATTACGATTATATAACATTTTTTATAATGTTTTACTTTTTATAAAAAAAATTAATAAATTTTCATTGTTGAAAATATAATATTTCGAGAAATTTTTTGTATTTATAATAATTCATAACAGTCCAATTAAAAAGCACATGCATTAATCTCCTTGAAACCATCAATAAGATCGGAAAGTGCGATTTGCGTAACACGGCGTTCGATCATCATCACTATCACGCTTCAGGAAAAGAAATTTTCTTCGGATGTCTGCCAAAGAAGTCATTCCGTATCATTTCTAGACGAAGAAGAGCAGCGTCTCGACAAGAAAAACGATCGCAGGGAAAAAAGTCTTCGAAACAACGAGGCTTTAGTTTATTTACGTGACGCGACGATGAGCCGGCATAATGGTTACGTGATAATTTATTGCCTCATCAGCATTCGAAGCTCGTACAGGAAGACAAGATCAATTGGCACATCTTAATGAGGTCCGATTATGATGATGCTGCTGGTGAAGTCTCGAGTTTATTAACCGAATTCATAGTCGGTGTTTTTATGACAGTGCGAGAGGATGACCCAATGATGACGTTGACTTTCTCTATAAAAATGTACCATATGAATTTATTTGTATGTTTTTTTTTTATTAAAATGAGGACATTTTTTTGTATTGGAATATTATTTTATTTGGTATGGTGTCATTTCTATTAGTTGATGATAAATAAATGATATTTTAATATTGATTGAATTTCTGTAGAAAATATAATTCACAAGATTAATTGGTATTGCTGAAATAGCGTCATAGCTTTTATCTGTCTCTCGTTATCTGTCTGCTTCTAGCATAACAACGAAATACCTTTTCTTGTATAACAATTTCACTACCTTATCCAGAATAATTATAGATAATTACGATCTAGAAAATAATACGTAGCTTTGCAATTCCAATAATATAGGAATTTCTGTCAACAAGTATATTTTTATGTGTATATGGTGAATGCGCATACTTAAATATCACTGTGTAGTTAATTATATTCATTTTATAACTGATAAAAATAATTTGTTGAAATCAATATATGTACATATAATATAATATAATATTATTACTGAAAAAAAACAATAATCATAAAGATTATATGAATGATACATCTGATGAAAAATATTAGAATAAAACTTTCTTTTTTTATTGCCAAACTTTTTTGAGCATTACGTAGAAAGTATACTAATTTATTGCCGAAGCGATATGTAGATATGAAGCTTTTGAAGAATCGCACACGTCCCGAAAACCGTTTCATTTATGAATAATTACCATAGTGCGTGACCGATACAGATACAATAATCTAATTATGCTGGAAAAACGTGCAAAAAACTATCGTTTCGATCTGGAACCGACTTAATTTGTGCGCCATACGTTTTCTAGAATACCATTAAGCCCGTTTTTTTATGGGGTCGTAATGATCGTTTTAAACAAACGTTCATTACCGATTGATTGATAGGCTAGGTCGATAAACGTTGTTTTAGTTTAGGTACTCACCACACAGTGACCTTGCTACGGTTATGTCTTGGGCCTTAACACTTCGGTGTTAAGTTAACATACGACCTAGGAGCAAAAAATCTGCACACCACCTGAGGCTTATCGATTTTTTTCAATTCTTCAAGGTCGTTCTGAAAAGCTTTTGTTTCTCTAAAATAAAGATTGATAATGTTTAAATAAATTAACGGAGTTGTTTCAACATTATCGTACGTCGAAATGATTAATAATCGCTGACCACGAATTGCGATAATGGAGAAATACAATTGAAATTTTCGGACGGGGGCGTTTGTTAAATGGAAATTTAATTTGAATTTTTATTTGTGTTTTTATTAATAACTTATTTGATCGACAGTAATAACATATTGAAAATAAACTTTCGACTCGGCCCATACGTTGTATATTAAACATTCAAATGTGTTAAAGTCTACATAAAAATAATGATTTAACTGATTGGCTTCGTTTGTAATAAATTCAATAAATTCTATATAGACCTTTCGCCGTCTATATTAGTTAATATTCTAGTGCGATTGTGTAATAAATATTATTTTCACGGACACAATACGAACGCTTAAATCACCCATGTATAATAATTCAAAAGCTTATTTATCGACCGTAAATTTTGATCGATACATTTTAGGTACGAATCAAAAATGAACGGACAAAAAAATAACCAATTTTACGTGAGTATTATATTATGTTCTCAAAGTATGGTTTCGTGTCAGGTGTTGGGAAATTTTGTTCCTTGTTTCGTTCGCCCAAGGCTGTTGGCAATAATCGCGAGTTTCGATACACTTTTCATGCATATATTAATTATTTTTGTTTCGATTTTCCTATGACTGTGCCATGTCTTGACCAACGCCCATTTCCCATGTTTCTCTGGTTAGTTTTCTTTCATTTCGTCCGAGAAGTCGCTGAAATGTAGTGTTGTAAGTGCGTCAATTAGTACAATTTCTTAGCGACTTTCCGACTCTTATGAATAAGTCATGGAATTCATTAGTTATAGATGCCTGTTTTTTTTTTTAATAACGCACAAAATCTGGCAATATCCTCGCGACAGGTTTATTATTTATACAATTAGCTTACTTTGTATGATTTCCGCAAAAAAATTTAGTAATTTATTTTCAGTGCGTGCAAAATGAGTAAGTTTTATGTTAGTTTAAAAATTAAGTGAAAATTTTTCCATTTCACTAACGAAACTATAAAGGTATTCACAAAAATAAAATATTTACACTTAATCTCATCTGACAATAAATCATTTATTAAGTAACTTATTAACTAATTTAATCACTGAAAGTTAGTTGATTAGATTCTAATCATGAGTTAATTATCACTAAAAAAACTCTGTATACCATTTACTTCATTATCTTTTTTTATGCAATGACTTAGCATTTGTATTATAACTCACGTACATTTTTAATTCATTCCAATGTTCTAAAAAGTTACCAGTATTATAATAATAAAATATAATTTAAAAAAAAGATAATTTAGCACAAAAATAAAACAAGCACGCAAATGAACGCTTCCGTTACGATATTGAAAAATGGTTTTTACATTTAAATCACATATAAAAATGGCGAATTTTCGATATAAATCTATTACGTTGAAAACGAAACTAATTAATTAAAAATGACCATAATTGAATATAAAATAAAACACGCATGTCTTTTGAAATGCCATAATTAATTCGTGCTGAATTACCACCATTTCCAGAAGAAATTTACAGATAATTGCAAGAACAAGTACATGTTCAGCACAATAATGTACCAAGAATCGAATTACTTTTGCTTTCGATATTATGTTAATAACATTCAGGTCTTTCTCGATCCAGAGAAATTAGATTGAATATTTACATTTGTGAAACGATAGATTGGCTTTGCATTAATTAAAGTCAAACGGCACCCACGTCTAATCAAAGTGTACATGAACTAGGTGGTTGTACAAAAGTTGCGAAATTATGTCCGCATTATATGCGACATTTTGCAATGTTTTCGTATGTTTTTTTATAATGTCTCTTTCATTATTCTCATTGCTGGTCAAAATGACCTCAACGCTTGCGAAAGTTCGTCCGAGTAGATATTTTCGAGAGCACCAAATTATGTATCTATTTGAATATGTATACCGCTTTTTAACCAAATTACACCATTCGTATTCGAAAAATAATTCATTAATGTAAGTATAATGTATATTATAATTATAATAAGTATATTATAAGATTTATTTTTGAATATTATATAACAGATTAACGTTTTAATAGCTTAGCGAACGTGACAAACGTTAATTTATAATATTAATAATTTTTTGAAAATCGATTACAAAAATGAATTCACTTTGACTATACATACATATTTATTTTTTGTACAAAATATTTTTTAATTTCAAAATAGAAATAACCACTTTATAAAGAACTTTCATATTTTATTGTAGTGAGAGTTATTAATATTTTAATAATATTAATTTTAAAACAAGACACAATTTTATTTATATTCGTAATCAAAATGTAAATCTCAATTTCATATATTTGAAAAAACACAACACCTAACACATCCCACATTTCTAGCGAAAAACACTTTCGATTAGAACTCCATTAACAGTCAAGAAAGCACATTAATTTTTGATATATTGTTACATCAAAGCACACAATCATTTCAATCACCATTTATAACCAAGCACCGTTTAAATGGATAACATATGTTAACATACAAAAAATAGGAACATTCTACTGGTTCGATTAACATCCGACCGCAAAGCACTCCCAAAGCTCTAGTAAGAAGGCTTCGATTACGCACCACTGTGCGACATAAAAAGCTGAACATATAAATCAGATTCAGACCGTTATATTTTCTTATGCCCTAGAACGATATCAAAGGTATTAAATGGACAAATTAAAGAAGGGCAATTATCGTTGACCAACGCCCGCCCGCTGGTTTATAGGCCTCCTCAACTAATTAGCGACAGTTCTATCGGATTCCGTCACGTACTGAAGTTTACTCAATAAGCAAGAAAGACATGATTATGACCTGGAAGAACAGACAACTTTTTTATGTAATATTTTAAAACGTTCTTGGAAAATCCAGCTGGTACAGTCATCCGCTGGACGACCCCGTTCGTATGTGATACGTTTCAATATGAAAATATTTTCGTTGCTTCATCGATTCTATGTTAAATAAATATAAATTACAGTTGAAATATGCGGTTACTTGGCAACTGACGTATTTAATGTTACTTTGTATATTGAAAAAATTTTAAATGTGGTGATTAGTTAGTCGAGTGTAATTGATATATCGGTTTCTACCGTTCTATTTCCTTGTAAAGAGTGTGAACGGATGTTAAAGTATTATTTGCTACGTGAATGTATTATTAAACATTTTATCTTTTTTTAAGTCATAAACGTAACTTGCAATGTGAAAAATGAATTTATCTGAAACACGGCAATGTGTTCATGCATGCTATTCACTAGTTTCGTTTCACTTTATCGTATGCTGAAATAATCTGTTCGGCATATGAAAAATGGTCAAATCAAATTCAACGACAACGGAATTTAAATTGGATTGCTTTAAAGGCAATTAAAATATAATTTGCACATCGTTTTTCGACAAATACACGAAATTTCGTTCCGCCCATTAATCGCGATAAAACTAATGAAAAAGTCCTTTCACTACAAGCTAACGCACATGTGCTCGAATTGAGTAGACGAAATTCGAAAAAAAAAATGAAATTATAAAACCACCAATTTTTCAGCATAAATGTGACCAAATTATTAATTTAAAATGAATTATTACTAAATATTAAACAATCAATTTGATGTAAACCGTTTATACTGTTACAGATTGAACACATCCAAATTGACTGGATTCAATACAACTTCACACTAAATTCAATAATCCCAATTTAAATCCAACCGTTTTCGCGCGCTCTCCTCCTATTTGTCCGCGTCCAACCAATCACGGTGTAAATAGGCGGAGCTTGAGTTTTCATATATCGCAGTGCGGAGGCCGCGCGGTATAAGTGAAAATTTAGGGCAGTCGGGCGATCAGTCGAGCAGCCGCCGTATTGCGCGCGAGATCAGTGCCGACTAGTCAGTGCAGTGCAGTCAGTCAGTGCAGTCGCTTAGCAGTCGCCACAGCAGCCAGATGAGGGTACACAGCCGCTTTGTAGCGGCCCTCGCGCTCATTGCCTTGGCGAATGCCGTCAATGTGCTGCCCAAAAGGAAGAAAGGTTAGTGTCCACCGTTTGGATGCTGTTTGGAATCAGGATTGTGTTTATGGATGTGTCTCGGATTGAATAATCGACAGTGAAGTTTGTTGTGAAGTGTATGCGTTGACGTTGTGGGTGTTGCGTTTGCAGAAAGTTCAAAAAGAAATTGTACACTTGTGCTTGTGTGTGAAATGGCAGGATGAAATAAATGAAAAATTTGAATCTGTTATTGAAGATTTACGAGTATGCTGTGGTAGAAATGAAATTTGATACTTAAATATTTTTCTAAAATTTTCTAAACCGGACAATAGTTTTAAAATGAAAATAATATTTTTTTTATTTTTGTAAATATCATAGTGTCAAAAAAAAACAATCAAACCAACATATAAGTGAAAATTTCTTTTTGAACGACTTGAATGAAAACTTTTTCCAAGCTGCATAATTAAAGAAACATCAATGAACGGTTAAATACGAAACCCGCTTGCTCAGCTGTTCGTGCGTAGTCGGCAATTTCTTATTGGCAAAATCAACACCGGAGGCTTCTACGTGTTGACGGCTATCTCTCTTCTTCTTGTTGATGTTAAATGGGGCATAAACGTACGAGTGCCGGCTGTGTATTTATTTATTTTAACTTGATAACAGAAAATCGGATCTATTGTGTATTTAATGGCTGAGGCATTTTCACTTTGTGCCCGCAAGTTAGTGCAATAAGTTATTTGCGTTTATAACGAGATTCGACGGAATGAAACGCGTTCATCTCGCTGGAATCGAATTTAAATTAATTAGTGGTACGTTTTCGAAAAATAAATAATGAAAGGCGCACGTAATAACGCTAACACGCTACATGTGAGCGTATAAATTATTAAAATTGCTAATTTCTATACTAACGGTTGCGTGAATTAATTCGAATCGATATTTTATCATAGTTGCCCGAGGAAATCGTAAATCTTTGCTTTATTAAAATTGGCAGGTATTTATTGCACAATAGCGAATCAAGTGAATAGATTAATTTGTACTAATTTCGATTTGGTTGCGTCATTTACGGAAAAATACTTAAGTCCGCACGAAATTTTACAAGTTTAAAATATTTTTATTAAAAAAAATAATAATATATTTTTTTCGAAAATAATAAATCGAAATTAAACAACATCTGAGAGAGTGAAAAAAATACATAAATCATGTGAAATGACGCGTTTTCGGTTCGAAGTAGACTCGAACGGCCGAGCGCTAACGATGAGGCCGATTCTGAACGCTTTAACACACCGATGCATTTATTTTGTCTTGTTCTCTTTTTTCCACTATTTTTTATTCGCCAACTTTAAACAGTTGAACGATGACGAAACCGCTATTACAGTAAAGTCGAATTGAACACTTTCTCTCGGTCGGTATCGAAGAGAACGAGCGTCGTCGAAGAAAACCCGAGTTTCGGTACTTCTTTTCTTCGGCGGACAAAAGCTCGCTAACGGTTACGCATTTTGTATAAGTGCATTCGTATATGAAGACACATATGTACAGAAATCGGTTGTGATTAATTGAAGTGTTAAATTTATGCTCGTTTTCCTATTTCACTCTCGTTTTCTATGCAAATCAGAGTTGGCTTCGACGACGCGTGCAAATTTCAATTTCGCACTCGTACGTTCATCGTTGTTCTGGAAAATTTTCATTTTATACACAGTGGTCAGTCAAGTATGCTAGATGTATTATATGCTTGTTTATCTTACCATTAATTTCAACACATTTAATCTCAACGATCTAAAAAAGCGAAAAAAAAATAAGCAGGATGTATAAATTATGTAAACCTTTCTTCTATCAATCAAAAAACATTAATATGTTTGATTACCGACGCGAATTTCAAATCAACGCAATTGCACATAGCATAATTAATCGATGTTGAAGTCGCGAAAATTTCGCCGAAATAAAATTCATATTCCTACGCAATGAATTTTTTCAATGTACGTGCCAAAAAAAAGCCATATTTTGCAACGATTAGTGTGTTTTAAATGCATACGTGTAAAATGCGGTAAATATTTTCCGGGTAATGTGCAAAGTTTTATATGAGATTTGCTCTGATTAGCGAAACACACAAGCGCAATGTCGATTGCGGATCGCAATTGCACAACTCTGTTAATATATTATATTAAGCGAGTCTATGTATCTATCTGGTAATAGATAAGCATACGATGTGTTCAATATAGTTATGTGAAAATTTATTCTATTATTCAAACCCGGGATTTACATGGGAATGGTATGCAAAAAGCCATCGTGTTTGTAGCCAGCAGAGATCAGTTATCTGCAAAGCCCAATGCGGCTTAACTGTCTCTTTTGCAAAGTTGCGTAACCGGATTGGCAAAGCGAACGTGGTACACTATAAACGAAAGTCGTCCTCTTTTCGACATCCCTTTAAAATGATCCAGATTTCACTCACTTTCAATGTGAAAAAACTGAGAACTTTCTCATTAATGTATCGACGAAGGTCGACAAGTGTTCATATTTTCAGCCAATTTTTGAACATCATTCAACTTGACCTGATGTTACATAATTATGAAACAAAATGTTGAATAATTATTCAACATTTTTTTTAAATCAATTGATTTGAATTTGGAGTTTTATTAAATACCTATGTATTTGAATCTCAATGTAAAAATTAATAACGAGCATATAAATGTATTTATCACCAGTGATTAATTAAATTTTAAGCATAATTTTCATTTTTGAGTTTTTGGAAATTTCACGAATTTATGAAATCGTGCACCATTATGATTTTGTATCGTGTTATTCGGTATGCAAACTTTAAAAATCTGTTCATATAAATGTAAATAATTCCAAATTTAGCATATTGAAAATGAAATTTTCATGTTATCAAAAAAAAAATGTAATTTCAAGAGCACAAGTTTTTATTTTCTCCGACGGTTGAACACGAAATAATTGCACGAGAAATCAGGATACAAGCAATTTATCGAATTTTCGTAAAACTTTCCTTTGAAGCCGTTATTTTTTACATCCACCTTAATGACGTCAAATGAAAGACGACGCCAGTAAAACATAATAATTAAAAGCGAACAGAATATTACTTTTTTCCATTTATAGATCATACAGAAAGTCGTTTTTGACGCAATATTTATTTCACCTGTTAAAATAAAATGCACAAAAAAAACATGTTTACAACGCTAATTTAATAACTCATAAATACTATTTAGTGTACCGCTAGTCTTTACTTTCACTAAATAAAACTGGAATATCGGTCATAAATTCGATAATTGATAGACCGATAAATCTCATATGAACGTAATCGATTTGTTCTCAAGCAGTTTATGTCAAGAAGACAAAAAATCGCAATACAAATCAATAAAGTCAAAAGATACGAATCGATGACTTTGTACAATTGCAAAATTGACAGAATCAAAGCTTAGGAGCAAAAACAAAGCCCGTGAAATGTGAACATTGAATTATAAGAATTTTCAGTTTCGGACGCGTGAAATTGGCACTGTTGAATTTTTAAAATTCTTAATATTCAAACAATGTCGGAAAAATTCACGCCTGCCACGTCACGTCATACTTCGAAACGACAGCATTGTTTCGTCGCATTTTTCCACATTTTCGGGTGTTATATCCTATGTTCTATTGTACGAGTCACATGTGCTACCGTTATTTCTAAAGTACAATGAACTGACGTTAATTCGGCCGTGAAAAGTCTCTTTTTCCCCCAGTTTTTGTTTTTGGTCTGTTTTGATCAATGTGGCGTCTCTGTAACGGTTTTTACGTCCTGTCAAAAAAAATGACACGAAAATTTAAATGTGCAGCGTATAATCTGCGGCCGGCTGTACAGTTTTATGTCTGTGACCCAATTTTTCGGTGCACGAAACGATTGTTCATCTCGCCCGTTGATGATGGTCATCTTGAAAGATGGCCGTGGCCCTCAATGATGGTCAAAGAACGAGAAGAAGAATCGTCCATTAACCCCAGCATCGGAACTGGAAAGTTTTATTGAATAGGGTCTTGCTTGATTTCAATTGCAGTTATTCGATTTCGATGCATCTTTATTTTTTTTATTATATATAAATTTACGGTAAACGTGTCGCATTTTGCTTACTTTGAAAACAATACTATAATATAATAATTTTATCACTTGAATTGTGCTTTGATATAATTTATTTTTTATTTCTATTTAACTTTCTAGTTCTAATTTTATAAATAGATCTCGAACAAAATTTAAATTTTTCATTCTTGAAACAATAATAAAAAAACTACACTATTTATAGAACCACTCAAATTTATAGCATCATTAACATACGACCAAGATGAACAAAACCAGAACTTTTTAAAAGAGCAGATTTATTTAATCGCGGACATAATCCGCAACCGACACCCGTCAAGAAACATCTGCAAACCTCAATAAATCATTGTGCATTGAGAACTTTCCAGTTCGCAGTTGTAAAACGGAATTTGAAGCCGTCCAGCGAAATTCGCGTCATTTTCACTCGCCGCGTTAATAACGATCCGCGAACGCATCACTCACGTGCGTCTCGTTATTAAAAAGCGTTAATCGGCCACCAGATTCGAAGTGTCGAATTACGGTTTTTGTGATGAGACTAGTTCGTGTGTAAGGTGTTTAGAAATACTTTGTTTATTTGGTTGACGTTGAAGATTCGATTTTTTGTTTTGTGCGTAGTTTCAAGTTGTTTATTGTCGATTGTGGAAAATAACGAGAGGCGGATGGTGTGATTTCGTTTTCGATATGTTGATTGTGTATATAGAAATTGTATGTAGAAATGGGAAATTGTAAGGTTTTGTAAAAAAGAGAAATGCGTGAGTGTTGATGAAAATGAAAATTTCATTTTAAGACTTTCATTTAACTGTTGACTGTTTTATTTTTATAAAGTGGTTTATTATATTCAATGTAATGCAAATTTTATGATTAACTGATTAAATAAATTAATATATCTTATATTATGAATATTAAAAACATTGTTTAGTGATAAACTAAAAACCTGCAAATATAGAATTTGGATATTTGGGTTTAGTACTTTAATTAATTCATCATTTCAAAATACCAAGTTGTTAAGTCATCAATGTGTTGTTGTCTCGTTGATATTTAAATAACTATAATACCTAGCATTTTCTTGTAATATTATAATAATAAAACAAGACTGTTCCGACGAGTAGTAGATAATGACATTGGCGGTCACCCTATGCACGTTTGCGCCATATGTACGAGACATGCGTGTGCGCATCATCGTCATTGCCATCATCTCCTCGCAGTAGTTGTTGTCGGTCAACTTTCACCGTCGTCGGTCAATTTCGCTTTTAACTACCGTCTACGGTTCTTATACTGCTTCAGACGTTTACCAGTCAATTCTTCGATAGACTTTGAGTTAACCTTGACGCTTTTATATTGGGAAAATCACAGGAAGAAAACTTTATGAAAAACTCGAAGAAAATCGGTGATCATTTAAAAAAAATTATATGAAAAACGTTGTTAAAGCTTTATTATACATATAAATTTACATTTCTCTTTAATCAATTTTTTTTATCGTAATCGTGATAAAAAATATCAATTTTATCATGCGAAAACTGTCAATAACCACACTTCACGCAAGCCACTATTTCATTATGTATGTATATTATAATACAATGAATAATATTATAGCAAAACGAAATAAACTGCAACAATGATGGTCAGTGTAACGGGTCGGTGAATGAACACTTAACACGTCTCAACATCGGTCATTGTCGCCAATCATTTCCATTTGGAAAATGGCTTTTATGCGACTCGTACGCCAACAACCATCACGCGACGTCCAATCCATGCACCGGAAAAATTTCACATATTTCATGTGCTGAAAAGGAATTTCCTCTGTGTCGATGTATAATTAATGCGATTCGCTCCGCTTGTTCCACTTATCAACACGAATTTCGCATTAACATCTCGGATTCGTAATACGATATTATATATATGGAATAATTTATATGCTTTTACTTTTGTGTTTGTATGGAAACGCATGTATTTTTTTTTCATGATAATTTATTTTAATAATTTCAAATACGCCGTTGATGTCGTTGTCTTTGACATTAAACTTTTTTTTCGCTCATTTCTTATCCGACGATTTCACTCTCGTATCGAGATCGAGATGGTATCTATTATATTTGCCTTGTTAAACGTTCAACATTATTCAGTCGCGAAACTAATTGTATTATATTACGCTTAATGACAATTTATACGGTCGAAAAAATTTTTTGAAAGCAATTAATTATATCGCGATAGGTTTCTTTTCGCCCGCCATGTAAATTGATGCATGTTATTTAATTGAGATGTGAGCTAACGTGACAAAACCGGATTCATAATATAAACGATTGTAATTTGTTAAAAGAAACATAACGACCGTTCACTTTCGTTTTTTGTCAACGTTTTAATTTGTATTTGCTTTTCCTTTTTTCAGTTTACGGATTAAAAATCACTTTTCTGACGGTCCGATCGAAAGGTCACCGAATGGATTTCGCCGAAAGTGAAAATTGTCCAACTAGAGGGAAATCATCTGATTGAGCTTTATATTTGACTTTTATTGTCTCGTTAACGATGCGTCGATAAATACTCGATTATATTGCCACTTTCTTACGCACGCATTTCTTTTTAACAACACAGCAAATAGAGCGCCAAATACGGCAATGCAGCAAAAAAGAAATTATTTAATTAATAAGAATGCATTAAGCAGCTGTCGATCGCCATAAAAAGCTGTTAAACTAATTAAAATTTTGGATGCGAAACTTGCGTATTCCCGATTCCATACTCAAGTGTTACCAAAGCCAAGAATTTTTATTGGCGATTCAATAAACAGTGGTAAACTTTAGCGATCACCTTTACGATTTTTTTACGATTGGTTTCCCATAATCGGTGCTCACGCTTGTATTGCTTTTCTCCCAGATTTTCCACTAATGCGTATTTTTTTCTAAAACACCATAAATATTCTATGGAACGCTTAGTGGCTGTGTTCGATTTCATAATGTGACGGCTGGCCGACTCTAATTTCTCCATATACGGGTAATATGGCTTTAATAATAATTGCGTATATTTGTAACCGATGTGGTATACGCATGTATGTGGATAAAAGTGTAGACAGTATGTAAATTTCGGATAATTTATGTTAATACTCCGTTGTTTGCTATACTTTCAAGAAAAAGAAAATCGAACATGAATAAACATGGATATCGCTAAAGTTTTTTAAAATATGTATTTAAATATTAATAAGAAAATTTTATATTTCAATTAATTTTGCGGTTTGTTGTAAAGTAGAGGAAATTAAAAATTATCTATGAGATCTCAACGCGCGGTTAAAATGAAACCAATCTGTAATAAATATGTAATAAAATTTTATTATATTGGGAAATTTTTGGTTTCAAAAATTATATGTACGAATAATGCAAAGATATAGAACATAAAATTTTTAAATGAATTCAATATAATTTTAAATGTAGCGTTTTACAATCGTAAAATTATTATATTTCCTGTAAGCACTTTTATGATTATGTATGCATCTTCTTTTATAATTTTGGTATATATTTTAACAAATTGTTATATTAATCATTTGAATAAATTATTTTTATTCAAGGTGTTTCCATTAAGACATAAATGGAAATTCGTTCAAATATGTGGTTGTTTTCACATATTTGAACGAATGATCTCAATCTAAGTATTTTCGATATCAAAATCGACATCATTACACAATTTTTTAACACTAATAAGCACTAAAATTTATCATAGCTAAAGGCTACAAAAATAATTTAGTCCGAACATATCAGAATCCATTTTCCGCATTGACAATGATAGAACTGATGCAATATATTTTTCTATTTATTACTATACATACACATCGAGAAAAAAAAACATGACTCAATCCGAATGTTCCAAATATGGCGTACGATCATATATTTTAATAACAATTAAATTTTTGTTGGAACGAAACAATCATGTTCCGCCCTTGAACTTATCATACAAAACCATGTACGCGTAACAATGCATTTTGAAATATGTGCGCTTATTGTTATATGCTGTTAGTTTATAGAGGAATAATTTGAAATAATATATTATTAAAACAACAGATAAATTTTCAATAAAATGAAAAAAAAAAGGAAAAGGAAACGCCTGCTTTATATGCGGAAGGACCGTGAAAATTGATAATTACCCGATAAATTATAGCAGATTACGTATTAGACAATGGCAACGCATTTTCAACAACATAAATAATTTAAACTTACGATTGCAAAAGCATTTCGCTCGTTAAATGAACGATTCTTTCTTTTTGTCCTGAGGCTGTGCATTCTCACTTTCGTTAATAAAAACCTGTGGGCTTTGTTCGAGTGTCCAAGTGACATACTTAACTTTCGCACTGGTCAAGTGTTGTCTTACGTAAATTTTGCGTATTTTTTTATCCCACTGTCGAATAATTTCAAATGTATACATATAATTTAATCTTTATTGCTCTTATTCTACATTACAATTACGCAAATCGACCGTTACCATTTTCGTCAGGCGACCGAACTGGTGTGGAATCTGGTGAACTGTTTGTTGCGAAAGAGATTAATCTGTTTTATGCACGAAATTTATTATAACAGGGAAATATAAATGTATTTTATTTATATTTTTATTTGATTTTAACTGAAAATGGTGAACGTACTGAAATTTTAGTGTTTCTTTTTCATGTTGAAAATAAAGTGTTTGATTTAGCACGTTGATAACAATTCATGCGTAACCTGTGAGCATTTAAGATGTTTGGTTCAATTTGATACTTTTAATATTATATAATATAATTATTTTGTTATTAGTAATTTATAAGATTCTATATCAATATGAGGCATAAAGTTACGAAATAACTTTGTTCAAATTATAATATTCAGCGTCGATTTATTTGTTGCTATAAATTTTGTAAACTTTGACCTATAATTGTCCCATAAAATCAAACTAATTTTGTTTGATCTCGATAATTTTAACATATAAATTTAGATTTTACTTGCAATTCCGTAAAACTTTCTCGTTGCACAATTTGAATTCGAAATTTATTATGCTTCGACATATTAATTCCAAACACTCAATATTTATGAATCAAATTATTTTACCTTTCACAGAATGTCACAAATAAAACACCGAACCATTTTACTTTCATTTAAGTTACAACATGCATTATGTTATCTATTGTCTTTATGCAAATTTTCCAACGACATTTAGATGTGCTCGATCGATCTTTCGACTGATAGATTTATATCGCGAATTCGTGCGAATAACCGAAGCACATGTTACACACCATCGATCAATATCGATCTCCGACTTGCCATTGTATAGACATAAAAGCCTTTCAAAGTCGGTTTAATGCACTCTTACATTTTACGAATGTAACGCGCACTAATGATGTGAGTGATTTGTTATTTTAACCGTATCAATCTCGGTTTGAAGCCGGCATAACCATGACAAGCAAGCGTCTAATGAAAGATAATTCTATATTAAATAAACAGTATTCATGGTTAAATTTTGCTAATTAACCGGTTCACTAGGCGCGTTCAATGGAAATCGTTTCAGAGACGCTGATCGATTCAGACGGGTCGCTTTCACATTTTGGGCACGGTGGTTTCTTGTACCGTTTTTTTTCAAAAAAATTTATTTTTATACACTGTTGCAATTGAGATCAGATGGTTTGGTAGTTGAGACATCTGACAGGCGGCTGCACTTCCTAGAAGTGGAAGTGAATCGTGAAAATTCCGAAACTGTTGCTGGGTTGACGTTTCGTGCAAGATACACACTTGACCTTTCCACGTGTTGAATTTTAATGCATGCTCTGAACTTTGACTATCGCAAGTGGCAGTTTCACTCTCGTTTTCGACCGTCAAAC
The DNA here is from genome assembly GCA_009617725.1 of Hydropsyche tenuis. Taxonomy (NCBI): domain Eukaryota; kingdom Metazoa; phylum Arthropoda; class Insecta; order Trichoptera; family Hydropsychidae; genus Hydropsyche; species Hydropsyche tenuis. Next base: position 1,357,009 of record VTON01000021.1, on the reverse strand, counting down.
AGTCGCATTGTTTGTGTACCTGACGTGGAAAAAAGAGTCTAGCGAAGAAAACCGCAGCACAAAGGTGCGGTTTTCTTTCTGCCGTTGCGAAAGCGGCGTTGAAAGCAAAACTGATTTTCTAGCATGGGAATTTAAAATGCTATATGTGCGCGATTTTAATTTATATCAATCATAAAAAAAATCGAAGCATTTTACTATATGCGTTTTATTGCGAACGGTTTCCTATCAGGATTGCTTCCTTATAAATTTGCATATTATGTAAGCAAAAGTATGTTAAAGTCAGTTTAGCGCGTTTCTAAAATTCCATATGATTTGATCATTGCGGAAAGTTACGTCGTTTTCAGTGTATTAATTAGGCTGCGTGAAGGAATTATTTTGATTTCAAAAATATAGTTTATTAATATTAATACAGTTTTTAAACAACTTTAGACGTTGTATTGTTAATAATATATTACGCAAATTCGCGTATATACGCGACTGTGCAACATGTCGGTGTTACACCGGTACAATTTCTTGCACAATTGAAAACGTAGTTTTTAACGTGATAAAATATGTAGGTTTTCCCAACAGTAAAGATATACATACATAACATCCGACATATTATTTGCGGGCTTTAAATCAAAAGCGTTCATTTCTCGAAAACTTTTCAACTGTAAATAATACGACCGGATAAATATTGTAGCTTTCTCATTTATGCAAAATTTTATTCCTATGTTTGTTCTACCTACTCATTTTACATAACTAGTCCTCTAGTTCTATAATAGTATCGATATTAAAATAAAACAATAAGTACGGACAACCGTCGCGCAATTGACCGCTCGCGGACCACACACTGACCATTTCTATGAATCAGTGAACTACTTTTACTTTTTTTCGGCAAACTCCTTGAACGCCGTTATTAGATGTCGTCGTCCACTTTTGAAAATTTTACATAATTGATTATTCAAATTCAGTAAATTTTTTCATCATTCTCATTATCGCGAAACGGTCTCGCCACGGCTCGCTAACGGATCGAATGTCTTCTGCTAGGAAATTTTTGCCGCTTTTCTTACCGGTAGAAACAAACAGTGTTCGAGTTCTTCGACCCACATTTCACCATTGTCCATACAAATGCCATCACAAAAGTGAAAAATCGCAAAAGCCAGACCGATTCTGAAGTACTTTTGTTTCGTTTTCATCGACTGATGGGCGATGAAGCATCACGATTCCAATATTGCCAGATGATTTTGAAATGTCATTATCTGTGGTTTTCGAGCACGAAATCAATTAATTATATTACTATGTAAATGACTTTATATTATATTATACTAACAATAAAATCCCTCCTATTTTCCGACCATTATTTGAATAGAGTGAGATATTATCGTTACTCGCTCTAATCACGACTTGTAAAATTTATTTTTCATATCGAAACTAGGTAATTTGATGATTGTTAGAATTTCAAATATTTTGGATAAACATACATTTATTACACTCTAATTCACAATTTCAATATATTTTGATATACTTTCAAAATATGGACATTAATAGGTCAATATTGAAGTAAAATTTACATATATTTCCCATAAAATATTTTTATCAACGACCCAAAAATCCGTATGAATTACGATTTAATAAACTGTAACAATTTTTACACATAAATTTGGTTTACATATAGCCAGATTACGCGTGCATAAAATTATAAAACGATTTGCATAAATGCGTGCGTTTAAATAGTCCCGCTTCGGATGCCGGATTAATTGTATTGAATAATGATCATTTTAGATCTGACATAGAATTTCAAGGATCTATAGATCATTGAGAATCGTGTTGCCCAAGATATTTTCGTCCTCAATAATACCAATGTCGAGTTCGGAAAAGAAAACGCATTTTTGACCGCTAATCGGACACAATTGCGCAATTCAAAGTGTTAGATTTCACAAGCAGGTTGTAGTCGATTATATTATAGATCGATTGACGTTTATATATATATACTTTTTTATGATCTGTGCCAATTTTAAATGCATTCTAATAGAAAAATATTGCAATAGATTGTTAATTTCATGTATCGACGTCCTTTCAACTATCAATCAAACTAATCGCCATATCCGTATATCAAAATCGGATAGTGAAATGTCTTTTTTTTTTAAATATCTGTTTAAATAAAATGTTTGGACCAATCAACGAAATCGCCCGCATTTCAAATATATCGTAATAATGTTGAAAATTTACGAATTGGATACAGTTTAGTTATTAAGCTTGCGATAAGAGCAACAGTGAAATAAGCTTGAAACTGGCGTATATAATCAGTTTTATGCGTACGCAATGTGAATATTGCCATTTTATCTGTTCACGAATTTTCATTAAAAACTGTCTCCAAATTTTCATTTAACACATTTTTCAATATGTTTTATTTATTATATATTGGCCGAATGCAAGTTGAAGTATGCGGATAAAGTTGTCATTAAATTTGCAAGTCAGTTTTATGATATGGTTTTCAAATATCGTTGTTCTATTTGACATTGAGAATATATAACAAAAAAATTATTTTGCAGTAGAAAAAGGATCTAAAACCGACCTTCTGTTTATAAACCTGTTGGTTTGATTATTTTTCAGAAGGTTCTATGTTCTTATGACACATACATATATCCAATAAATATCATTTTGTTAATTAATTTAATTCAGCAAAAAATAAATGTATTTAAAAATAAAATTCTAATTAAAATGCTGATATGATAAAAAGTAAAAGTGACACTAGAAATGTTCATGTGTGCTCATAATGTCATGCATTTCTCACGTAACATATTATCTCATAATATATTCAGTACTTATAAGCCATATACGAAGTGAACGTATTATGAATCAAATTTAAATCGCTTTTATTACGCTTTATCAAACAATTACTTATAAACCTATACAAAAAAACCTCATTTTATTATATGGGAAAATAAGCAAATTAAATATCATAAATGATAAATGGTTATGAACTATATAAAAACCTTAACCCGACAAGGTCAAGTTTATATCGCACAAAAGATAATATGCCATAGTTCGTACGATCTTATCGAAAAAAGAATTAAGAACAAGCCGAGAATTAAATAATAATTAGCAAAAAAACGTATCTAGATCGGAAAAAATCTCGTTAAACAAAACAATGCAAAAGCATGAAAACACCGGGGAAAAAAATCACATTCACCAGCGCGGCCATTGTCATTTTTCTGCAATGCGATCTCGGTGATGAATTATCTATTGAATTCGTTCTTAGTTCCTATCAGCATTTGAACCTGTCGTATTTAAAATACGACACTACAGCGCAGACATTAACATGAAAAAAGTGTTGTCGACGCCTGTCTAAGGCGCAAAAGTAAACGGAGTATCCTTGGCGGCCGACCCGAGAGCACATTCTAGCCGCACTCTACAGCCGTAGAACATTGTGCTTTTTTATATCATTCGCGTACGTTTTATTCTATTTTATTTTTTTGGCCGAGTCGTGACAAAACCGTGAGATAATTCTGCGATTGCCAACGCCCAACACTATCGCAACAGATTAGCCAGGCCGGAGCAACAATGGACTTCTTGACCGGTAACGGGACGTGCCTCGGGACACAGCGAAGGTTAATTCGCGTATTTCGACATGAAAACGAAACCTTTTTTACCAATGTTGCTCTGAGGTCGTACTTCGGTGACTTCCTATCGTAAAATGACCTGAATGTTTTTTTTGACAAGTACGAGAAACGTCATTGTTGTTGCGTTTTGATTGCGTGCGGGTCTTGGTCATTTTGTATGAATGACGTGTTTTTTTTTTTTAAAAGAAACAATGTTATTTAACTAATTGATAATACTGTTTCGGTATCGATGTTTTTTAGGTTTATTGATTTCATTGAAATTCTCGTAAAATTGAATCGTCACATTTTCGTTCTATATTATTATATATTTCTTACGTAATTAAAATTTTATATATAGTCGTATAACAGATTCGTTTCAGAGAATTATATTATTTGTGTATAGCAAAATGGAAGTTATTTAGATCGCCATTAATAAAGTACTTATTTGTTAGAGATTTTAATTATGTTTCAATGTAAAAATAATTACAAATAATTGAATTCGCTTGTGATAAATTATAGGAGAGTTATTAAGCCGTCGATCAAAATTGAACTTTCATAAGTAGCAAACTATACATACATATATTCGTAAGGTTTTATATTTCTCGATATTCAAAATGAATCCAACATATATTAAAAAATAAATTAATTCTCATTACATCGGTATATTTGCGTAATTTTATCGGAGATCGTAAAATTATTAAGTAGCAATATAATTGTATGCGAGCTATATAACACATATTATGCGTCTAATATTACGAAAAATGATATTCGAAACCTTTTTTTCATTAGAAATTTTTTGATTAGACTAAAAACAACATTGAGAAACAGATTAATAGATCTGTTGGCAACTCACAATTGATCTGTCAGTGCCAAGCAATTTCTCAAAACAGATTGGTAATCTTTTCATCATATTATAAATCTAATAATCGGAAAATCTCTGACAGCACAATGCTCGAGAGATTTTCGATGGTAAAATTATATAAAAAATAAGTATGTTATACAGGCTATAAATAAACAAAAACTGAACATGAAAATAATCGAACAAACTAATTTGCTCGTATATCTGATAATAAAATTTATTTTAGTATAAACGTTCCACCAAGTTACATACCATGAAACTTTATTACATTTGTAATCCATGAAACCGAGATCATATCACTCAAACAGTACACAATATCATTGAAAACAATTCGAACGTGATATAAACAAGCGGATACGATTAATTAAATCGATCGTTACAGTTTGCTACAGTGAAGGTCCTTCGAGTGCGTGCGGCCTGTTATCTCCGTATCATAAATAACAATAAATAATTAAATTAAACCGGACTCGCTGAATCATGAAGCTTTGTGTCGCGAATGTTAAACCCTCTTGTCTTTTCTCGGATAAAAAACAAAAATTCAAAATACCTCGTCGTTTACCGACCTTCTGAGAAACATAGCACGCGGATACAGACCGACCTTCGAGGTTCAGTAAACCGCTGAATAAATTGAATCTAAATTGAAAAAAATGCATGATTTCTAGTATGACAGATCTATTAGCACAATATGAGTAGGCTTTTGTGCTATCGACTACTCGTGAAGTATAGTCATCTAGGAAAACGTGCGATTTTTCTCGCGGATGTCGAACTAATTGTTACCGGATGATTGACTAATTGGTTCAATAATTTTCGGATTGGCAATTTTGAAACGTGCAAATCATTTTTGCGGATGCTTTCGATCGTGTAGGAAATGTCCGATTAATGTATGAACATAACTAACGGGGTTCGTGCTGATGGATGGATATTGACTTTTTCTGCTTCCTTTCAGTCTGGATGAAAGTGATATTTGCAGATCGATCTGATTTGAATTTGAATGTTTATTTTATAAGTATTTTTTTTTTAATCTAAATCTCATACATATTACTTTTTTGATTTTCACACGAAAATATTTTTATATCAGACTCCAAATTATCCACGAAAGATCGACGCATTTCACTTTCGTACGTATGTGCATTATTAGTGCTCGACTGTAGTTTTCCCAAGGCTTTTCCGATAACAATGACTCGCTTCTATGAAACTGTTGTATGTGTGAACTGTTTGTTATTATTTTTATTTTCAATTTAGACGATTTTTCAACATTTCGACCGAATTCTTTCCCTATTGTCCTACAAGTTAGCGTCCAACTTTATTGACGACTTTTAACACACGTTCCCATGTACCAACGACTAATCATTATTTTGTTTTGTTGCAGGTTGGTTACACGCTATTTTACATCACCAATACGTAAAGACGGTATTTATGAGATATTTTTTCATACACATTTCATCACCTGGATCAATATTTAAATATGGCCTAATGTCGCTTTTCCGATCGAATTTTCAATGCTCGAATTAAACATTACGAAAGCTGTAGTACGTAATCGGAACACTTTGAGAAACAACGACCAGAATAACGATTTGCTACTATTATATTACTGTATCGAATTCCCGATGTAATAGGGCGTTAAATCGTACATACGCTTTCTATGCACCAAACGGTATCCGATTACCGGGCCGCAGGGTTGGTGGGAAAATATAAAAAGTATAACTTTGAAATTTTCAAAATTGTCGCCGATTCTACTATTTCAATTTCTTATCGGTCGTTGTTTAGACTTTCTATCCGCCAGATGAAAGCCTCTATCGTGTCCAGGGGCGATAGTTTCTAGCAGAAGCTCGTAATTTAGTTATTATTGATGTGGGCGTCAATTACTCAAAATTGATTGTGATTTGTTTTTTTTTTAATATTCGGATGTAATTTAAGGTGTCGGAACAGGTAGTCAGGTTTCAATTTGAAAATTTTTAGTGAAGCGAAATCGTATAAAGATCACAAAGGAAAATTATTCATTCTCAGTAATATTTTTTTTATAATATTCATGTTTAAAATTTTATATAGCTTATAATCATTCACATGAATATGAAACGAAATTTCTTTAATCGTAACTTTTTAAGCTTGATCGAAAGATCGTAAAATTTTAATGCAGTTCATTAAAATACATTTAACGATAAGAATAAAACATTTCATGATTTTTTATGCACCAAACTTTCGATTTCTCGAAACCGAAGATGATACAAAAACATGACGCTGAAAGCAAAAAAAAAAGTCAAATATAAAAGGCAACCAACCTTCGAGATGCATTCAACCGGGTGCAAGTCGTGTGAAACGAAACAAGTCCACTTTAGCATTCACATTTTAAAACACGTGCAAAAAACTGATCCACTTCAAAGTTACAACTCGCCGAAATCTGTCCTCGATTCGTCGACATTTTTCATTTATGTTTCCGATTTCCGTTGGCGAAAGTGCATTTCTAGAAAGTTGCATGTTCAAGGACTCAACACGGACCCGAATCGCAACGTACTCCAGATCATGGATCAGATCAATTCGTTTCAATATTACGCAATGTCTCGTTCAAGTATGAAGATAGGAATCTGAAGAAAAGTAGGAAGGAGCTCGTCCGTTGCGGAACGATCGTTACGAAGTTATAGTTATTGGATTCGCATTGGCCTATCGTTCACGCGATCTATATGCAACGTCGTGAAAATATTGCGATAAAGCAGTTGCATTGAAAAATAAAAATAGTTTCTTGTTACACTGCTTCTGCTGAAAGTTGGTCATCAGACGCCGAGTCGAGATTTCATTCACTTTCTTGCCGGTTTTGAACTTTAAACGTTCCGCTCGATCTTGTTTTAATCGATTTTTTTCAAATTAATTTTACATTTAGTAGGATGCGTTCTAGATTCTTTATATTTTTTTGCAATCTATAATTTTTTCTCACACAGTGATAATCGCGTGCGAAAAATAACAATACGATAATCCACTTTCTTCCTGAACGATCATGTGTGAAAAATTGCGCAGAGATTATAGTCATCGTTGATGTTATAGCGAGAACGTGCTCTTTTTAAGATCGATTTCACTTCAAGTGGAAGATCGCATCGTTGATATATCGACCGTTCATGAATGGTTCCGATCGTGCTTAATTTATGTGCTATCGTTCAATTCATTGACACATTCGGAATACATTTGTCAGAAAAAATGTTTGTGACATATAATATTTATAGAGTGTTTGCTAAACATTGCAATGTCAATAAACACGTAACATATTAGTACGCCCACTAATCCATTATGCATGCTTATATGAAGTAGGCGTTAATAAAAAAACAACGGTTCTTTTAAAACATCCGTTGAAAAAATTTTCGTAAAACACCTTCATTGAAAAAAATCAGTAATGACCATCTAATCAATTTTAAATGACGCAAGTCAATCTTTTCCTTCAAAATAGTTTTAAAACGACCTCAAAATTTAATGCAATAAGTTTTTTGTTAATTTTGGAATCGTTATATTTAGAAATCTAGAACTCTGAGCTATTATCCTTTGACCGTGACTGTTCTCTTTGTGTGTGGAACGAGGTATCGATCATGGCTATCATTTCATGTCCATGTTTCTCAATTTTTTTTTATAAGATAGGTAATTTTATTTCATTTCAAAATTGATATTGCGATCTCAATTGCATCGTATCCGATATTCGAATGGAGAAATGTTGAATTGAAGATGGTTTGCATTATGTCATCACACAAGATCAAGGTTGAGAGCTATCCATTGGGAAAATCGTACTCGATCATCAAATATTTCTTTTTAGATAAATAAAAATGATCGATGAAACTTGAAAATGTTTCCGCGTAATAATATTTTTGAAATTTTTGGAATGAATCGCTCGATAAACGATTTATTGTTAAAAACGTGATTGCCCGCAAAATTTTTATATTGAGCAATTTCGTGCTCAACATCTGAAATTGAGATATAAATCATATCCGAGTCATTAAAATACAATTTTTGTATAGTATTTTGCTCAATTATAAATTGCATGACCGTGTACGCCCACTTGTTCATATGTTTGTTTCTAAATATGGTCTTTGTATAAAAAGTATATTGTAACGGAAGACCATTGATCAAATTTAAAAGGAAAAAAATGTTTTCAATCGATTAAGTATAATTAATTAAGCATCACGAATAAAAGGTGATGTTGCTTGAATGGATGGAAAATTTCTCTTCTCTGTTATCCGATCGAAATTGAAACTTTACGATGGTGCACATGTTAACAGGTAAAAGCTTTTTCGACTTAAGGAAATTAACAATTAGCCATTTCATCTGTATCGTATTAATCATCGACTGTTATATTACACTCGGATAATGGGTGATAGTTGTTATATTTTTTTTGTAATCATTATCGAACGTTATATGCTTGCTTAGTTAAACGATTATGATATGAAAAAAAAAACTTGTAATAGAAAATCTTCTATGAATGAAACTTGCAACTTTCTACAATCAGTGATAATATTGTCGGAGTTGTTTATTGTAATACTGATATAATTTAATTTAAAATATGCACATACTCATTTAAAATATATCAAGGCTAGTAAAAAAGATGATACGTTATAAAAAATAGGAAAATCCACAGTGAGTCAGAAGCATAGCGGTTTTTCGGAGATTGAAAAATAGACTGACAAGTGCATGTAACATATAGACAAACTGTGTCAATTTTAACGCTTACTTTGAACGATAACATTCTCCGTACTGAAAAATACGTCAAACTCTATATCAATATCTCAGCTATTTCATAAAATCTAATGAACGTTTCACATAACTGTAATTACTCGAATTACTGTTTGTTTTACGAAGAAAGGTACACTCTAACACGTATCTATTGGATTTCAATTTTTTTTACATAACACAATCCATTAACATTGATTTTTTTCATATATATAATTCATGTCACTGTTCATTTTGCGAAATCGGATTCGAAAATTATGTAATATCTTGTGAGACCGGTACACGCTTGACTGTAATTATGCACAAGAAAATCGTTGCACATTTACGCCGTCTTTATGTAGTACATAGAATTGTTCTTAATGACGATCCTATAACGTAACATTGTTTAAACTATTACGATTTTAATTGATTTAATACATAGATCTGCATTGCCCCAGGCTATAATCTTTTTGAATCATAGCTTTTTTGTATGGCTTACGTGTGTAATCAGAGTTTACCGTGCGGAACATTTAATTTCCTTACGACGTATTTTTTTACTATTTGACCAATCCAATTTCTCTTTACATAAGATCACTGTCTAAAAGAATGCTTAAATAGTTTCGCGTGTGGGGTCCGACGTGAATTGATTTTCTCGTTTTTTTTCAGCCGACTTGTTCAGTCTCGTTTCAATTCGGAACAATCGGGCCGATTTCCACATTCGCGTTGTGAAATTTTTGTATTATGCGGATTTGTGCATTTTTTTCCATACAGTCATCGTTCTCATAAATGACCTCGTGTGCTATCTAGAAATGGGTAATGCGATTTCTCACATTGTCTTTTGTTTCGATGATGTCTGTATAGCTGAAATATGACAATCATTGTAAGGCTTACCTAGATTTTTATCTTATGATTAATATTTTCGTTTAAAAACTAGAACATATAATATTTATTTTATAAGAAAATGTATGTTGAATATTGTCGATGAAGCGGGTAAATAATATTATTTTTTTGCAAATAAATAAATACAATTTCGCGAAAGTATTGTATTATGGTATATTCTAAATTTTGATTTGGTTCTTTGTGTGTCAGGTTCAGCGTAGATATCTGGAATTTAATCGGAAAATTGCTTGCGATTTTAATCGGTACATATATAATTGCAAAAGTTGACTAACCTGGTTTCCATCTCGGCACACAATGATGGATTCTCAATGCGAAACAATGCCGACGTTTAGTCTTATTAATTAACAACTTCACGTCACTGTTTCGATCTAACAGTTGACCTCAGTCCGCATAACTAATTGCGACAATTAAAATAGTTTGGACTTATTGATATGCATCTACAAACCATTGTCAAAATATTAACGTTTTCGTGATGATTAATTACACCGAGATAACAGATTAAAGTGGACGGGTTTAAATTTGTCAGAATTCGAATGGCTGATTGCGAAATCAATTACTTTCACGTCATTATGAATGCTCTGGATTATGTGCGTTGATAATCGTAGCATTTTTTTATTGGAAAATTAACGATCGTAACATTTTTTCAGTATAATAAAATGATTTGTACAAAACACACGGCGAATTAGTTCAAGTTTCTATTGGTTTTGTCAATATGAAAATTTCTCATAATTTCGTTCAATTTGCAATGAGTCAATATGCTTTCAATAATATTTAGTAATTTATTTGTTCACGTTCACAGTTTTGAAAATGGCACGTGCCAAAAGGGTGTGCCTGGCCGAAAACGCCTTCGCTTTTTCAATAAGAATGCGTTCACTTTTCCAATGCGGAAACATTTGTCGTGTTGTTAATGCAAAAAATATATGTAATTTTATATCGTGGCGTAACAAGACGGGTCATATTTTATAATTGACGAAAAATTTAATTTATTGGTTCTGCTCGAAAATATTTCGCGTTCAATTAAAATAAAAATTCTAATTGGAATAATATGCGTTTCGTCGATCAATTTTATCTCTTATAAGCATGCTAATTAAAAGTGTATTATAAATACATTATATCACCACAACCAGATCAGAATGTTTTTAAACCACAAAATAAATAAAAAATACTAAATCGTTATATAAACAACCGCATTATATTACATGCAGAATCACTGCATTTCCTCTACTCGTAAATTATATGCAAATCCCTAAAATTTATTCTCCCCTGTTATTACGACCAGATTTTTTACACGTCATAAATAATTGCTAAACAAACGTTGCCCAATTTAAATCGCCTTTTAATATATTCAAAAAATATACGATTTTTTTCAATAAACGATTTTAGATATCGTTTCGAACATTTATCATTCAAATTGCCGCCGGAATGCGGTAGATCAAAAACGAATAGAAATCGGCGATTGAAAAAAGTCGAATAGAACCTGCGTTCCATTTGCGTGTCGAAAAACACGCAACCAAAAATAAAATATATCAAAATTTGTGATAAATACGCGGCGGATTAAAATACCTAATTATTTAATCGATTAAAAAAAATCTCTCGAACGAAAGTGAAACCAGCCGACGATTACATTACATTCGTATGAACTTGTTCTCATCTGATAATCGCGCTTTGACCTCGTATCTAATTCAAGATTAGTATCTAAAAACGCCTCGCTTTGAATTTGTTCACAAAAAACACACAAATTTGCATTATTGAACAAAACAGAATGATTGACGCTTACGGTTTGCGACAGCCCCGTTCGTTACCGAAATCTGCGATAGCATAAAAAATATATGAATTATAATAAATGCTTCTCAGTGTTGTGTATCGTTATTTTCGAATACTTCCTCTTATTGAAACGACATTTCGACATCGACTTTCAATGAGCATCATAAATATTTATGGACGGATAATTTTCAATCAATCAATATGCTGATCTCAAAATGGACGCCCAAATATCCTTATAAAGGAAATTAATGGTTAACGATCGATTAACGTTATATAAACTGTAAAAAATTCAAATGAAATTGCACCCAATTATGTTATAGGTATCCGTCTGTCATCTTACTTAAATTTATAGACTACTTTCAGCACGCTTTCACTCCACTTTCCGTTAAATCAAGTTTCATTCCACTGTCAAAATGTTGAGATTAAATTTTCCCGATGAAGATTCTTTGATTGTTATCTCAGTGATCTTTTCATCTGTCTTACAACAACAGTGACATCTCAATTGCTATAAACGCTCGTTTTCTATGTTCGACAACTGTGTCTTTGCTGTCAGTTTGAAACGATTATTGCGAACGAAGTCTTGTCTGTTTATATTATCTGCTAACTGAACGAGATCGATTTATCTTTAAAAAAAAAATGTTTATAAGACACTTGTTTCAGTTCCATTCCAATTGTTCGATAAATGACGAAATTCGAATAAAAAAATTCAATAATATAATAATATTCACTTTCGTAATGGACTATCGCTTCGTGCTGCTTCATGGGTGGTTGTTTTTCCTTTGCAAAAAAACTACTACTAATAAATTCGTGTAGTTCAGTGGATTATTTTTTTTTCACTAGGCTCGTTTTACTATGATAAATTGGAATACTTACATAGAAAGTTCTCTCTATTACATGACAACTGGAAGTATTTTTATTTCAATTCATATCTATCATAATTTTATTTATGCGTTTTTTTATTTATAATCGTTCTTCCGAAAGCAAGGTGTTTTTTCCACGACTTCGTTTATCCTTGAATTATTTCCGTATATAATGGTAAAATTTAATGACAATAATACGAATTGAACCGTTGATTAAAGCGGGAAATAATATAAGATTAAACAAATTTTCAACTTTTTTTCAAATGGGAAACGTTCTATCTGATGCCGTTTCCTCTTCTCGTAAAAAAACACTTCGTTTTGTGTAGCTATGCTCAAAATCGCTTCCTAACATTAACGTAACAATTAAAAAAGCTATGCGATCATCAATTACGTCACGAGATATTGTTTTTTTTTTTTTTTCAAAGAAACAAAATTCATGATTTAATGTCTTTACATTACATTGATTCTCAAACAGAGGAACTGTAACATCCGCAGAAAAATCTAATTGCCATATTTGATCCATCGCGTACATACATCACGATCGTATCAAGGCTACGAATCAATGTAGAACAAAGATTCGCATTTTTTGCCAATGCTTTTAACTTTTTGTCGGTTACGGTTTGACAACTCAGATCTCGTTATTGAATTACCAATACGAGCTAACTCGAACAATGGTTTTTTGTTAGGAAACATCGATTTTTGGCAATCTTACTAAACTTCCCCTAGTTTTTTTTCGATCTAGAATTTAATTAGATTGTTGTTTACTAGATCCTGCGATTGAATTCTATTTCAAAATTACCCATGTGTTCAAATTCTAATACCTAACTTAGCATCCTGTAATTGAGTTCATCGGTCGTTTCGCTTCACGGAAAATCTGAATAAATCGTTCGTAAATTTCAACATTTTAAATTGCCCCGCTTTGTTCGTATTTTTGCAGTATGTATATTTTAATTATCGTCCGATTCGAATATTAAAATATAATATTAAACGAGCGTAGACACGGAAAATAATTGTTAAGCATTCGTGCGTAACGGGTGCTATAATACGACAAAAACAAAGTGAAATTTGCAATTATTTCGTAGTGAATCGAAAATTAACGATTCTTACACATTTATTTCGAATTGATTTTTTTTATTCATTGTTATTAACGCTATTTATATTATACAAGACAACTTTCCGCTTCCCGAACGGTCACCCCGTAAACTTTATCGATGCGCAACGAACGATAATTACGTATGCAGCGTTTGGAGAAAGTCTTCGAGTACTATAAACACTAAAAGTACTAAAATCCATTGTACCGAGAACCTTCATTATCTGTTGTGAACGTAGAAAAAGCACGATTGAAAATAGATATCGAATCTATAAATCCAAAAGATTTTATTCAATAGATTGCTAACCATAAAAGACGGTGAAAAGTAATTTTATTTTATACATCATATAAATCTACGCGTTGAAAAAAAAATGAAACAGCTGTTAGTGCTGTCGGATAATACGTATCTTGATATAAAGAAAAAAATATAAATATAAGTTTCTTACGGTAAAGTTGCATTGTAATTATTTTGTATTGCACAAAAAGTAAATCGGTTTATTAGTCAATATGCTGCATACATACATATGTTCAAATAGCACAGGGGTCAATCGGGCTTTCTTTGTTTGATTTGAAAAAATATACATTTTGCTAAATTAAAGCCACCTATAGATAAGGTCTAAGCCTTGAATTTAAATTTTCAATTTAATCAATCTATTTCTCTCGTTTGTTTTATCGCTGAACCGATACAAAACTATCGACAGAAAAAAAATGTTTTTTGCAGTATGACGAAGTTGATTTTTTTGTACTATCAATTAATTATGTCTCAATTCTTTCGATTTCATTTTTTGCGTTGTTCCATTTGATTTTTTTTTTCAAATTGCTTTTAAATTTGTTTTCCAGCATTTTAAATTTTATTACATTTTCAAAGTCAATTACATTTTTATTTAATGATATTATCATCTCACCTAAAGATAAATCATTCACGCTGTGATTCTACATAATTAATATTTTTGCGTTGAAAAATTTTTGTATATACGTTAAACTAACTTACGGTTGACTGCCAAAGCAATAACGTTTTCCGTTATATGTACAAGGACTTTTAAAACGTCCTTTATATAATATTTTAATTCCGAAAGGTCAATGCGATCGATTTCGAAAGTCAAGATTGACATTGATTTCAATTTTTTTTAAGGAAACAAGATAAAAACAAATACTCGTATAAAATAAAGATAACATTCGGTAATGTAGAAAACGTTCGAATTTATTGAAATTGCTCGTGATCAAGTTCACGCTCGATAAACAAAAACAATTTTCTTCCACTATAATTTGCAACCACATAGTCTACATCATATTTTATTAAAATATTCTTCAGAATGGATTTAATATAATAACCACTATTCATACAGAATTCGATTTGAATAAATATCAGGAATAAAACTTTTTTCACTCGTACACGTAATACAAAATTTATTTTCAATGCATATCCGATGAAAACACGTAATCATTCATATACGTATAGAATATTCGACATACACACGTAACTATCGCCAATTTTCACATTGTAATCAGCGCACTTATCCTTCATCAGTTCGTAATTCGCTTCCTGTGTTTTTTTTTAAATTTGATTCAAACATTTCGAAACGAGCTGAAAAAAAATTAAATATAATAAACGAAACGTATTCAAAGTTACCACCGCACAGATAAAACCTATAATTTGCAATTATGTACGAAATAAAGTAGCTTTGGTCGTTACGATTCGTTTAAATAACAACTATTTCGATGTCGACCGAGGCAGTGAAAAGAAGAAAGTTCAACTGTATGTTTCAGTTTAAATTCCTATGATTACATGGAAATGTAGGAAACGAAATCGCAATCGATTTGAATTTCTTTACGCTTTCCATGTGAATCGATAGATTTTTTTTTATATTTGACATTAATTGTAAAACGTCGTATCATATTATAACAGCTCGATATTGCGGTAAAATTTACATTTCTTAATGGGCCATATAAACAGTTCCTTTATCAATATAGAAAGTAACGTCAGTTTTCTCATGAGCCAAAAATTTACATTGAATGAAACGGCTAAATATATAATACAATTCGACGCCTCCGATTAAAAAAAGGTGATAAACGACCAAACAATACGTCTTCACTTTTAAAGAAGTGCTCTTTCCATATCGAGAATGTGAGCAACCGTGAAAGCTATAAACACAATAATGAGGAAGTCTTTTACGATTTGTATCGTCACACTTCGAGGAAAATACCGAAATTCCATATTAATTATTAATCAACTCGTCCTGATTCGGAAGCTGTTCTTGCATCATTTAAGTTTATAGTTTATGTCACCGTAATATTTAATAACAACAAGTGATTACGTATCTAACGGTACGTTGATAACTTGAATGGTGAAAATATATTCAAACATTTGAATAAATCAATAATTCATGACTTCAGAAGCCGTACTTAGTCTAAGCTCTCCTCTAAATAATATATGAGATTTCCTTGCCAAAGATATATCTCGATTATCCTCCTTAAGGACCTCTAAATTGCAATAACTGTGTTTCGAATCAAACAATAATTTATTCAAAATATACGAGTAATTGCATGGTTTTCGATGTTATTTTTTTTTTCAAATTTATCGAAACGCCTACGCCTTTGTATTGCTTATATGTAAATATTTTTAATGATACCTTAAAACTTGATCAATACAAAAAATCGATTATGATATATTTATAAATATTAAATGTGCAATAAATTCAACCTTCAGTATTAATCGGTGAAAAAATAACTATCATTGTTTTATACCGATTTTAATTGAATGATAAATTGATGTTTAATTGCTGTCAGACTTGAAAATATTTAAGCATGGATGTTTCACATGCTTTTAAATTCAATTAAGTAAGAAAAGTGCTGTCAGTTATTGCGTGTAAAACACTAACGAGTCAAAAGTAATGAACATTAAAATACAATTCATGGTCGTTGTTTTTGAGATTAACAATTTCCAATTTAACGACGAAAATAATCGATTTTTAATATGAAATTGGAAAAGGAAATTGTCGTTTTTTTAATTTCATTTCAAAACATTTATATTACAAACAAATTGAATTATCAATCATTTTTCAAATAAACAAACACAATCTCCATGACCTGGATACCATTAATTTTTAATAGCACACATTAACTTATCGACTCAAATGAAATGTCACTGATAAATAACAATCATTAAAATCAATACATTGAAAAACTAATCCAAGCCTTTCTAAGAAAATACTATGTATTGACCATTTCATACAAGCCTCTCATAAATATAAAATTCATAAATAATTAATTTAAATAAAACAAAAACTTTTTTGTTTTAGTCCTATATATGAATCGAATAAACTCAAATATTCGATCCTTCAGATTTTCATACCTTAAATTCCAGTCTTTCAAGGCACCCGTATTGTTTCATCATGATCCTACATATGTGGCAATTGGTTTCCGATACCACCAATCAATGACAACACCAACAGAGAATATTCGATCCAATTAAAATAAAATAGAAACCAACCACCTTTCCAGGAAACGCCAACCTTTTGAACCCGCACCCCAACCGTCCTTATTCTCAATCTGTCGCAAAAGCGGAAACTGACGCCACCACAAACTGACCATTCATAATACCATAAGCATTAAATACATAAGCATTAAACCCATAAATAAAAATTGCCCAAGGAATGCGTCGGTGTTGCGGCAAGTGGAGCGGACGTGTCTTTCGCAGCAGACACGCGGTCAACGTGTTGACACATTGGCCGCTCCTTGCGCAAACGGTGGGCCGAAGCCCAGTCAGTGTGTGGAATTACTGGTTCGATTTATGGCGTTTGGGGTTTAATTGTGCGGTGTCGTGTACGTGGTTACATGGTGGATGCACGTCGGGAAATGCAACTGCAAGGTCGTGTTGGGTGTCTGGTTGGAAATTAGTATGTGTTTTCTTGATGAGGGTTTTCACTATTTCGTTGTTTATGGTGAATGTTGTTTTTTTTTTTAATTGTATGTTATACGATTTTGTTATAAAAAATTTATAAATTCCTAAAAAATATTGTTTTTTAGATAGGATTTCAAATAATGGCTTTGTTTAGTCGAGAAAATGTTTAATGGTTTTTAATATGTAATTTTTGAAATGTATCATGATTTCGTTTACATGAAAAATTTCTAGGTCGAATTTCATTCAAACCAATTACATGCGCGCAAAAATCGCAAAAATTTAGAATAAGGTTATCGGAAGAGATCGCAGATATATAAAAATTCCATCGTAAAAAAAATCAATGTCCTTCGTTGTTTAATTTTAAATCATTAACAATACAAACAAAAAAATATATTTATGTAATAAAATATTCACAAGGTAGATGATAAATTGTTTTCCACAATGATACGGTTATGAGAATATTCATGTCGCACTATGTCGTAATATTTATGCGTGCGATATCACGTAAGAAAACTGCAACACATTAAACGTGCCAGATTGAAAATTCTCTGCGAAACGCATTGTTAGATACTATTCTAGTTGCGCTTTTATGCGCTCGACAAGCAAATTATGTCGTGACCTCATCGATTCGAAAGTCATTTTTGCGTGTCGCACATTATGAATCATCGACATAATGACATAGATCCGAATCGAGAAATGTAACAGTATATTTAAAAAAAAAACATACTTGATGTAATATTACTGAAAGTCCAAAAAAAATATAAAAAATCTGTCCATTTTATTAAATTACATAGTAAAATATATGATCCATAAAAATATCTTATCGTTAATGTTTTAATTGGAATATGATTGATTAAGACATCGCTTGTGTTTAAACGATCAACGATTTTCTCAAAGAATCATTATAATAATTGTTCATGGTGGATTGTTCTGAAACAGATCGGTTATGACAAAGAAAGTCGAATAATTATCAACGCGAAATCAGACGAGAGAAAAAACTACCGAAATTAATGTCGAAAGTTGACCAAAATTCGTCGTGTGCACAATGCGAGAAATGAAATCGATATTCGCTAAACAAAACCGTCCAGATCCATCGTGAAAGTAAAAAAAAATGCAAAAATCAGACCACTCGTGGGAGATCCGAGCAAATTTTTTCACCAAAGAACTCGTTCGAATTTGGAGCAATCCTCTAGACATACATACATCTGAATTAACTCGTTAACGCCAAAAGCGCCTTTAACGAACACACAAAAGCAGCCAGCCCATTAATCTCACGAGCGTAATACCTTTCTGACATTGGGCGTGTCTCAAACGATAAGGTCACACGACGCGTATAAGGCACTCAAACGTTGTTCTGAATTTTCATAGCGTGACCCTCGGTTGCCGTTCACTACGACCGGCCGAAATGTAACAAGCGATTTATGGTTCGTTTTTTGTTATTGCAGAAGTGCTCCCGACTGATCAGTCCACGTCGGCGTCATGGTGGAGGCCAGAATTGAACGGAGGACAGACTGCCATCCCAGACTCCTCGGATTTCTTTTCGTCGACTCATGGTTTGGTCCAGACTCATCCTGGTACTGTTTCCTCTAGCGGCTACAGCGGCAGCTCCGGAGGCAGGCTGAGTGCTGGAGTTAGGGCTAGTCCTTTGCCACCAGCTGCTCAAAATCCAAAATCGCCTTTTAGGCATTTGGATTTTACTAGCAGTGCCACTGCTGAACTTAGAAGAAACCCTCTCTTGTCGGCTCCTGATGAGTGCGCCAGAGCTTGCAGGGAAAACGAACCACCAAGAATTTGCTATTATCACTTTACTCTTGAATACTATACCGTCCTCGGAGCGTAAGTTTATTATTTTTATTTTTATTTGATATACATGCGTTACATTAAATTTATTATTTTGTAATTCAGAGCTTGTCAAGTGTGCACACCAAATGCTACCAACGTAGTATGGAGTCACTGTCAATGCGTTTTAGCTGATGGAGTCGAAAGAGGAATTTTGACTGCCAATCGTATGTTGCCCGGACCTAGTATACAAGTGTGTGAAAACGACAAAGTGGTAATCGATGTAGAAAATCACATGGAAGGTATGGAAGTCACCATCCATTGGCACGGAATCTGGCAAAGGGGATCTCAATACTACGACGGAGTACCGTTCGTGACGCAGTGCCCAATCCAACAAGGAAACACCTTCAGGTACGCCGACATTAAATCATTTGAATAATTCATATTTAAATTGACTCGTCATACAATAACAGATATCAATGGACTGGAAATGCCGGTACTCACTTCTGGCACGCACATACTGGGCTTCAAAAGCTCGACGGTTTACTCGGAAGTATTGTCGTAAGACAACCACCATCCAAAGACCCCAACAGCCACTTGTACGACTTCGATTTGACAACACACGTCATGATATTGAGCGATTGGCTCCACGAAGACGCCGCCGAAAGATACCCAGGTCGCTTGGCCGTCAACACCGGACAAGACCCCGACAACGTCCTCATCAACGGCAAGGGTCAATTCAGAGACCCCAACACCGGATTTGTGACCAACACACCACTCGAAATCTTCACAATCACACCAGGCAGGAAATATAGGTTCAGAATGATCAACGCTTTCGCTTCTGTATGTCCAGCTCAGATAACATTCGAAGGTCACGGTTTAACCGTGATTGCAACCGACGGAGAACCGGTGAGACCCGTGCAAGTCAACACGATCATCTCTTTCTCAGGTGAGACACCTTTTGAAGTGTTGAATGATTGCGAGCTTTCGACTTTCACGTTTCTTCGATTTCTCGTTGATTATTCGTATTGCAATATCGGAAGTGTCAAGTTTTGAAAAGTACAAGTTTTGGGCTTTCGCCAAACGGGATTGCCGCAATTATTCGACGCGATAGCGAAATAAGTAAACCGTATGCAAATTTATTTACCTTTTATCGATCAAGGAAACCGCCGTATTGCACAGGTGGAATAAATATATTGGGTTTGTCACGAAATTGCCAGAAATCGTACGTTTGTTACGCCCACACGAAATCTAGTGCGGAACGGGCCGTCGTTGTACTTTGTTGGGCAATCGTTGCTAACGAATTTGCGGCGAATGTTTTCGTGCTGTATTACCATTACAGTATTTCGAACTTAAATCATTCATCTTACGGGTGGGCCGAAAATTGCCGCATTACCTCGTTAACGTCAACAACAAAATCGATATAGAAATTGCATAATTTTCACCACAGAAGCGTCCACGGTTTAAACGCGCACATAAATTTTCCAGACATTTTCCGGTTAACGAGACAATTCGAGCGGAGTTATCAAAAATTAATTTTCGCAACGCTTATTCTCGAACACATAGCGAATGCGTATACGCGTGCAGGGTACGTCTACAAAGTACAACCATTTCAATAAAAGGTCCATTAAAATAAGTACAAGAGTAAAAGTTAATAATGCCCTTGCGAGCGAAACGTGCAAACGCGACTAGCATCCGCACATCGCCCTGAACTAGGGTCATCGCGAACTTTCAAATCAGAATTCGAATCAGAATTAATGATTATTCTAATTGAAATTCGCTAAAGCATTTCAATCGAATATTAAACGAAATCGGATTTTTCGTTTTTTTTTTTCAATTGAATCGACAATGCAACCCTGAATAGTTCACGTATTCTGCATCCCATGCACCGCGTTATTAAACATTCAAAGCGTATATCGAGAAATGCAGTGAAATGCTCATGCGTCTGGAATGCTTCATACGTGCAGTTTCGAAATTGCTCTATCATGCACTTTTCGACACCGAAAATGGTAGACAATGAGCATAAGATGAACATACGAGATACGTTACATTTCGAAAGCTCGCAATCTGTGTCACATTCGACGAACATATAACAACATTTTCGTATAAACAGGTGAAAGATACGACTTCGTGATCGAAGCTAACCAACCAGCTGGAGCTTATTGGATTCAGGTAAGAGGATTGGGAGAGTGTGGTATCAAGAGGACCCAGCAGCTCGGTATCTTGAGATACGCCAGAGGACCTTACCAACCATCCTCTCAAGTGCCAACGTACGACAGCGGTCTTCCTCAAGGAGTGGTAAGAGCATGTCGTCAAGTATTTACCATTTGACTGTAATGACCGTATACTATCACCGTATTCTTCTTGCGAAGATATCTCAGCATGCTACACATACATATTGATCAATTTCGAAATTGTTTTTGTTGTTTCGTCGGCGAATGTTTTGCATGTGAATATGTCACGCTGTTATAATCATCGGTTACACGTGTGTGAAATCCATACGCTTCCTTTATAAAAATTACATTTATTTCTTTCATGTCAAAATATGTGGAATAAATTTCATAAGTTGATTGATCGTTTTATCGTTCTGATCATGTCGAACATTTCGTTTATCGTGAAGCAGAAGCGTATCCGAAAGGTCACAGAGGATGCTTGTATTTACTCTTGTTGATTCAATATTTAAATTTTAAAATATATAATTTCGAAAAGGCAACTTCTTAAAATTAATCGATACGCACCTGCATATATGTAAGCTCATAACTTCTTTACATTTTCATTCACGAATGAAGATATACAATAATATGTATGTATAGTATACTCGATATGTGGATAGAAAGACGAAGCACTTAATATTTGAGTAATTAATGTATAAAATTTGATATTTGTAAATTTTTGAATCACAAATTTTAACATGTAAATAATAGATATGTATGAATAATTTGTTTCCAATTTGAATGTAATTATTGATTGACTTCACTGTATAAAAACGAAAACAAAGTATTATTTTAATGCATGAACAACTTAACAATGTACATACGTAAACGTCTGTAACGAACTTTTCGAACAGAACTAAACATTATCCCAAAACCTTCGTTAAATTTGGCAAAAAGAACTACCGACTGACTGACAAGTGAGGCGTAAGTACGGAAAATAGGGACTCGGCACGGTCTGACGCGTTTTCAAAAAAATACCGTTTTTCTGAAAATATTCTATGAACAATCAGGTGATGAATCCTTTGGATGCAAGATGTAACATGCAAAGAGACGACGCTATTTGCGTCAGTCAATTGAAGAACGCTAGGGACATCGACCCAGCTGTTTTGCAAGAAAGACCCGATGTGAAAATTTTCCTTCCCTTCAGATTCTTTGTGTACAGACCAGAAATGCTCTTCCAACCTAATACTTACAACAGATTCTTGGGTAAGTCTATTGAATGTTATTTTTATTAATAAAAATATTCATTAAATTAATGTATAGACTTTTATAAAAAAATACAATTAATTTTATTTAAGATATTTTTGAAAGCAGACACAAAATTTCATAAAATATACATATTATTATATTTTAAATTAAAATATTCTATTAATTTGATAAATGTATGATATTCGAAAATTTCAAAATATTGCAAGCTGTTTATAGCTATTTTTAAGCAATCAGAAAGCATTTTTAATGAAATATGCAATATTGCATTCCACCTATATTTATTAGAGCATAAATCATTTGAATATCATATTCAGTTAAATAGTGAAAATCATAAGCAGAAAGTTAGAAACACGAATTTTTTGTATAAATTATCTCATTAAAATTGTTACATCAATATGAAATGGTAATTTTTTTACAACGTATATATTAATGCATAATTGTCTTTTAGTTGCACCACAAGGCGATCATGTAATCAGTTTGATCGATGAAATTTCTTATTTGGCTGCACCTGCTCCCCTTTTAACACAATACGATGAAATCAATCCTGAACAATTCTGTAATGGTGATAACAGACCAGCAGATTGTGGACCAAATTGCATGTGTACTCACAAAGTTGATATACCTCTCAACGCTATTGTAGAAATTGTACTTGTAGATGAAGGTATTTATTTGTTTTTGAATTATATTTTAGTATTTCACATAGCTCTAGTGTTTTACATATTGAAATTTTTATTCATAGTTCAAATTGCCAATCTCTCACATCCATTCCATTTGCACGGATATGCATTCAATGTAATTGGTATTGGACGGTCACCAGATAAGAATGTGAAAAAGATCAACTTGAAACATGCTTTAGATCTGGATAGACGTGGTCTGCTGCACCGTCATCTTAAACAGGGTGATCATCCTCCAGCTAAAGATACCATTGCCGTTCCCAACAATGGCTACGTTATCCTTCGTTTCCGTGCTGATAATCCAGGATTCTGGCTGCTTCACTGTCACTTCCTCTTCCACATAGTTATAGGAATGGACCTTATCCTTCAAGTCGGTACTCATGCCGATTTACCTCCCGTGCCACCAGGTTTCCCAACATGTGGAGACCATTTACCACCTATTCCCATTAATTAATTTAATATTTCAGTGAAAACAGTGTGAATCGAAGAGTGAACTCTGAATGCATATTATTTTATATTTTCATGAACTTTCAGTGATAAATCATCCATTTGTATTTCATTTTTTTCCTGGCACTTCTTTATACTTTGATCATTCTGACTTGAATTGAGCTTTTAATAACATTAATTATTTATTGAAAAGATAAAATCCATAAAGATCACGAATTATCTACAAAACTTAATCAAGATCATTATGGATTTTTATATTTATTATATTAGGAGCTTAGTAAAAGTTTTTATGACAAGTTATACAAACCACTTTTGCATTGTAAATATTCAACTGTTTCATAATCAGTGGATTAATTTTTACATCATCCATTAAGAAAACTCTTGCCGAATTTCATGTTTATGTAGTTTGAATCTTAGATTTATTGAAAAATACTCATTTTTTAATTTATTTATCTGACTGCCATCTTAAAGCGCCATCTTCGCCAAAACATTGCAAGTAGTTCAAACTGAAATTTTAAAATAATACTGGTGCTTTTTTGTTTCATATTTTTACGATGCACGAACGCAATTTTTATCCAAAAATTGTCTGTTTGTTCGTAAGTCATTAATTGTTGTAAATATTTTGTAATTTTGCGGGTTTGGTGGTATCCCGATAAGCGGGTGAGTAATTATGTACATAAAATGTTAAGATATTGCCCAAAAAATCCATATTTACTTTTACCTAATTATTTCTTGTGCATGCACGAGACAATATCGTTTTTTTATAATCGTTATTTAAGATATTTTTACTGAAATGTATTAAATAAAAAAAAATTGATGAACATTTGTACATAGTTCTGTCACCTGAAACTTTTGTATTATCAAATATATTATAATACCATCTGAAATTACATTACCATATTTTACTCGTGGTCATGAGATGTACCTAGTCACCTGACACATCGAGAAAACCTTACCATTTTAGTGATTTGTAATTTTTTTAATGTGATTATATCATTACCATCTTTGTAATAAATAATATATTTAATTAATTTACCACTATATTTATTCTTTTCCAATATAAAAGATAAAACATGCACTTAAATAACGTAACTACAAGTTTGTTTTTATCTAACATATATTTGATATTGTAGTTTTTGAATATTGCATGAAGATAAGCACATAATTTGAAACTTTGTTTCACAGTAGCGTTGCAGAAGAAAATTTATTTGTAAGCGAAACACACAGTAAGTGAATGTTCAAATTTTAATTACTAAAAAAAATTGATTTTTGTATAAATGTAAATATTCTAATTTAAATTTTCATAAAAGTATAATATAATATTGTAATATAATTACAATATTCTCAAGTTAAAAGTTTTATTTCTTGAATTTTTTTATGTAAATATATTAATATAATGAAAATTATTTGAATCAGGTACTCAATCCATTGGACGCTATTTGCAATGTGAAAAGACCTGATGCTGTGTGTGTCAGCAATTTGAAGAGTGCTGCTCATATTGATCCTGGAATATTCCAGGAAAGACCCGATGTTAAAATTTTCTTACCGTTCAGATTCTTCTTCTATAAACCGGCTGATCTATTTACTCCAAATACATATAATAGATATCTAGGTAAGTTCTTTAAAGCATTTAGATAAATATTCCCAGCATATATTATGATATTTTGTATTTTTCATTTAATTTTCAGTTGCTCCTGGTGGAGATCATGTCATTAGTTTGATAGATGAAATTTCATATAAATCACCACCAGCTCCACCACTATCTCAAATTGATGATATTCCACCTGAACAATTTTGTAATGGTGATAATAGACCACCAGATTGTGGACCCAATTGCATGTGCACTCATACTATTGACATACCATTAAATGCTATAGTCGAAGTAGTTTTAGTTGATGAAGGTATTTTGAAAAAATATAATCAAATATTATTGGTGTTAAACAAAAATTCTAATAAAATTTTTAATTACAGTACAACAGCCAAATTTGTCACATCCGTTCCATCTTCATGGGCAAGCTTACAACGTTATTGGTATGGGTAGGTCACCAGATAAAAATGTTAAGAAAATCAATTTGAAACATGCTTTAGATTTGGATAGAAGAGGTCTTTTACATCGGCAGTTCAATCAGCCACCTTTCAAAGATACCATTGCTGTTCCTAATAATGGATATGTCGTATTTAGATTTAGAGCAGATAATCCAGGTCAATATTACTTTGGAACTTCAAACATAAAAATTATTTTTCTTCATCTGCATATTATTCTATGATAATGTTTTGTTTACAGGTTTCTGGCTCTTCCATTGCCATTTTATATTCCATATAGTTATCGGAATGAATCTAGTTCTACATGTAGGAACTCAAAATGACTTACCACCAGTTCCACACAATTTCCCGAGATGTGGAGATCATTTACCTCCTATACAATTACACTGACAATAGTAGTAATGTAAATTTATAGTTAGTTGATATTATTGAAATTTCTCATTGCCTAGCCAAATTATGTATATCTAATCAAACCAAATGTTTTCAAATATTGACGACTATTTATATATTGATGTGCAATAAAACAATTACATTTAAGTGATTTTCACGGGTCGTGACTGTTGTGTGTGATACTCGTTGCTGACTTTAACTGAGTACCTAAATATATTATTTTATATGTAAAACAAAATAAAACTTCTAAATCATTGTTACTTCTCTGATATTCTAACATACTTATTTATACTTTTATGTAAGCGATAATTTAAATCATTGTGCATGAAAATGTTTCACATTAGACATTATTGAGTCAATAAAAACAATTTGAAAATATGGCATCATATCGTTAATAAAAATATCTGATCTATATTTAGAGCCATAAATATTGTTATGTATTTTGTGATCTTAAGTCTATATTGCTTAGTTAAGTTAATATTGACAAAATGTAATGTATTTAATTTGTACATTGTGTGTGAAATGTTATTTGAGTCATTAATTCACATCAAATTACATGTCTGCCATTAAGAACAAAGATTTTTATAAAATTATATTGTCTTTCAATTGATTGCAAACCTATTCCTTTACAAATCATTATTATTAGTCGCGAAAATATAAAGGCATAAAAAAATTAGAATTCATTTAATAACTGAAAGTTATATATTATACATACATGCATACTTACATATAACTACTATTCAAATTCAATACAAACTAAAAACTATTTGCATAGTAATTTAATCTAAAAACAAATAAATTAAAAAAAAAAAATCTAAACAAATTTTATGTTTGAAATATTATATGTACTAAAAGCTTTTTTAATTAAAACGAAAATTCTAATGTTAAAATATAATATAATATATCAAGTTGATATTCATCGTAAAATGAACGCCGATGTTTCAAAAATTAAATTAAATCTTATTCACAATTTTTTATCAAACGCTATAGCATCAAATAAATATTTAGAACCACCAATACATTGGTATTGTGATGGGTTGACACCTACTTTTATAATGACCGTCGAAAATTTACAGATGACTCCATTTCAGCATCAGTATGCGAAAATTCTTCGACGCCGACGATGCACTAATTTCACTTCATATCACTTTATTTCACAAAACTCATGAGCCTTTCTTATGCACTAAACATTTTTCTCGTATTATAAAATTATGGAAATTTTGCACTAATTGTAAGATCATAAAATAAGATAAAACATGTTTATATTTATCAGAGAAACCGTGATCGACAGACCGTTACAGATACTCGAGAAAATAATGAAAAATAATTGAACGTCGAATAAAGACAAAATATGCCCTATCAGCCAAGTAGGGCCAACGGTCTTGCCTCGTTTGACAAACTGGTGGTCATTGCGATCGCAAAAGTGGTCAGCGAGGGCGCAGTCTGCTCAGTCTTTACCTCGTCTGCCCCGCGGGTGATCATTACGATTTGCTTAGTGGAGAGTCAGCGACCACAAAGACTAGCACATAGGCTTGCGTACCGTGGACCTGAGAGCCTCTTCCGTTGACATGGGCGGATTGGCTCTTATGGTACATGTCCCTTATCGTTACGAGGTTGGCTCTAGGATAAGGTATATAGCCTAGACCCCCAATATTTGATGGGGAGACCTTGTCCTGCAGTGGGCACAAAACCGGTCGACAATGATGATGATGATGATGATGATGATGATGCCCTATCAAGCAATAAGCGGAAATCGGTGACGTCCTGAATTTTGGTATAAAGCTAGATATTGGGGTTCTTAGAAAAATAACAAAAATATCTTGTCCATTTGAGGTCAGCATAAAATTTTACGTGGGGTCAGAGGTCACCGATAACGCTTTTTCGTGAACTGTCACTTTTACAGAAAAATATTATTTTTCTAATTTGTAGCTTATAAAATTTCCTACAAAAAAGATAATTGTAACACTTATTCGTAATAATTCTATTTACAGAATTGCTAATATTTTGTATGCAGCCCTTAACAGTATGTACAAGGAGAGCTCAAAAATTTCATCCTTCGGTTTCGTTTTTGTATCCTAATTATGAAAATCGATTAGATATCTAAATGTTTGATACATTAATCCAGGTATCGGCAAACTCCAGCCCGCGGGCTAGTATTGTTTTTAAAAAATTTAGAAGTTCTCATCCTCAAAAAAAAAAAATCGCAGCAGATATACTCACAATCAGACCCGGATTTCCATAGAGGCAATGTAGGCTTCAGCCTATGGCCTCCGAACCCATGCGGCCTCCAAATCCAGATCAGAAAAAAAAATTAAAATTTTATATAAAGTAAATAAATAAATATTAAAAGTAAAATAAAAGTTATTAATAGCTATCATCTTCGTTTTTGAGCTCCCACAAAAAAGTATAATTGTTTTACTTCAGGCATGCCTGGATTTGCCTAATACTGTAAGCAGAATTACTCATATAAAATCATCGAGTTCGTTATCCAGGCCGCTGAGTCTCAAATTTTTACAATCTGGCCCTTTCCAAAAAAAGTTTTCCGACCCCTGCATTAATCGAAAGAGTATTAAACAGAAATGTTTTTAAAAATACTTGAACGTCCAGGACATTTTTTTTTAAACGAGAAATACCAAAAAACTCTAGTTTCCCTTTTTACTTTAGCAAGTTTTTATAATTAATTATGAATTTTATATAGTTTTGTGTTGATATAAAAGTTTTATTCATCTTTTATGGATAAAAATTTTGTATTCATTACAAAATACAAAATACACAATATACAATTAACAAATGAAAAAATTAGACTTGTCTACCATATTACCTTTCATTTGGATATTATTAGTGCTCAAATGCGAGATTTTGAATTTTTTCATTAAAATCGAAATAATAATAACTTGAAAATTATGATTCTTTGGACTATGGTATATTTGGTTCAAAATTTTCCAAATAACATGACCTATCAGCTTTTTGAAAAAATTTAGTGAGCAAAAATCTCTAGAGTCTATGTTTAAATATACCATGACATAGTCCCCTAAACCGAAAGATGTTAAATAATAAATATATATTTATTTTTAAGCGTTTATTTTAAGGTTTATTTACAATTATATAATAGATTACAGAAATAACTTAATCATTAAATAAATTACCTATATCTTAAATAATATGTTGACATAAAAAATTCAAAAATATTTCAAGAATGTTCGTTTAGCTTAATCATATTTTAATGAATTCAAATATTTCTTTGGTTTTTGATTTCAAAAATAATACATTCCGTAAGTTATTCATGTTTTAAAATAATATCTTATATTGCAACATATAAATTAAATATTATATGAAAATAGTCAACAAAATTGATGGTAGTTTTTAGTTTAATAATGTATCAGGCCTTTTAAAATTACCGCATTTTGGTAATACGTTAATGACTTTATCAGGTAACATTGGTTTCACAGTAATAACTATTCCAACAGGAAGCGAATTTATATTACATGAACGACATTCTAACAACCATGCACCAATGTTATCAGCTACTATTCGCACAATAACAAATCCTTTATTGGGTACAACTATTGTATCTTTTCTTGGCGGATTTAGTAAATTCCTAAAATAAATAAAAACTTGTAATGTTATAAAATTCATTATTTTTTTCAGATTTAATTGCAATTTCAAACCTTTCTATTTTTCCATCATTATCTAATGTTTTAACATCATCTGTAGTTATACTGTTTTCATATGAAGGAGAAGTATGTACAATATGCATTAGATTTCCATGTAAATGGAAAGTTTTCGATGTATTACTATTTAAACCTATAAAGTAAATAATATAGCATTATAAAATGAATAAGGATGAAAAATATATTCATTGGGAAATAATGATTACCTTCATCGACTATTATCAATTCCAATGTGGATTCGTATTCAACATTTAAGACTTGAACACATTCAATATTATTGTTTTTTGATTCTGAACCAACATTGCAAATTGTTTTCTTTATGACATCATTTGGTTGGGTGAGCAATGGAGAATTGGGATAAAGAAAGTTTTTGTCATTTATTTGTACCAGAGCAATACTTTTATGGTCCATTGCTATAATAAAAAATTACCAAATTTAACCAAAATTTTACATAATAAAAAATTATTTTATAGAAAAATTAGTTTTCATTTATAAAAAACTTACACAACGAAGCTGGATAAAAAGGAGGAACTGGCATAGCATCGCTTAAATATCTATATTCACTATCATCATCATTTATATTCAAAAAACTAGCTTCAACCTTTAAATATACAGATTTTTCAGCAACAGGTGACACTGTAAGACTCGCAGGAGCACTCACAAGATCAAGTAAATACTGTCCAGAAATTATTTCTTCAGAAATTAGTACAGGCTGTAAAAATACAAATAATATTATTTTAAATATCGTATATAATCGCATATTTCTTTATAAATTAATTTTCTTATTTTAATATACTACCTCAACATTATTAATTGATCCGAGTTCAGTAGAATTTGAACCATCGTATATAATTAGAGCTTTTTGATGGAGGCTTTTGCAATGATTTAATCCATCAATATAAAATCCGTAGGTAGATGGCCTTTGGTCGGCATTCAAAATAAAATCAACTCGTTCACCTAAAATAGTTAATTCAAAGTAATAAAATCCCTATGAAAATAACGAAAGTCTTTTAAACATTTATTTATATCATTTACAAACTCTTTCCACCATTTAAATTTTCGATTTAAAATGGAAAGTTCTAATCTTAATCACCTTTCTATAACAATTAAACGTGGTCATAATTCACAAAAAAGTAAATAGATCCGATGTATTGGCAAATCAGGTTTATAAAATAAAGCCAATCCATGGGAAAGTTTGATAAATATTATTTGAAAGAAGTCTATCTAGAAAATGAACTGGTTTCATTGTCCTTTCAGATCGAATTCAAAATGAAAAATCGTAAATTGGTGTATCGAAAATGCATTAGGATTAGAAAGTGTTTATTTTATTTGATGCGATGCATGTCAAATAATTTATTTTTTCATTGCATCGTCAAATAAAAATGTCAGATCATTAGCAGGTTCATGATAGGTCTCATTAGATTCAAGTGTTAGGATTATCTTCTTAAATTTACTTTTTTTACTCCAATCAAAACCTTTCACTCAGCCTCTTGATCTTTGCCAGAATACAAATGAATTTATAAGTACTAAATAACAATTGCGATTTCTAATTTTATTTACACAATTTAAATGCGTAACTGAAGCTTTTCAAAATTTGCGTAATAAAATAGCATGATCGGAAGTATTATGAAGTCATAAAAAATTAAAATTGAAATTCACAAAGTAAAAGCTGCACGCAAACTCACTGAAATAATTATAAAACAATTAAATTATTTTACTTTTTATAGAAAAACATAGCCATATATCGATCGTGTAACTGTGTTATACAGATACAATTAATTCTAAGATCTTTCGCGCTTTTATTGATTGACAAAAGTGAGAGATAAAAATTCCTTTTATAAAAAATAGAGTTCACGATACATTGAATAATGCAAAGTCATTATTACCATTGCAATCAAAACGTAATAACACAACGAACGTGACCGCTGTGAATATCATTTAAAAGTATATAATAAAAAAATCGTCAGAAAGTTCCAATTCAAAGATGACCATACGAGAACAGGGAAAGTGTTAACAATGAAAAGGAAAGTGAGAAAGCTAGGAAAAAAATTAATAAATCATCGTTCAACATCGATAAGGTCCAAATATTGTGCACTTGACATTCGTTCGAATGTGGAACGAAAGTTGTTCAACAATACTTACGAGAATTAAATTTATGATTAATTAGATGAAATTTATTTCGAACATCGAAGATATGATTCGATAAGAAAGGGAAATTTATTTATGAGATCGTTTTTACAGAAACAATTATAAATTTTATTTGATGAGTGAAAAATTTTACGTATGAAAAATTTTCATATACGAAATTAATTCGGTGATGAAAATTTTACATTGAGCCAATCGAAGATTTCAATTTTTTTTTGAAAAAAAAATTTATTTTGAAGATTTACCTGGATACAATAAGAAAGTTTCAACCGTGGCAGACTTTACAGATCTACCATCAGATGCAATCACGGTCATTGGATGCTTTTGAACACTCATCACAACGGGGCAATCGACTGGAATGGCGTTGATGACTCTCATTCGATATCTGGATCCGGTA
Organism: Hydropsyche tenuis; assembly: GCA_009617725.1. Lineage (NCBI taxonomy): Eukaryota > Metazoa > Arthropoda > Insecta > Trichoptera > Hydropsychidae > Hydropsyche > Hydropsyche tenuis. The sequence continues at coordinate 1,324,403 of VTON01000021.1, read as the reverse complement.
TTCACGAATATTCTATGAAAAAAAAAAACCAATCGATAATTAACAATCGTAAAGTTTTGAATCAACTTTCTTCACTCAAAACGTCCAGATGATCGATCTTTATAACTTTCGAACGATATTGTATGTTAGACGAATGATCTCGTTCTCTCTTCTCGATATGTGATCTAAAAAGTATAAGTAAAAGTATCGGAAAATGTTCATAATCAAAATGAGTATCGTAAATAACAAATTAGTGCTAATACTTTCGAAAGAAACTGGTTGTGGGTGTATTGTGTTTTCAAATCATCAGAGCGATGATCAAAATGTATCACAGTAAATCACAATGAAAAATTTCACTCGTTTGGAGTTGAATTTTCTCTATTTTTTTATTAAAAGCATTTAAAAAATTTTAATCGAACAATAATTAGTACAGAAGTTCAATGTTCATATCAATCATGTCATAATTTACTACTTTTCATTTGCAATTAGTCTAATGTTTTTCTTATTTACAAACTCAATTTTATTTTCGATCAAAATACATTACCAACATTTTTTAATCATATCTAAAAAAAACACAGATCATTTATCATAACATTCAACAATCTTAAAAAATAAATCAAATTGACATTATTTCATTAAACAAAACTAGAGAAATTTCACAACAAATGAGAGAAAACAACCACACCTCCAACCATAGAAAAAACATAATATGTATCATGTTCAAAAAAGAGCCTATAGCAAAACGGAACACCAATGAAAGGGAAGCGATCGTTCCATGTTCTAATGGCACCAAATCCACGGTAGATCGAGTGAAAGTTCCTCTGAAGGCGAAGACCAGACCGGTCGCTCTTCAGAAGTGCATTTTACAAGTAGGAGGATTTAGAGGTCCAGAAGTGGCGTACGTATTCTAACTTGGCCGTGACTTTGACATCTCGCAGAAAGAGAAATCGAAAAACGAGAGTCTTCCGGCGAGAGAAAAAGTGGCGCGTCTTCGTTTTTTCTAGGGCAAAGTCGTGATTAAATTTTTTTTTGTTTTTTTCGCGAGTTCGTGAGCTCATTGTTGGTATAATTTAATGCGTAAATGCGCAGTTTTGAGGTTAGGCGATAGAAGATTTTTTTTATGGAGAAAATGTGGTCGGTTTTAATTTTTGTATTCTGTTTTAAAATTTAATTATTTATATTGATTTGATTTGGAAAATTATTATCATATATTAAAATGTAATACATACACACGTTTTGAATAATTGAAAGAATTTGAATCAAACAAATACATATATCTATAATAATATTTTTTTTTAAACTATATCAGTTTATTCAAATGTAGGTGATAAACTGTTTAGATTGTATTTAATTAAAATATTGCTCAATTATTTTTTAAATCATAACATAATCTACAAATGTGAAAATAAATTTAACACATACATAAGTGAGAGTTCGTTGTATTCATTGAGAACTGACTGAAAAAAAACCGTTTTGCATATGCTAATTTTTAATTATGGTAATCGATCGAAATCGCTTCCATCTTCAAATTGATTTGACATGAATTACAAAGAGCCGAAAAGTCTGTTATGAAAATGCTCTAAAATTCTTTACAACATACATAATTCTTCTTCGGATGAAACTTTTATATAAGTTGTGTTTATCGCAACATAATTTTATTTAATGATATTTTTGCAAATCATCGGTACAAAAATCATAAAATTACGATACAATTATGTTATCTATGAAGAAGTAGAAATTAATATTAAAATTTCGAATTTATGTCTTTCACACAATCTAGAAACGAAAGTGCTTTAACACAGTTTATCGCTGTACCACAGTAAAAGTGTCTTTTACAACATCTAAATTCTAAAGCCATCAAAAAGCAACTGTAACCATAGCCGCATAGAAACGAACAATTACCATGAATATCATTTCATGACAAATGAGACTTTCTCGTGTGAAAATCCAATTAAGATGTAGAATTTTATTGTGTGAATTTAGACATAGCTTTCTTAAAACGAAAACAAAACAAAAACGCACATTGAGAGCAATTACCTGCGATGATTGTCAACCGATCCATCTTGGCCATCAATCAACAAATTAGAGATATCCAAACTTCCAAAACTCGAAGGAGTCGCCGAAATCACCAGCACATCCTCCATACTCCTGTCCTGGTCGTACAAGGAAGAAGCAGGTTCCAGAGGAGCTGGTTGTTTAACGACGATGGAGCCGAAGACGCCGTTCAGCTGTTGGGAAACTGCAATCGAAAAACGTGTTAGTTTCGAAACAATTACTGTTACTGGAGCGTTGAAAACGTGACAATAGCAATTGCTTTGGGAAATGCTTTTCGTTCTGTGGATCGTTGCCAACATTTCTGCCGGCGCATGAAGGTTATATTTTACGATGGTTAGAAATCGATTTTTTTTCATATTTTCAGCGAAAGGCGGCGTTTTGTGGAAACGATAGTTTCGTGATGTGGATGTTGCGACTTTCAGATTTTATAAATAATGTTAGAGCCAAATTGGAAAAAATGTTCACACACGAGTTTTATTATATGCGATTTCTAATGCGATGTACAAAATGATGATGGTTTTTATTTATTTACTATTTCCTCAGTTTCGTTTAACTTTCACGATAAACGAGTTAAGTTAAATCGTGATTTGTGGCGTGTCTTGCACTAAATTTTACGATTAAAAATAATGTATGATCATGAAATCCACTTAATAGAAGGCATCCATTAAATAAAATGCACTTGGTTTTAGTTAAAAAAAAACGGAAATTTCATAAAGTACAAACTCAACCGACCGAAGATCCATAATTGCATAGATGAATTGATTTGTATGTGCCTAATTGTAGTTTCTAAAAAAAAAAAACGGCATATCGAACTCTCTCACTGCGATTTAACATTGATAATTATCATCGGATGAAATAAACAATGAATACCATTTGTAACAGTTGAAATATATGAAACTGTTCATAACATTTCGAACGTTTAAAAATGAATTATATAATCCAAAAACTTTAAAAAGTGATACAATTAAGAAAATAAATAGTCTGTGAAGATCATTGAGTAATTAGAGTGTAAATAAAGTGCAAATTATTGGAATATGAAGGTCTCAAAATAAGATTTACATTAAAGTGAACGTAGAAGTGTGTGAAAAATTCAGTATGTAAACTATCATATTAAAAATAACAAATCAAAGGAAGCGATAAAATTACTTCAAACCCCAACTCTTATTTAATATTATTTTCATATCAGATGCGTATATAAACAAATTCATTGAATCGAAGTTAAGCAAAATTTTAAACAGCCCATATTAATATAAATGCGTATCGTCGACCTCATTTTACAAAAAATATCCCTTCATCACTAACAATTGCACCCGATTGCACCCGATAAGAAAAACACTCAAACTTCTATAATAATTTTATCAAAAATATTTTTTTCTTCCAATACATACATTATGATAACTCAATCAAATAAAAAGGTTGAAAAATACATAAAACAAGCTAATAAAAAGCTTGAAAAATCACCTGAATGCGCATGATAGAAATGCGTCCCGACTTCTTCAGCCCTGAAAGCATACATGAAACTGGAACCTCCACTAATGGGACACTGGGTCACCATAGGCACTCCATCCATATACGGACTGCCCTTCTGACTGACCCCGTGCCAATGCATGGCCAGCTCGCCACCCTGGAGGTGGTTGGAGACATCAACGACGACTATGTCGTTCAAGCACACGTGGATCGGAGGACCGGGGATCTGGTCGTTGATGGCTATCGAAGGTCTCTCGTTTATCGTCGTCATTCTTATCTTGAACTCGAATAGGCATCTTTTGGGTTTTTGGCCGAATTTGCATGGGCGGGCGCATTGTTTTGAATCTGTGTGGATTAATTGGTTGTTTTTGTATTTGTTGATAAAAGTAATGGATAAGTTTTCGATGAGTATCTAAAAAACCTCGTCTTGTCAGTTTATAGCATAAATTTGACGTTTTATATCTGCCATTGCCAAGAATTTTTTGAGGGGGGGAAATACAACTTTGTATATGCGAGCAATTTCAAGCAATAAAAATATGCTGTTTATTTCATTCTAAGTATATGTGTAAAGAATTAAGACAATTAAATAATGGATATAGATATATTACGATCGAATGATATATCTCAACATAAGTCTCATAATTTAAGTATGATTTGCCATTATTTTAGTAATTCAGGGGGGCAGGCCCCCCATAGCACCCCCCTGGCCTAGCTAGGGCCAAGATTATCTTGTCTATGATGATGATTATTTGATAAATTTAAGAATGAAAACTATTTTCCGTGGTCTCAGTATCTTTGATTTAAATTGCATTCAAATATAATTTGAGCATGTTTAAATTAAAATTATGTATTATTATATCTTTTGAGAGTTGTTCAATTTGTGTTTTTTAATCGAACTATTATATTTTATCAAGTAAAAGTTTGAATAAATTTACAAATTTTTTTATGTATGTCCATTTCGATGAAATCAAAATAAATATTTAATATTATGCCAAGAAGTGTTCTATGATAAATCTAACCGTTTACTTTTTCTAAATTTAGCATATTTTTTTATTGCTTTAAATAATCAACACAATTTAAAAATTTAGAAAAGCAGAAAATTATGATCGTTTAGCGAGAAACAAACATAGAATTTTCAATTACTAACATAGCACATTGATTTCATAATGTGTTATAAATTATAATGAATATTGTAATTTCATTAAAAAAAATATCTGGTAATAATGAAAAAATAAGATAACAATGAAAAGTTTCAAATTATAAAAGAACAATGCGATATAAATTAAAACATTTTTTAAAAATATGAAAAACAATTAATATGCATACGTATTTAGCATATTAAATATAATACATTAAATAATTTAATAAAATCATTGAGTGTATAAAATTTCCAAATTATGAACAAAAAAATATATAGGTGAAAAAACAACCAGTAAAAATCAAATAATGAAAAAAAATCACAAGGCCTCGATTTCACAACTTAACATTCGCATCTCACACAAGGTTGACGTCTACTCATGAATATAAGCAACCTCTCTTTCTCGAACCAAAACTGGACTCTTACAATTACTAAAATAATTGAAAATACTCAAACAAGTACCCACCTGAAATTTTACTACTCGAATATCCATATGTATGAGCCAAAACCGTGTCAATGGACGCGTCTCCCCATAATCCAGCATGAGCCAAAACACCGATAATACACAATATGATTCTTATAGAAAGTCTCATTCTGATTCCAAAAATATATATTTTTGATATACACTCAAAATTATAATATAGATTTATTCGATTCACTGAAAACTTGTCACTAAATCACTGATCAGGGTGGAATTTTTCACGTTTTATCGTTGTCCGATGGTATAGAATTGTTTTTGTGATGGTTCAAATTTTGAAAAAGGGTTTTTTTTAGGTTCGAATGTTGTTTTGACAGTGGAACTCGCGAAGTACGTGCGCACTCTATGACGCGAAATTGAGAAATAAAATAATGCAGAGGGAAAACCAGTTCCAGCTGCGTGTGCTATGGCGGTCGTTAGTATGTTCTATGTGGAATTTTGAAATTAAGCAAAAGAGGTAAGATATCTTTTCGGAAATAATCTAAATGTTCGATTTTTTTAAATGCAGTAATTTTCGGGTTGATCGGTAATAATCTGTTTTGGACATTTTTATTTTATATCGATATAGTTTGTTTGATGAATAGTCAAATATTTTCAAATTATTATTTGTTGTGCATTTGTAGTGGATATTTTATTTTATTTCATATTTTTTTTATACGAAAAAATATGAAAATTTGGTTGACTATGAAACTGTACATGAAAATGGTGTGATGTGTGATAATAGTGTACATAATTGCAATCTCAGAATTTTTGCAGAATTATGCATTTATGCATAATATTCATTAATTTTGGAAATTCAGTTATGACATGTATGTAGTTCGAATGTCATTTACGTATGTTTTATTATTTTGAAAACTATTTGAATTGGTTTACTTTACAATTATATATTTGTGCTATAATAATTTTTCCGAACAAGTTTTATTTTACCCTCTTTTATTCGATTAATTGTAAAAGAATAAAAAGGTTGAAAAATACGTATACCTTAAACAAATTAAAGTAAAGTAATTAAGTAAATTAAATACTTATATTTCAAACGGTGATTTGACTTTGCTTAAATTATGTTGTCTGTTTGCGTAAAAATGTTTTTAATATATATATTTTAATAATCAAATTGTTATTTAAGTATTATAAAAATGTCATAGATGTCGTCAAAAATAAATATATATATTTTAATTTTCAAATTGTCATTTAAGTTTTATAAAAATTTCATAGATGTCGTTAAAAATAAATATATATATTTTAATTATCAAATTGTCATTTAAGATTTATAAAAATTTCATAGATGTCGTCAAAAATAAATATAAATTTTATAATTTTCAAATTGTCATTTAAGTTTTATAAAAATGTCATAGATGTCGTTGAAAATAAATATATATTTAATCATTTAAGTTTTATAAAAATTTCATAGACGTCGTTAAAAATAAATATTAATTTTATAATTTTCAAATTGTCATTTAAGTTTTATAAAAATGTCATAGATGTCGTTGAAAATAAATATATATTTAATCATTTAAGTTTTATAAAAATTTCATAGACGTCGTTAAAAATAAATATTAATTTTATAATTTTCAAATTGGCATTTAAGTATTATAAAAATTTCATAGATGTCGTAAAAATAAATATAAATTTTATAATTTTCAAATTGTCATTTAAGTTTTATAAAAATGTCATAGATGTCGTTGAAAATAAATATATATTTAATCATTTAAGTTTTATAAAAATTTCATAGACGTCGTTAAAAATAAATATTAATTTTATAATTTTCAAATTGGCATTTAAGTTTTATAAAAATGTCATAGATGTCGTTAAAAATAAATATATATATTTTAATTTTCAAATTGTAATTTAAGTTTTATAAGAATGTCATAGACGTCGTTGAAAATAAATATATATTTTATCATTTAAGTTTTATAAAAATTTCATAGATGTCTTTGAAAATAAATATAAATTTTATCAAAAATATTTATAAAACTTATTTTATAAATATTTTTAATTGTTTATTGATTTTATAAAGGCAATCGCAACTAGAAGATTAGAACGGACTCGTGAAGTGAAACTCGTTAGTTTCCGACAAATACCACCAATGTCGAGAATCCATTGTGTTGTTTTTCCGAAGAGTAAAAGGTCTTCATACATCAGCGATCGTGGTGTCTTTTTTTTCACTCGTGTAAATAATTGTCTTCATTCGGCTAACGTAAAACTACATACGTGTAAACGTCAAAAATGACATTTCCCAGGCGATAATGTGCATACATGCAGTGGTTCGGAATATTTGTTTTCTGTTACTTTACATTGTTTTGAGATGATCCTATAAAGAAAGACATCTTTTATTCCACCGTTTTATAATTCGAGGTTATGTATTGTTGTTATTAAACAAATAGTCATTACACAATGTGATTGATTTCCATACGAAATATTATGCAAATTAAGAATATTTTGATTTCAGTTATGTTTTATCATTTTTTTTTGTTCCTGGCAACTTTACTGTGCGAAATGCTAAATCATACCGCTCGAACTGACACCATTATACTGTGCCGAATATTGGTACCCTAAAAATATTGCCTAAAAAAGCACTTTTCGAAAATATTCGAAACAAAATTATTACTTTTGCTGAACCGAAATAAACCAATATTTTTTCCCCATTCACTTCTGGTTTCCGACAAAACCTTCGTATTCCGTTTACGATTCAGCATCAGCCCCGGTTCGAACCCGAAACGCGAAAAAGATGACTAGGCGTGGCGAACAGCGAATCGGCGCGACCGTTTGGCGGGCCGCTCACCGTCGACCGGCCGGCACGCTCCGACACTCCGACCTTGGGGCGTCGACTCGGCTTCCCGCGGGTTCGCGTTTTCCGCGAGTTTTCCGCTTTTCCGAGGCCCGCAGCGCGCATCATGGGGGCGTACCTGTCGGAGCCGCTCACCGACAAGGAGTCCCTCGACGAGGAGAACGAGCGGCTCTCGTGCGCGGCCAGCTCCATGCAGGGGTGGAGGATCAAGCAGGAGGTTAGTTTGGCGGGCTTCCCCTTTCGGCTTGGGTGTGTGTTTGATGTGAAGGTTGTCGATGGATGCGTTCGCGCTGGTGCTTCTAGATGCCGTTATAGGGGGTTTTTTGAGGTTTTGTTGTATGGGTTTTCGCTGAAGATAGTGCTGATCGTTGGTCGAGTTGACGTTTGAGAAGCCACGAGGTTGTGTGGATTGTTGGGAATTTTTTTGTCGATTCGTATGTTTTTATTTAAAAAAAATGAATAGATGGCCAGTGGCGGCTTGGCTCTGTATGAAGTATGGTTTTTTTTTTTTAATTCTTATATCTGCCTTGTATAGATGTATAAATGCAATATATGTTTTGATTCTTGTATGTGTTGATGATGTTTTTATATTTTGTACATGAGAACGTATGTACTATTTTCATTTTCGTTGCTACAGCGCTAGGGTTGCCAACAGGTCTCTTTTAAAGAGAACGTGTTCTCTTTTTTAACATAATTCTTTTGTTCTCTCCCTTTTTTGCAATATACTCAGAATTTCCTCTTTTTCAATTTTGACAATAATTTTACGCAGACTATTACTATATTTTATATACAGAAATAAAAGAAAATAAAAACTTTTGGACCAAATTAGCAGTGAAGATAAATATAACAACAGATGATGAAATTGAGATTGAGATTGACGAGGATTAAATTCAACAATTAATTTTTAAGCGCACCTTTCATGTTCCTATTATTAACTATTATTATATACATTTATGTAGTTTTATTACAAAAAATTCACTTTTGGCGCTTTTTTTTAATCTCATTAAATTGTTTTTAAGAGGGGCACCTCCTGGCTGTGTGTACACTATGATTACATAAGCCTTATAGATATAATATTTCCTGTACCAATGGAAATTTACGATTATCTTGTACTTTGGTATTTTCGGTACGTTAAATGACTTATTCCGTTTTAATAATAACTGGCACAATTATAAAGAAAATTATTATAAATAAACAATTTTTTGTTAAATGTTCTCTTTTTTTGACCATAACAGTTGACAACCCTATACAGTGCCCCTCCCCTACAAATTTTCACGAGCCGCCACTGCTGGATACATTTTAAATACTAAGAAAATATTTTGGGGCTACTATGCTATCACCCTGCACCATGTCAATATAGTGATACTTATAAAATATTTTCGATCTGAATACCCGATCGAATAAGATACGTTCAGCTCAACCCATCAGGGCGTTTAGTAATAAATACGTTCAGACTTTTGATTGAGTGAGACATGCGGCATTAAATAAATGCATAAATTAAACGCGGCCTTTGCCCAACCAATTGCCATGTTCAGTTTTTCTGAAAGGAAAGCTGAAGGGAAACACGTCTAGATGTTGCTAATATAATTTGGTGTAGGGTGATGTAAAAGATTACCCATAAATTCACTATAGAAAATGTTAATTTTTTCACAAAATATGTTTCCCCACTTTTACATATATTGAGAACCAATGTATGTTTTTTTTTGATAAAGCATTTCCATATTTTATTATTACTGTTTCACACAGTTTTGATTTTGTATAATTATCAGACTTCATCCTGCAGTGGGTGTCTATGTTGATAATTATGATGATATGATGTATTATATATACCTAGCTCATGCAATAAGGTACAATGCTCAGTCTTTCGACATTAGTCTAAAGAGATCTCGTCCTGTAGTGGACGTTTAATAGGTTTACATTGATTATGTTGTATATGTGTACATGTTCTTATCCAAACTATTGTTTATTCTTACAAAAAAATCATTTTATTCAATATAAAATCTGTATTTACCTTTATTTTAGGACGCACACAATGTTATATTAGATTTTGATACGAATGCATCGTTGTTTGCTGTTTACGATGGTCATGGAGGAGCCGAAGTTGCCAAATATTGTGCTCAAAAACTTCCCCAGTTCATTAAGTACACCAAAGGTTACAATGAGGGTGATTATGTAGACGCATTGGAAAACGCATTTTTAGATATAGACGAAACAATGACTCATCCTTACGTTGTTCAAACTTTGAAAGCATTATCGGGTATACAAATCATAAATTTTCCATTTGTCATAATATCTATAGTACAAAATTTAACCTGCGTTGAATAAAATCGACATGCGTGTTTTAGATGAAGGATCTGAAGCAGTCACAGACGACGGTTCAGAAGAGGAAGAAAATGTTCATAATTTATATGAAGAGTCGAGAATGCCCTTAGACGAACTCATAGCTAAATATCGAAGTGAAGTCAACTCTTACATGTCACATTTTAAAAAAAGCGAGAGCAATTCTACTTCTAGTTCTAGCTCTAGCAAACCGATGTCACCATTTTTGAGGTCCAAAAGATCTAACGCGATAAACGACGGAGCGGGAAGTAGTTCATCTAGTAAATGTAACGAAAGTGAGTTTGTCGAATCACAGGTATCTTCGTCAACCAGTTCCTCCAGTGGTTCATGTAGTAAATCTTCAAATTCAGAATCTGAGGTTTTTACATTTAATATTTTCATTGTTCACAATATATCGATATCCGATACGACAGTTTGTACTGATAAACACTTTTTAGGTGTCGACTACTAATGGAGACCACAGTTTACCTGAAAGTCCTAGCATTTCAAGTACAAATGATGCCGAATGTTCAAAAGCTACATCAAACAATCATGAAAAGTCTGAAGCTATGGAAAGCAACACTTCATCTGCAAATGATATCAAAACTCCTGAATCGGACAGTTCAAAAGATGCATCGATTTCAAACAATGTCAGTAGTGAAGTTTGTGAACTTGATGTATCTAAAAAAAGTTCAGAGAGTGGTGACGGTGATGTGAATTCGATAGAAAGTATAGAATCAAAACCGGAACAGTCTAATTCAAATGATTCAAATAAGCGATCCACAGGTTTTTACAATAATTTCATAGGAATGATTACTTCTGATGATGACGATTACGAGAGTGATTCTAACGATGAAAATTTTGAAGGTAAAGAAGAGGCGAGTTCTTCAGAAGATGATAATGCCACCAATGGTGTGGGTGGTGATTCATCAGAAGGTAAGCGAAATCGTTTGCATTTTACTTATAAATTCATTAAATAAAATATTAAACAACCCATGTTTTTTTAGAAGAGGAATCCAGTGAAGACGAAGAAGACGATGATATCGATAATTTTGCAATGAAAATAAAAAATGAACCTGGTTCGAATAGCGGCTGCACAGCAGTTGTTGCATTATTAAATGGTAACGTTTCTTGTGCTCGTTTTTATTTTTATATTCTTTTACTAATATGCCATTGTGACTGTAAAGAAAATAAATTTAATTTTTCTGTGTTGTTTTTATTAAAGAATCGTATTGGTTTTAGGCAATACGTTGTATGTGGCAAATGCTGGAGATTCAAGATGTGTAGTTTGTAGAGATGGGGAAGCCGTCGATATGTCCATAGATCATAAACCCGAAGACGATATCGAATTAGACAGGATAATAAAAGCCGGAGGTAAAGTTTCAAGAGATGGAAGAGTCAACGGTGGCTTGAATCTATCAAGAGCCATCGGTGATCTTGGATATAAGCAAAACAAAGCCCTCGGTGTTAAAGAGCAAATGATTACTGCATTCCCCGATGTGAAAACATTAACCATAAATCCCGAAACAGATAAATTTATGGTTCTAGCATGCGACGGAATATGGAATTTTATGTCTAGCAAAAATGTAGTGAATTTCGTCTCAGAAAGGCTCGCAGAAGGTAGACAGAAGCTTTCTCAGATTTGTGAAGAGGTATTATTTTATTTGATTGGTCAGATTAATCACCTCGCAAGATTTACAATGTTTTAATTTTTTTATCTAGATGTTCGATCACTGTCTAGCCCCAAATACGACTGGGGATGGAACAGGATGTGACAATATGACGGCTGTAATAGTTGTATTTAAACCTACACTAAAAGATCTTACTATTGAGGTAGCTGCTAAAAAGAGGTCTTGTGAAGAAGTAAATGATGGGCCGACAAACGATGATGAAGTTCAAGTCAAACGCCCTAAGACTGATAGTGAAGAATCAGGTTCAGTGTCGTCAAGTGTATAATTAAAATTGAAACAAAATCAAAAAAAAGGTGAAGTATATATAGTTTTATAATGTGTGTGCAGTGAAAATAAACTAGAAACCATAAGAAACTTTCCATAATTAAAATTTCTAAATGAAAAGAACTCGAATTTATTTAATTAAATAACATTTATGATAATCATTAAGTAGCACTTTTATTGAAACTTGCCAATGCTGAATGATTTCAATAATTTTTAAGAAACCAATTTACACAATCAAACTGTTTTAAGTTTATTTCTTTGAGTAATTGTACATTATTATTGTTAATGTATTTACTCATCTTTTTTGTATGTGAAAACAGGAATATTCTTTTTTCATTCATTTTTGATTACTCATAAGATTGAAGTTTTAATTATTATTTCATAAAATTAAAAATTAATCAATAAGAAACCAATTATGGCAGCCTTTTCTAAAAAAAAATTAAAAAATGATTTTTCAAAAAGACATGTACGGGTGTGATAATCTAACTGCCAAATATTTAGTCATATTTCATTGAATTTTTTCTTTAATGTAGAAAATTATTTTCTATGATTTATTTTGTAATTTCAGTATTCTGATTATTTGCAGTCCACACTAATGAATCAAGGCACTTGTATTTGGCAAGTTATTTTTAGATATTGTAAAAGGGTAGCGCCTAAAATTAAAAAAAAATTGATAATCGTAACAAATGGATTTAGATTCTTATCACGTGTCGATATTTTGTTAATAAAAATAAAAATTCAGAAACTTCTTAATTTTTCAAATTAGAATTTGCATTATATTCAGCTTCATAGTATTCCCTTAGGTATGGACCAAAATATGTAAACTTCATTTTTAAATATATTTTTGATTTCGTACCAAGATCGTTTATGGTTTTTCCTCCGTTGATTAATACTTTTGTAATTATCCATTAAGTTCGAAACATAGTAACAATGTTTCGTACGTTTTTGGTAACGAATATTTTATGGCTGAATTCCATAATTAAATGATCTCAGTGTTGTTGTTTAGTTGCTACAAAATGTCCGTTTGATAATTGAAAAGTAAAAATCTGGATCGGAATACAAACCTATTGGAACAGATTTAATAAGTGAGTTTCAAAGCAAAAATCTCTCTTAGCGTTTTGCTGTTAACTTGTTTATTTATTCTAACGTGAAAAATAAGCTTCAACTTAGCTTCTCATTAATCAATTGATTACAAGCTTTAAATTATAATTGATTGTTTGATTTTAATTAGTAATATGTGTTTTCTTATTTATATTATTTTTTCATTGATTGAAACATATGTATAATTTGTGTTTAATTTGGCTAGGACGTATCGTAAGATTTTTTGTAAATACTGGCGATTTGGTCTACGATAACGACTAGGAATTTATTTTTTTTATTTCTCGACGTTCCATATTTATTATGTGGAATGTACTGATCGTTTTCGTAAATATTCCAATTTATTAATTTTACTCGAAAACAAACACCATTAGCAATTATAATTTTATCAGGAAATAAAGTATTGTGTATATTTAACGTATTTCATTTAAGTATTCGATCAATTCCTGTTGTTCCACCTCCACCAATTGAAGAGAATGATATTCGAGTTGCAATCTTTCCAATTCCATAGTTTTTTCCATTATCATAGCCTGTGACAGAAGAAAAGTTGTATTCAAATTCAAAATAGAAGTATTTTCATATGTACGAGTATGTCTGGATAAATTTGACCTGTAATTTTTGTTGTTGAGTTTCACGATTTTTTGTCATCGATTTCAAGGAATTCCGTAAACCAATGGCTATCATTTTTTCTTTATCAACATTGCTCCCCAAATCGGATAGTGTTTTTATTATTGAATCCATTGTCTGCTGTAGGCCTTTCACATCTAGATTAAATATAACACTTAAGAACAGTAGATAATATCTGTTTGGAGGCATTTCATCGAAATAACGTTCCTATTTGTTTATACTGAAATTTGTAAATATAACTTACTATTGTCAAATACTTTATAATTTTCTTTCAAATCATATGTTTGCGTATAAACTGCAGGATCAATTATTCTGATTTTATCGAACTCATCGATAAATAATCCAACTTTTTCCAATTCTTCTGCCATGTTGATTGTCAAAAATATTTGTGTAGAATAGGGTTACTATGGATAACCAATACAAACACAACACGGTAGCCAGAAGCTAACTCACACGAAGCAAGCTCACATGCTTTTGAAAATTTTCAAATTAAAGTGAAAAACGTTTAACACGAAACTGAAAGCACCGAAATGCGTTTTTGTGTTAAAAGAATTTCACGTTAGACGTAATAGTACACGTCCATAATATTTTATCAGTACCAAAGTAATATTTCTTGTTAAATGATACGAAAATTTTCGAAAGCATGTGAGCTTGCCTCGTTTAAGCTTGCTTCGTGTGAGTTTACTTCGTGTGCGTTTGCTTCGTGTGCGTTTGCTTCGTGTGCGTTAGCTTCCCCCAACCGTCATTATCATATGAGCTAGTGTCGGAGCACCCAAGACGACAACTGTAACAAACATATTTATATTATATTTTCAAAACGAGCACATTAACACGAACCTAAACATAACTATGACAAGTTTCTAATTACATTTACTCCATCTACGCACCCAAATTTCAACAATTACCCCACCTCGTTGCACGAACACTTCTATTGGCACACCTGTCCAGCGTGCGGGGCGGTGACGGTGACGGGGGCGGCGGTCGATACCCGACGGGCTAACTGTCATTGCTTCGTTCCCGAAATCACAACTCCAGAATTTGTATTCCGGGATAAAGTAGGATACGGTACAGAACGGTTTTTGCACGTGGACCTTTGTCCATCCCGGTCGAAAGTTTCGAAGGTCTCTCTGTTCGGCATGCGATAGGAAACGTTCGTTTCTTATATCAAGATAGTAAGATGTCTTTTTTTTTTTAATTTTTTGTGGTGTGTTCTTTTTGAGTGTGCGTTTTTTGGGTTTGTGTTCTGTTTTGGAATGTTGGTGTTTTTCAAGATTTTTATTAATTTTTAGGATTCTTTTCTTGGGATTGTGTGTTGAGAATTCGTATGGTTTTTATTGGATGTTTGAATTTTTTGTGTTGGTGGATGTTCAAGAATTTTTTTGTCTTTTATTTAATGATAAGGATAAAATAACTCTCTGAAGGTTCAAATACTATATTAATTCTTGGCTAAATGGCCTCCGGAACAGTTGTAATTAGTTTTATTTATAGGGGGCCAAAATACAACTTTTTATATGTATGCGATACATGTTGTCGTTTTTCATTTGAAGTATATTACATATCAAGGCGTTCATTAAATTTATTCAGATATATAATATATCTCGATACCATTCTTATAATGAAGATTTTTAAAATTTAGGGGGGCAGAGCCCTTGTGCCCCCCCCCCCCCCTGACCACAGTTTCAAGTCAGTAGTGTGTGATCGCGTCCATTTGTAGGTCTTGCTACTTATTACTCAACTTTAGTGAGGTAGAAACTAAAAAAAAATTTTTTGTGTTCAATACTTGATGAAGCTTTTTAATATATATTCTTATTATCCGCCATTATCTTCTTCATCATATTCAAACTATTGCATTCAATGCTGGGAAAGTCCTTTTTGATATTGTCAAAAGTTCAAAATTTTTTTCTTTTCATATTTCTATTATGTGGCATTAAAGAGAAGTTAACTCACTCCTAAGATGCTAGCGATCAAATCTATTTAAAAGAAAGAAAAAATAAAAGATATTAAATGAATAGCATGTTAGTTGAATTTTGTTTCCCTTAATCCTTATCTCTTTTGAAATTATAAAATTTGTTCAACTGTATTACTAATATTCAGATTAAATAATATAGCCGATCTTATCAATTTTTTATTGAGTCATATCATGAATTGTTAACGAGTCATACTCAGTAAACATTGAGGCCAGTTGAAAATTTCAACGGTTTCTATAAATTATGCTGGTGTGAGATATGATGCAAGAGTGAATTGTAGTTTTTTGGCATTTGCTTAAGTGCTGCTGTATTATTCTATTCTGTTTGCGACTGATGATTAATGAAATAAGTTATTTTGTAGAAAAATAATAAATGATCAAAATGTCTGGAGATCACAAAACCATTGTTAAGGGGAATCCTTCTCAATATGTAAAATTAAATGTTGGTGGAAGTCTTTATTATACAACTATTGGAACCCTGACCAAAAATGATAACATGTTACGGGCCATGTTTAGTGGCCGTATGGAAGTTCTCACAGATAGTGAAGGTGATCATCGTTCCAGTATTTGCTTTAAAATCAAGTTAAACATTATTTTATTGATATTATTTGCAATTTGAGTAGGCTGGATTCTAATCGACCGATGTGGAAAACATTTTGGGACAATATTGAATTTTTTGAGAGACGGTTCAGTTCCTCTTCCAGATAGTTGTAAAGAAGTAGCCGAGTTGTTGGCAGAAGCAAAATATTATTTGATCGACGAATTAGTTGAGTCATGTCAAAAAGCTTTGGCTAAAAAGGAAAGGGACGCCGAACCAATTTGTCGAGTGCCATTGATTACTTCTCAAAAAGAGGAACAATTGCTCATTATGTCTACTACAAAGGTAGAAAAATTTAACACTTACAATTTTGTATGCAAATAACATATTGAGTTTTCATTGATTTTATTTTGCAGCCCGTTGTTAAACTGCTCATCAACAGACACAATAATAAATATTCTTATACTTGCACATCTGACGATAATCTACTGAAAAATATAGAACTTTTCGACAAACTATCACTACGATTTAGTGGACGAGTTCTTTTTATCAAAGATGTGATAGGCTCAAATGAAATTTGTTGTTGGTCTTTTTACGGTCACGGCAAAAACCGCGCCGAAGTGTGCTGTACGTCGATCGTATATGCAACAGATAAAAAACATACCAAAGTTGAATTTCCAGAAGCTAGGATATATGAGGAAACTCTAAGCATACTCTTGTATGAAAACCGAAACGGTCCCGATCAAGATCTCATGCAGGCTACGTCGTCTCGTGGCGCAGTCGCCGGAATGTCTTATACTAGTGATGAAGAAGAAGAACGTTCAGGTTTGGCTCGCCTCCGTTCTAACAAGCAAAATAATCAGTCGTAGCGTTTAGAATCTGGCTTGGCACGACTCAGAAATAGCAAACAGAGCAACTACGTCTGCTGAGTCGATGCCCTGCTTTATCACACCTTCTATGATGACATTTGAACTTATCTTTGCTGTGCATAAGTGGATCACATTGCTACTAGACTGTTTCCAAAACAACAATGACATAAATCATATTTGACTTATTACTTAATCGCTGTTTGTATTCTCTAGTTTAACTGTATAGTTGAGCACAGAGTAATGATTTAGAGTGCAGGAAAATCGGCTCAAAGTTTTTGCCAAATTCATGTTGTAGTTGATTCAGTTTGTAATATAAATTATTAATAAATGTGCATGCATATTATATACATATGTATGTCGGATAAATTTACACAATATATAAACGATACCCCAATAAATAACCCACATTTATATATAAGCAGGGTCCCATTAAGCTGTGATAATGTATTGAATGTTCTTTCTGTAGATCACTCACTTTAACCCTTGATATTGAAACGAGTTATTAAATAATGTAAATTGATTTAAATTTACAGTCATCTCTACTACTGCTCAAGTATTCTTTTAAGTACACCTATTTTATCGTGTATATAAAGAGGCAAAAGCAAATAATAAACTCTATGTAAGGTTTCGATATTGTGGTAGATTGACTGCATGCATTTATTATTTACGCTTAGTGGAATTAATAAATTTTTGTGTAAACTATTAGTATATTGTACCACTATGAATTAAAATTTAAACATGTTCTTCAATTTGAAGGGTTAAAGGCATAATATATTATCTTTTTCGAAAAACGAAACATCACATGAATCTGATACCAAAGTGTATAAAGGTTGATAGATCACAATTTGATGTTGGAAATGATCTATTCTATTCTCAGGGCAAGCGCTCATGAATGACTGTTTTGAAACTTACTAGTTGATGTGAAATTGCACATGCGCACAGTAATTAATGTAATAAACCAAGCGTGATGTGAATTAAGACGCATTTTTAAATAACTCTTAAATATTAAATTTTGTTCAATAATTAGTGTAATTATCAACAATTAAAGTTGTACGATAGATAGATAGTTTTTCATGTGAGCTTGCCCCTTAGAAATTTCTCCAGGTATTAAACATTGCATTTATGTAAGTAGTGTTTAAATAAATTTAATGTTGCAAATTATCAAGATTTACTTTATTTTTTATTCGAAATTAAATTAAATTAACCTACAATGGTAAAAATAATGATTAACAAATAAAATATTTATTGTTAAGATACGACAACATCAACTAAATTTTTCTTATAGCATTCTAGACTACATAAAGGTATACCAGTACGTGAACATGAATATTTCTTTAAATTTGTACAGTTCGACATGCCACAAATGACCGGTTTCGGAGGATCAATTGACGTCTTTGTTCCTATTGGAAGGTCGACGCCCAGGGGTATAGACAATGTAACGCTATCGACTGTGTTCATAAAAGATATAAGAGGTATATGTTTTTTCAGAGGTTTGCCTTTAACGTTCTTCATGCTCTTAGTTTCTTGCTTTTTTAAAAGCCTTTCCATCGTTTTCTTCTTGTCTTTCTCTCTCTTCTCATCAGCGAGTTGTTTTCTTTTTTGGGATTTAAGAGCAGCTTTTTGTATCGCTTCCGCAGTCATAACCTTTTCTTTATATCCAGATGGCAAAGCCAATAATACTTCGCCACCTGGACTAGGCTCTTTATCGTTGCCTCTTTCATACATTGCTCGTTGACGAGCAGTCATCATCTTAGGATCTTTTGGTTTAATTTTTTTTAATTCATCATCAACCTGAAAATAAAATAAAATAAATAACCACAATATTTTACTGGCATTGAATTCATATTGAATGAAATGCACGTAAAAATGTTTTCATACAATTAACATTCTCATTCTGGTTTGTGAAAATTGTATAGCTATAGATTTTTTTTTTGATATATGGTTAAAATTGAATTTGGTCAAAAGGCAAATTAATAATTGAAATTCAAAAGTACATGAAATGTAAGAAAATCTGCAGACCAGATTATAAAAAATATATGTATAATAATCAATCATTTTGAATAAACTGTTAGTTGCTTTCATTGGAGATACCAATTAATCAAAACTGGATTTTATTCAGCTTAAGTGTGTTAAATAATATAGAAATGCTTTATGAAAGAATTTATAACATTTTTCATGAAAGACAATTTAATTCAATTCGATTTTAAAAGTAAGATTCTCAAAAGGTAAGTATTATACTAGGTAAGTTTGTGAGAAATTTATTTAACTGTATATTTGCATATTAATTGAGATGGTTTGATAGAAGTATTCAGCTTGATGTTATAGTAAATAAATATTCGAATATTTCAATAAAAGCAGCATATTTGGATTTTTGATTAACTATAAAAGTTAAAGTACTGTTATTACATGTGCCAGTCAATTTCACATATTTTTAGGTATTTGTATTTTGTAAATAGGACGATATGAATGTATATTAATTTTTTTCTGGTTGAAAACTCAACTATTATGACATTGACTTACTAGGTGAGTGGATAAAATTTTACTAAACATAAATTCCCTTTTACCTCCTCTAGTTTTCCAGATTCAATTGCGTCAAGCCATCTTTCCTCTTCACTCGACGTACCACTTTCTTTTCCCTTATTTCCTTTCTTTTTTTTTGAGTTTGCTTTTGGTGACACAGGCATTACTAACGACGATTTTTTATCACTCGATTTATAACTTTGAAGTTTATGTGCATCAGACGTGGAAGGCTCTTTGCTTGCTTTCAATTTGGATTTAGTACTAACGCTGTCATCAAATGAGACATCGATCGAAGTATCACTGTCCACATCATCAGTTTGTCCTTTTTTCCTCTTGTGTCTTTTATGCCTATGATGTTTGGCCTTTTGAAGTACTTCATTTTTATCTGAAAAGTTAATATAAATGTGAAAGTAGAGGAAAATAAAGTTTTATTTTTTTTTTTATTTAAATGAATATTTTTCGTTTCAGGTCTTGAAAATAGATACAAATTTGTGCATAATTCTTTGAAAGATGTGATTGATAAGTTTTGTAGAAATTCATTGTAATTTGACTGAAGAAAGTTCCTGATATATTGAAATATTTTTGAACCTTTTTAGATATAAGCATAGGTTAGATTAATTTTCAGCAAGAAATGCTTTTGTTTTTATCGTTACATTGATAGACATGTGATGTGGAAAATGAAAAGATTGTTGTCTTCAAATTTTAATGTATTTTAGTCGTGAAATAAATTAGAAAGAAAGTTACTAACAGAGTTATTATTTTGTTTTCTATAAAACATACAAATATTTATATTATAGAAAAGGCCATTTTCCAATTTCAGTAATATCTACTAATAATCAGAAGAAATAAGAAAAAGAAATGGTAATGTTCTGGCCCTAAAAAGATTGCAAACACTCAGAAATACTCTTGAAAATCATTACATTTTAAGTATTTTCATGCAATTGAAATATCATGAAATGTTTTAAGGCAGAGCTAGGAAATGGAATGGATTCATAGAATTTAATCAAAAGAATTAAGTGAAATGTAAAAAACAAGATTGTTCGAACCATTTTTCACGCTGTCGTCGGCAACAACCTCTTTTCGTTTACCCATGACCTGACGCACATAGATATGTTTTGACAGTTCAAGTCGAACTGTCAAATATGATGTCGAATCTAACCTCAAAAATATACGACCATAATTTGAATACGGAAATATGAGAAAACTTACATGTCAAATTGCTTTATATGTATTGATTTATCAATTTTGAATCGATTAATTTATATGTATTTCATAATTTTTTATTTTGATATACATTGTTAGTGATTTGGTGAAAAAAAATAGTTATAATAAAATTATATATTATATTTACTTACTTACTTACTTACTAATAAATGTTCCAATTAATTCTTTATTATTTATTATAATTATAGTTTTCTCGAAATTTTTCCGTGCATTGTGTTTTATGCATGATGTTGTGATGTGTGTGCTACTGTCGATGTGTGCCAATGTCGTATGTGCTAGTGTCATTTGGGCAAACGTCTAGAAACCATTACGGATTGTTTAGTAATATGAATTATGATTTCTATTATTAACCATTTTCTAATAAATCGGTCAATAACCCTTAAAATTTTTACAAATAATAAGTTTGATTTATATAATCGTGTTTTGTAAATGTAATTTTTTTTTAATATAAATTATTTAAAATTTAAAATTTAATAAATTAAATTGATCTGATGAATTTAAGTACATTATTTCCTATAATATATAACTGATTTTTATATGAATTTAAAGACAAAAATAGATATTTATTATGAAAACAGGTTTGGAAAGTTTGATTTAAATGATACATTTATGAAACAATCAGACGAAAATATTTTTTTGTTATGTTTGACATTTGAATTGACATTTTTATTATTGGAATAACGCGAATGAACCCAAGATATCTATATTTTTATTTTTTGTTAGACTTTGAAATTATTAATAAAGATTAAAAAAGCTTGAAAAAGACAAGCGCGTGGGATGGAAAATATAATATTTATCCATCTATTGAAATTTCCACGTACTAAAGTTTATTCTGTGTTTGGGGTTAATAAAAAATTTTTATAAATATTGCGGAGCACCGTGTAATATTAAAATATAAATTCTTAAAAAAATAAAAGCTGTTGTTATTAATAAAATATTTATAGATTCAAAGTATTTGATATTTTTTAAAGTGAAAACTAAATTAAAATTGTATTATTTTCCAGG
Organism: Hydropsyche tenuis; assembly: GCA_009617725.1. NCBI lineage: Eukaryota > Metazoa > Arthropoda > Insecta > Trichoptera > Hydropsychidae > Hydropsyche > Hydropsyche tenuis. The sequence goes on along the minus strand of VTON01000021.1, from coordinate 1,302,380 downwards.
GAATTGAAATGGAAAATAAGTTCTATTTTACGAAATTAAGATAATAAATTAAGCTTTCAGCCAACGATTAGTGTTAGGTTAGTGATGACTAACTGAGTTTTTTTAGACTTGAATCAGCAGAAATATTATTAGTCGACTAATTGTCTCATTAATAGTGTAAACTAAGTCTGTGACAAAAATTATGATATTATTTTCTCTCATCGACTCCGGGAAATAATATACATAAATCGATTAAAATTCAACATAGAAAAAGATGACTCTCAAGGAATTCAAACACGAAAAAAAATTCCTTTCAAAACAATATGCAATCGCAGCTTAGCTATGATTGCAAATTAATAAGTTACTAGGCATGTTCAGAAAGTAATAATACTAGATTTTCATATTTTTTTTAGAAAAAGTGTATTTGAAAAAAAATTACAGGATATTGTTGATACACTTGTTGACTATTTTTTCCACATAATTTCCATCTTGTTTAATGTATGTGGTGAGCCGTGGCACAAGCTTTTTTATCCCCTCCTCGAAGAACCCTCCCGCCAGCTCTTTCTCTTATTTCAGAACCTCTTTTTGCACCTGCTCGACGGTTGAAAATTTAATTTCATCCATGTGTGCCTTCAGGGAGGTAAAAAGATGATAATCTGAAGGCACCAAGTCAGGGAAATACGGAGGGTTGTTCAAAACATCCCAAACAAATGAGTCCAAGAACGCCTTGATGGCTAAGACTGTGCAGACGGGCGTTGTCGTGCAACAAACACACTCATCTCCCTTATTTTTTGGCAGATAGGGAATTGGTGTGACTGTCTTTTTGATTTAGGCGTGTAATGAGCCACCCACGTTTCATCTGGTGTCACAATAAATTAGAAAACCCTCACTTTCCAATTTAATTCGCTAAAGAAACTCGCGGGCGTTATTGGCGTGGCTTGTACTTGGCGGGAATTCTTTCTGACATCTTTCAAGCAACTGAACACTACAACGTGAGTTTACATACTACCGTGTTCCTGTGATTTCCAGGAGATCCAGGAGATTCTCTTCTACTACTTAGTGTTGCCAACCCTCAAAAAACAAAAAACCACAGCCCGTTATTGTCACAGTCTCCTTACTTTCTTAATATGCCTAGTATATGTCAGTATCATGATAATTAATGATTAATAATAAGTATAATAATAATAAATTATAATTAATAAGTATAATAATCAGTGGCGGCTCGTGAAAATTTGTAGTGGAGGGGCTGCAACAATGAAATTGAAAATAGTACAGATGTTTCGTGTAAAAAATACGATAACGTCATCATCAACACATACAAGAATCAAAATATGTATTGCATTTATACACCTATTCAAGACGAATATAAGAATTAAAAAAAAACTTTATACAGGGAGGGCTGCAGCCCCGCAGCTCATTAGGACGAGCCGCCACTGATAATACTAATTCATACGTCTAAAGATCACTATAATAAGTTACATTAAACTTGTCGCTTGACTTGAATCAAACAGTGACGAATTTACCTCACAAAAGTTGAGGCGTTACAAATTTTTTTTCATCCCTCTACTGCTTTTTGAAAAATTATGAACTAACTTCGCAATAACCCGTGTCAATATTATTTTTATACTAGTGGGTAATTCGTTGAGTATTAACGATATCGAAAATTGTATTTTCGATATCGTTAACTTTTTATTCTTTTGAATCAAAATTCAAAAGAATTAAAATTATTATTTGATTCTAAAATATAATAACATTGTTAAATTTAAAATTGGTAAAGAAATATTCAATTTTTAATCAAAATTACGTCAATTAATTCGGTAGTCGGAAATTTTTTGATTCAGAAATATTTGAATTATACCCAAGTCTCTTTTTACATAGGAGATATGTTCCTAAAATTACCACATAAAAAGTATCGTGACCATATAAAAATTGGAGATAGGTTGCATTAAAGTATTTGGATGGAACTTCCATCCAAATACAAGGACTTTGTAAAAAATACCTAATGTGGAAAAATTTTGTCACGTGAAATCATCAAAAAAAAATCGTAAATTTTCATTCAATAATTACAATTGTATACTTGCCTGGTTTGGATCTTATCATTGTGGCATAATAATATTACACACATTTTTATTTTTGCAACGCGTTGAAGTGGAAAAAAATGGAGTATTAAAAATAATTGGATTATTATTGTTTTTTCTAGAATCGTATAAAAAGTGCGTAAATATTTAATTTTAATTACAGATCTGTAATATGAAAATAAAAATACTTATAATGAAAAACACAAATAAAATAAAATAGTTCAAACATAATTTCCGATAACCAAATAAATTGACTCATCTATATAAAACTCAAACGGTGTAGTACGTATGTATTCGATAAACTCCTAAACCGATAGACGAATCTTTACTAAATTTGGCAAAAATATGCTTTGAAATCCGGAGAAACTATAATAAGTAAACTTACATTTTTTTTAATATCTTTTCCGCATTTCAGTTTTTTCTATCGATCGCCATACAAATTATAATATAATGTGCCAGCGTCGCAATCAATTATGACAATAATTACAATCGCTACACAATTTATTTTCCCAGAGTCTCAAGCACCGCCGGATACTACCCGCCAGTTGATTTATAAAATTCAACTAAAAACAACACCAAAAGGGCAAATATCCAAAGCAAACACAAATAAACTCCACCCTCCCTCAAATCGGAAAACCAATCAATTTCCCACAACCCCATCAAAACCGAAACCACCCAAAAAATTCAAACTCAAACAGTTTCACAGAGTCCCAAGCACCGCCGGGTTCTGCCAGTTGATTAATAAAATTCAACTAAAAACAACACCAAAAGGGCAAATCTCCAAAGCAAACACAATAAACTCCACTCTCACCAAAATCGGAAAACCAATCAATTTCCATCAAAACCGAAACCACCCAAAAAATTCAAACTAAAGTATTGGTGCATGTACGTGTATAAAAATGTTTCTGAGGTGCCAACTTAAATTCGTATGTATGCCAAAGATCACCTTTACCTAAAATTCAAAAACCAAACCGCCGCCTTAGCGGTTGGCAGCCCTGCACGTAGTAGTCTCACCGTGACGTAGCGGGGCTGCCAACAGCCGGCGCCCCTTCTTAGGGGCCCAGGGCGGAGGCGCGGGGCAAGGGCGTCGGCGCCGCGACGCCTATCGACCGGCCGGGGCCTGCGCTGCCAGTGCCACCGGTGCCACCATTGCGGCAGGACGCGCCAGCGCTGCCGCCACGCCACCAGGTATACCAATCGTAGCGCGGATGACAGCCGCGGTCACGTGACGCCACAAAGGACGGCCATGATCTAAAGCGCCAACTGAGCTTTTGACAGTTGCGGTTCGCGTTAGTTTTGTTGTTGTTATGCGTTAACGTGACCTCTTCAAAGGTCGACACGTGTTTTTTTATACGGATTTTCGTATGCGTGTTTCGGGATTGTGTGAGCTTTTTTTTCACGTGGTCGTGTTTATCGACTCGTTGAGCTTTCGCGGGCTCGGACGCAATGCTGATTTCGTTCGGGTTTAGATTTTTGTTTTTGGCGGTTTTATTTTTTTTGTTTTGGTTTAGGTGCGTCGGTGCGGTGGCGGGAATTTTTTTTTTTTTGGAATTTGCGTAGGTTCGGTTGCGTGTTGGTAATGTTGTTATTTTACAAACGTCGGAATCTGACAAGCGGTACGCGCGCGCGCGACCACTCCATTGTGTTCCGTATTTTCGTGGATTTTTCCGAGCGTTTTCCACGCGGACGCATTAATCTTATATTTTTTTCCATATAAAACGTTTCGATATAAAACATTAACATTTTTCATATTCCGAATTAGCTATAATTATGATAACGTATACTTTTCCACGTGAAAAAAATTTCTTCAAAATATATTTTAATTGATCACATTACGATAAGCCTTATTACATTTTTTTTAGATGAAAATGTTCAAGATCAAACGCTCAAAAATGTCAGTGTTATTATTTTCGTTTCAGATTATTAGAGATTCATCGATGAAAATCATTTTGGTTCAACGAACTTTTTATTGTATCGTGACTTTCTAACATTAGTGTAATAAACATAGTCTTTAAATTTCGTTGTTGTTTTCGTACGTATGCGAACATGCGAATTCATATCGATCAACTTAATTTTAAAATTTATTTCATACTTCTGACAAAAATTATTGACGACGAATTTCTTAATGAAACGTATATAAGTGTGACGCTGTTTCAGCTATTCATTAAATGAAACTTTTGTAAAAATTTACATTTATCATACAATTTCTAATTTTGTATCACATTTATTGATAAAAATAAATGATAGATGATTTTAGATAAATATTATTTAAAAAATAGATATGACAGTTTATAAAAACTTTCGAACCGATTTTGAATATAATTCGATTAAAACTAATTATTCATACTAATAAATTCCAATTAAAATCGAAACTAAACACCGACATGACACACACAAAATCCACTATACACGAGAACTGCTCATTTCCCACTTGCGAAACGGTTGCAGTTTTCCCGTGCACATTTCCTTTGTGTAACGCGAAGACGCGCCCGGCAGCCAAAAGGACGAACCTCAAGGATGAGGCGGGCGAGGGAGAGGAGGACGGAGAGGGGGCCTCAGACCGGAAGTGCTCTCGGCCACTTCCGGTATCATAAAAGCTCATGTGTGTGCGTGCCTGATGACCTTTTTTACATGGCTTATCGGCGAGTTGCGCTCGTAAGGATGCCGTAGTCCTTCGAGCGCTTTCCTTCGCCGGATATGGCCGATGATTATATTGTTTGTTTTTTTTTTATTTGTTCTTGTGTGTAATTTGTAAATTTGTAGAAATGTCAATCATAAATGTGGTTTTAGTATGAATGAAATGTATTATATAATCGAGAATATTAAAATTTTCAATGAACGAGTTCTTATATTGATTTTTTTTACTTATATATATTTTTATAAGTTATATCGTTTTAAAAATTTTCAAAATAATTAATGGAAATTGCATCAATTTTACTGTCCATCATTTTCCTTTTTCCTTATCAAATTTCGTTGAAGATAATATTCAAGTATGCATGTATTCTTGTTACAATTTTTATACAAATTGCGAAGAAAAACAACAACATAAATTCTGAAATTACTAAGAACCTATCAACCCGAGTTTGGATTCTAAGAAAAGTAATCGATTATTAAAACGTTCTACATATTTGCATTGATTTTTCAATTATAAGTGGTATAGAACGACTCGCAAACATGTTGAAGGGAAAGAATCGTTGTTTCACAGTCGGATCGAGTTCGAATAACGATGAGATCATTCAATTATTAGATTTGCATAATACAGTTATTTTAAAGTGCGTTTATGTGTTCAGATTGAATTGAATGCAATACGGCGATGATTGAATTAGCGAAATTGCAATGTGATCTCAGGCGTGAATTGGATTAACAGTATTGTCGTTTACAAGTTTGATTGATTGATTGTTTGTATGTTTTTTTACAGTTAATTTTGAATAGTTAAGGTCTCGATATTAAGAAATTGAAGGTTTTTATTTAAGGATTTTGTGGTTTTTCTTGATTGAATTAAAATTTTGTATGATATTGATAAATTTCGGGTTCTTTTAAAATGAATATTCATGTGCGAATATTTTAATGATGTATTGTGTTAAAATGAGTAAATCTTAATATTATTTAATGCTGTGCAAACAAACAAAATGCGCGAATATATTTTTTTTATTAAGTCTCCTTGACAAAGATAGATTAGTGACTTTCTCGCTTTCCTCGAATGAATTTTGGACATTTCCATCAATCTTTTCTTATATATTTCTTGCGTATACTAAAAAACAAACAAAAGTATCGTGTTTTCGTCCTGAAAATATCAATCACCTACATATTTGAAATCGGAGCGCAATTCGAAAACATCGAGTTACTTTTTTATCCGACATTTCGATTTATCTCCACTGAGCTCGAGAAGCATTCGTAATACAATATTGGAACAAGAACGAGAAACTGAGAGTAACGTTTGAACATATCGATTAGTGTATCTTTCATTATATCGTATTATATATGTATTATGCCACGCTACAGCTTTCCTGAACCATGAAGGGGAAGACTCAACAGAAGCGAACGTCCCCGTAATTAAGTAAAATATTTGTATTAGGTCCTTTCTTAGCTGGCTAAGAGCAACCGATACAGAATGAGGAAACGATATAAAGTTAATCAGGCATAACAAATTATCGCCATGAACGTATTTTATACGTATAATACTACGATAATGTTATTATAACGCGTCAGATCTCATGGGTTTGATTACAATGCCTGATCGCTTCCATTAATTCAACCCTACAATACATAATGATTCGTATGTAAATCAATCAATGATTCGGAAGTACATTTTCGGTTTCAAAACATTGAACAATGAATAATCGTTCAAATACGAACGATATTTAAAGGTCAAAGGTTTCCACGAATTTGACACAATTTTTTTTAAACACACGTTTATTTTAAATCTATCTTCACACAATAAATTTCTAGTACTTTTGAAAACAAAACAATAGGAAAGAGTTTAGTGATCTCTATTTTTCCATCTATTGATCTATCATATATCACTTAACTTAAATAATCAATAAAAATTGATACATTTAACAAAAAAAATACAGTAAAAAATGAAATCGTGCAAATGAACGCTAAGATTCGATCGAAACGTGCGTGGAAAATTTCGAAAAAAATAATATTTATATAAAAAAATATATTATTTCAACGGGAGAACCTTTGGCGTGTTCGTTAAAATGAATCTCGTGGATTTTTCGAATCATTATGATTCGATGTTCGATTGCGAGAACGGTGGCGCGTTCGCGTTAACGACTTTCGGAGGGCTCTCGTTACGATAACGATTGATTGATTATATTCAATAATATTTGATTTATACGCTCTCGGTTGCTGTGCGCATTCGTTTTTGGGGAAATTTGAAATTATGGTATGCCATAGTAGAGCCGGAGATCGTACGCTTGATTAGGCGGCGAACTTTTCATGTCGGTTCTCGGTAGGTGATGGGGTTGTTGATTTCGGATATTCGGTGGGGTGGTCGATGGGGTTGTGATTCGTTTGTTTGAATTGTGGTTTTCGGAATATGGAGTTTGGTTAATGTGGGAGATTGGTGTAATCGAGGTTTTTAAATTGAAGCTTGAGGAAGATGTTGAATGATGGTTTTTGTTACATTGATTTTAACATTTAGGTATAAAAATTATTGTGTATTTTTTTTTTTTTTACTTTTGTTAGCACTGTATGTTTTCCTATGAATTTAAAATAAATAAAAAAATAAATATTCTTCTTGCTAAATCTATTTAAATATGTACACACTTAAATGTCCATTAAGAATATTTTTATATATAATATAATTTAAATGTTTTGTTTAATTTTCTTTCATTTCAGTATTTTATTATTTTGAAAGGGAATATTTATTTAATAAACGTAAATATTGTCATTGGAGAATGAATGCCAAATTTGTGATACTTTAAAAGTAATTTTTTAAGTGAATATACTTTTTTGTTCAACAAAATATTTTATATACAAAATATAAAAGATCAAAGCTCTTAAAATTTCTTGATTAGATTAATTAAAAATTTAAAAATCATAATTTATTTTGACGGGTTATAAATTTTTTAAATATTTTCGACGTTACAAAATAATAAAATCATAATCCCAACCATAAAATTTTATTACTTTCACACATTTTTTTTCCAAAGCACTCTACTCTCATTCCTATCGAAAACTTGACCGTTTTCCTCGGCCGAGCGAATATTCTAATTCCGCACAAGTACCTATCACAAATTGAACCAATTACCAACGTATTAACGCAACATTATATTACTTTTTCAATTCACCGGCACTTAAGTACGGTCACGACGAGGCGACCGAAAAAAATAACAACAACGAGATTACTTCACGGTCACGGCAAAAGTTTATTTTTTTTTCCAGCATACGATTGCCACACGGCACGCGAATAATTTCGCCATAATTTCCGATACACACGTGGCGGTCGTTTTTATTCATAAAAACGAGAGCTTTACGTGAGCGCCATGTTCGAGACGAACGTAAATATTATATTTTCGCGTTGTGCAACTTTTTGCGTAATTAAGTCGATCGAGCGGTTTTTTTTTGGTGACTCTGATGTGTGTGAAAGGGTATTTTTCGATTTATTTGATTCGGCGCAGAAATGAGTTGTGTTAAAATCTAATTTTAGTATTTTATATGTAAAGGGAAATATAGAGTGCAACGAAAATGTACGTGACGATTTCGGTTCGGTTATATGTTATGATTTATTTGAGTTGTAAATGTTTTGTGAATATGGTGTATTTTTGGGGTAGTTAATTTAGTATATATATGGTGGTTTAAAGGTTTAGGAAAAGCCTTAAAGAGGTGATACGTCATATTATTTGGAACATTTAAAATTAAACAGACTTTAGTCCTAAGTATCGTGGTTTTTGTACGCTAATTTTGAAAATCTGGATATCTGTATGTTTGGTACATCAATCAAAAGACTTTAAACTGACAATGAGATGATTTTCAAAATATTTGAAAAATTTGAACTTCGTTTTTTTTTAAACAAGAAATATCAAAAAACTCTAGTTTTCCTTTATTTCAGAAATTTTTTGATAACTTGACATTTATTTCTAATAGAGTTTGTCTACCATATTACCTTTTATTTGGGAATTATTAGTGTGCAAATACGACAGTTTGGATTCTTAAAAATAAAAAAATAATAACAATAACTCAAAAACTATGATACGTTGGAATGATATTTTCGTTTGATACTTTTATATGATAACTTGACTTATCACCTCTTTAAGACTTTTTCTATACCTTTAGACCACTCTGTATATTAGGAATGGAGTTGAAGTACAATTTTTAATGCAAGTGGCGGATATACATTAATTTTTTATTTATTATCGAAATTTTTAATACGAAAAAATCACATGTAATGAATTTTAATTAAAGACCTGTCCAATTTCCAGCGATAAACATAAAATTTATATTCCTCCAGCGACATATTATATAAGATTAATGGCACAAAATGAAGATGAGAAACCATTTCTCAAGTGACTTTGCGCAATTAATAATCTTACGACTGTGCAGTTCGCAATCTGAAATAACGAAGTTGCATCCGACGTGCAACGTTCACGTCTTAAGTTCGAATTGTACACTGCGGACAATTGTATTAACACCCCAATTACGCTTCATCGTCAACTGGACGAAACGATCTATCATATCCTACTACAATACTACATCTGGCGGCGGAGGACAATAAGGTCGCATTGGTCGAATTAAACCGCGGTATGCCGCGTAAATTAGCCGCAATAAAAAGCGCGCGAAAGAAAAATATGTAATGATAAACACGTCGCCGAAAAGAGCATTGCGAAAAAACAACCTCGGCGGAGTCATTACGAAAGGTTGAAAAAGTAAATAGCCCCGCGCTCATTTGCGCCCCTCGTTCGGCGATAAAGTCGCCGAATTCAATTTGTATTTTCGCGGGGTTGGTCCGTTTAATTTTTCCCGCGCGAAATTCTCGCCACCTCGTAAATTGCGATTACTCAGTGCTCGCTCGTTCGTCACTGTCGTAAGTAATAGCCGTTTAATAATTTTGATCGCCGACGGATTTTCGCGCCTTTTTTTTTATTATATTGTTTTGATCCGGCCCTTTTCTGCGTGTTGGCGCGCTTTTTTTGGTCGTTTTTTTGCGAATTCGTCATTATTATTGTTTTTTTTTTTCGTTCGACGTCGACGCTAATCCGTTTATATTGTTGGACGGTTGAAGGGTTAAGGGAGAATGGTAATAAAAAATTCTGATATGGCGATTATTAATCCGCTGATTTGATATGAGATCTGTTTGTTTTTGATTTCAATGTATAATATGTTATGTTTATAAAATATATATTTATAATATTGATCGTCAATAAAAGACAAAGGATTTGTGTTTCACGCATGGAAATAAACGCTTAAGAATTTGAATATTGAAAGTTTCAATTTTCAAGGGATGTTACTACCGGTAGATGACCCAAATAATGGTTCAGTAATTTATCAGTAAATTTTCAATATTTACCGGTAAATAATTTTTTTTGTGTTTTGAATATTTTAGAAAAGTGTAGCTTTTTTCGGGAATATTTTCGATTTTACGTTTTTTTTTTGGTTTTTCGTTATTTTTTCCGGTTTTTATTTAAAATTTAATAAACCGGTAAGTATTATAGTAAAATATTATCGGATTATCGATAAATGAAAATTACGACAAATCTGACATCCCTAGTTGAAACTGTCTTTTATTGAAAAGTTTCACTCTTAAAATAAATTTCTTAACTTGATCGCTTCATATGCTGCTTAATTTATTAAAAATCAATACCTTCAAACAAGGCTACAAAATTGTTCCATCAATAATATGAATTTTGTATCTATCATTTAACACTAAATTACACCTAACTAATTACATTTTATTTTCTTCGCCCATTCGAAACGCCACACTTCCAATCCTCGCACGCACATCGAAAAAAAACACTCAACAAAATATTAAAACACATATCATACTTATAACGAAACATTACATAAATACATACGACACACAAAGCGCTCTTACCCGTAACCCGCTTAACGCGAACGACAAAGCCCAAGTCGCAAATGGATCCGTTTATCGGGTTAAAAGTTTACTCGCGACGATCGTCCACGCCGGAAAAGCGGAAAAACCCCGAAACGGACCGTAATTCGGAGTGACGCGAATCAATTTCCTTTGTTTCCACTACACATTATACCGTATAATATTTTCCCACCGATTTTATTTTTCGCTATCGGCGCGGAGATAACGTGTCAATCGGAGCGAAAAGTCGCCCAACCGCCCACTTTTCCGGGGGCTTTTCCGGGGGTGGCTTTTCTTTCGGAAGGGACGAAAGTGGCGAATCTAAATAAAATCTGAAGCTCGGCTCTCAGACCCGATCTAAACTATAAAACTGGGGTCCCGCGGGATTTCGCGGGAATCGCTTCGGTTTATCGCGGAAATCTAACATTTTTAACGTTCGTGTGTCTTTGAGCGTTTTTTCCCTTTTGTGTTTTTCAGTGGTGTTTTTGTTTTTTGTGTTTTGAATTTATGCGGATGATTGGTTTGGATTGGTGGTTTGAAACGCTTGAATTTTTTTCGTTTGCGAGGTGCCGATTCGTGTCTTATTACAGTCATTGTGTTACATTTCGTATTCAGAAATTATAATGGAGAATAAATTTTGGTTTAATTTATTGTAAAAAAAAAATTATACAACGCTAGAAATATTGAATATTTTATTTTGTAAAATTTTTATTATCATAAATAACAGTAAAGAACTCGGCAACAGTCGAGAAGGTAAACAATTTCGATCTGCGAAAAAATAAATTCGCGATTACAATACGCCCCAGTGTGCTTCTGATTTTCCTGCGAAAGCTCCCGAGTATGAAAAAAATTAAAAATATCATTTTATTTACGAGGAAACTCTCAAAAATTACGCACGTAAGTAAACATCGAACATTATGAATAATACATGCGGTAAATATTATTTTTTTTTCGGGTGGCGCAAACCGGAAAAAACATATATAAAAAAATACGAACGTCTGAAGTTTCAACTCTCGCAGGAACGATAAATATACAATATATATTTTTTAATATTACGAATCGACATAAATCAGTCGTAAAGTCTAACCATCGGATGACATGCGATTTTCCCCATATAATTTATAATATATGACATGAGTCGAAATTGCTCAAACGACACATGAGGCCAATGTGTACAGGGCAGTGTTTGTTTCTCGTCTGACGTGGAAAATACGTTAAGAGTAAATAAATTTATGTGACGTTCGTACACGGTTCCACAATAAAGTTATCAGATTGCTAGTGGAACGTATGTACGTTCTACTAATTCGGTGCAAATGTGAGTACTTTCATTAGCGATATGATATAAGTTCGGTGGGAAAATTGTTGATGTAAGATATACTTTGAATGCAATTTGATGCTTATTGTTTTAGAAAGTTAATTAATTTAGTAATTATGTAATTTTGGTATGTTAGTATGAAGGTGGCGTGAAAAAAAATATAAATTTGAGTAGATAATATACATATGTTATATAATAATTGTACATAAATTTTAACGTTAAAAATGTAATCATTTTTTTAACAATATACCTTAGTTGCGTGCAGATCTCAATTGTTATTAAAATAAATGAACTTTAATCGAATTTTTTGTCAAAAATTCAGTTTGAACAACGTATTTCCTATAATTTTAAAAGTGGACCATTTTATATTAAACAATTACATGTACATCATAAATTTTTCATCACTTAAAATAGAAAAGTCTACTTATTTATTCAATTATCTGCATTCACAATATTTATAAGAGATCAAATCAGGTATCTTCAGACAAAATTTCAAACGAACCACAATCATTTATTCGATCTTAAACCTCATATCACCCACATCTCAACACCCCGAACAGACACTATCCATCGGCCATAATTCAAACGACCTTGTCCTTTCATCGCGAAGGACGAGCGCTTATTTACCACCGGTCCTTTCTAAGCCCGCGGACGTTGACTAATCCGCGACGCGCGAATTTGCATGCGAAAAGCCGGCACGAACTCCCGTCTTACATATATATTTTTTCCTGAAAAAAATAGGAAAAAACACCCCTGCAGGGAGCGAGAGGGTGGTTTTCATCGGGCACTCTTTATTAGTCGTTAAATTGCGAACGGGCTGAAGGATGCGGTGCGTGACGTGTGACGACCGACCCTGATAATGATGGCGTCATTTCGGAATATTACACTGACTTATTGTCGTTATCGTGGTTGTGGCGAGTCGGCGGATTCGGGTGACGTGTCCTTTTTCGGGTTTTGTGGAGGTTTTTTTTTTATTTGGGTGTGATTTTCTTTTTGATGAGGTGTATATAACGGATGTTTTCTAATTTGGTCGTGTTTGTTTTGAGGGGAGTTTTTTTTATGTGTGAGTTCGTTATGATACCTATGAGTTTAATTTTGATGAAAATTTTCAATTTCATTTAATTTTTTTTTATACTTATACATCCAATTTATGCATTGATGGAGAAACTCTTAAATTTAGAGCTTTTTTAAAATATTATTTAATCCCAATAGGAATTATAATTTTATGAATTTATATATTTTTAATGTAAAAATTTATACATTGTATGAAATGAAGATCATTTTGTCAAATTTTATTTATTTAATCACCAAAAACCATATGTAACGTACGTATATTTTACATTGATCGAATTACCGTTCCGCTAACAAGTTTAAGCAAACTTCGTAGTTAATGCAAACTTCGTAAACTCTATAATGATGACAGACGGAAATGGGATAATAATATATTCTATTTTGCAAGTTATCTATACGAGGGAAGCGATTCCATTTATGGCCCCTCATTAAACATTCACGCCAATACGCATCACCGTTTCAGTACAAAACTGTCATAATCAACATACGTGGTTCTTCCTATTATTCGAATGATTTGTATGCACTGAAATTTTGCGATTCATGAAAACGAATTGTGTTACCTTTTTCACATTGCTCATAATATAATATTATATATTTTATTTTATATAAAAATAATATGAAAAGACTATTTGTATCGAACGAATACAGTTATTATCTTGAAAATCGACATTGATTCTTATATACCTATATACAACACTTCACACATGCAACACTCACTTCCAAGTCACCAAGTTTCACATTTCGTCACTCCTCATAAACATTTCAAAACCAACACAATCACACTTATTTATAGCATCCAACCATAAACAGTCGAGCCGCATCAAACGAATGCAACTACCGTCACGCATTCCTCGACATACACACAACTTTCCCACCTCTCGCTGACGTATCGTATAATATTTGATTACAGATCGTTAACAGGCACACTTTCCGTCATTCTCCACGCTTTCGTATAGACATGTCGACTTTTATTCTCGGCCCGTGCAAGAGTAATGCGTTTTCATTTTCCTCGTGGGTGCACTGAAGCGTTCGTTCGTATGTCGCCCTCGGGTGCGCTAAAAGATTGTCAATTCTATTAAGTAATTCGGGAAAACCTTCGTCGTAGTGACGTGGCCTCCTTTGACACTTTCCTCCGTTGTATAAATATGCTTTTTTTCTCCGGTTGCCGCTTTCGAGTTTTCTTTTTGACTTTTCGCCGGCTTTTAAAGCGTAATGGTTGTTATTTTTTCTCGCGGAAAATCCTCTCGCACTCTCGAGTCTGTTTTTTTATTCGAACGCTCGAAAGGACACAATTTCGCGAATTAGACGCATGTTAAATCTATCTTGAACAGAAAATACGTATCTGATCATTCGATGAGATTATCTGCATGTTTCATGAATAAATTTTGAATCAAAGATAGTATAATATTATATTATATTAGGTCATACTATATGTATATTTTAATAGTTAATAGATTATTTTTTACTTCCTTTTAAATTTTTATTATATAAATAAGTATTTCATCGACCTTAAAATATGTTAATCTTTAGGTGCGGTGTCTGATGAATAAAAACTAAATATTGTAGTATGCAAAAATAATAGATTGATATTGTTAAAAAATATATTACAGATGTATGATAAATCTATGGATTTTCCAAAAATAAAAAAGGTAATAATCGAAAAAGTGCGAAAATGTCCAACACAAAAATTCACAACGCAACTTTGTGAACCTTTTTACCCGCACGCAAAAAAAAACTTCACCAAGTCGATATTTCGACATCGAAATTCGAACCGACTCCAGTGTTATTCTTTGTCGTGGCGGACAGGAAAATTCCGAAGAGAGATCTACATATTTTAGGCTGTCGGTGGAAAAAAATTCGAGTGCCTTTTTGGATAATTTTCGAAATGGCAAGGGATGTTTTTAATTAGCCTTCTGTTTGTTCCTCTCGTCTCTGTTATTCTTCGGTGAATTTGGATCGGTTTTGGTTTTTAATCATGACGAAGGACCAACTTTTATTTCCGTCCGTTTATTTTGGATTGGGTCGGGTTTATTTTGCTTCGGATGATCCATTGTGTGTGCGTGCGATTAGGAATTATAAATATAATGATTCGAGTTGCCTTTCTAAATTCGGAAAATATATACATACACATTTTAATATTGAAACGTTTTCATATATAGAAAAATTATTAGCAATTTTATATAAATTTTATTTGATCTGGTTTTTTTTTCGTTCAAACAAATTATTTATTTTTTATAGAAAATTGAACGTTTATATGTTTTATAAACGAAATTTGTTCTTTATTTGAATATTCGTTTCATTTGTATGAATAGTTGAAGAAAACCGATTGTTTTTATCAAAGGATTCGATATTTCAAAGTGACATTCTTGGCATCGTTTCATTGCAAATTAAAAAAATAGAAAAATGTATTTATTGAACAGAACAAAGCTAATTAAATAAATTAAAATATTTACTTTGATATTTTTTATCTACTTATTTATCGGACAACTTAATAGACGTTTAATGTGTTCAAAAACAAAAAAAAATTGATTCTCTCAAAATATTATAATATACTTGTCATAAAAAAAATTCAAATATAACATACCGAATTTCTTGTACAAAAATACATTTTAATATTCAAAATACCTCCGACCATCTGATAAGTCCCGTATCTTTTCAGCCTCACCGTATTGTATCAATCTTCCCGATTCGTATAAACACGGATCGTGTTACAAAGTAAGCGTGGGCGGATCGTTGCTTGTTCTTTTCCCCCCCACACATTTCATATACATTATATAATATATAACACATTTTATCATCCTCACATTATATAATATTGTATACGGCCAAAGCAGGCTGATCGTCGGCCTTAGGGGAGTACACACAGTCGAATTTTTATTTCGAAACGCCGTTTAATACTCGTCACGTTTTTTATTTTTGTCTGTGTATCATTTGCGTGAGTTTTGTCAATACGAAAGTTCCTTTTTTTTTTTCGAGGTTCATTTTCAAGGGTGAAACTGTCATCAATCAAGCGGTTAGCGTTCTTTTTAACTGTCAAAAAGTGTATTCGGCGGTTATTATTCGGCGATTTATTAACTTTTCAAAGTCGACGCGTATTTAATTGTCTGTTGCGAACTTTCGAAAGTATTTGTGTTTCTGTTTAGTCGAAAAGTGGAAGTTTTTCGCGAGCGCTTATTGAACAATGCGAATTTTCACGTCGGTTTTGTAAGATATATTTTTCGGCCGGGCATGATGAATATTTCGGACCGAAGTGGAAACATTTGTTTTCAATTCCGCACTTAATTAAATTATTCATAAAATCTTTTGTTTTTAATCGTGAATTTATATTCTAAAATCGTTTTGATGAAATTTTAAATCTAAATTGGTTTCCCGCTCTTCGTATAAAATATCCATATCTACGCTAATAAACGAATCCAAAAATTTTAACCTCAAAAGATTTCTATATTCATCGAATTTTAATTTCTTTTTTTATACAAAAAAGCGCTCGAATATAATCATATAATATACTGAATAATATATTTAATGAGTCGACCTAAAACAAAAGCTCAAGTCCTCAAGGAAAATACGTATAAAAAAATTCAATATTCACATGATATAAATTAAGCCCATCCACACAGGGGGTCCTCCATATAAGAAAGGGGTCCCGGAACAGAAAACGGGTTACTTTCGTGCGTCATCAAAGGGGGTCTCTCACTCCAGGAATTAACCGAATAATAAACGCGGTAGTTTAGGGCCCCCCTCGGCGTTGTTCGGCTCCCAAAGTTTTGCATTTTGTGGGTCCCGTCGTCGTATCAGTTCCTTTTTTCTTTTATTTCATCTTTTTCCACCGTTTTTTTCGCCTCCTGAATTACGCTTACGGCTGTAAAAAGTAATCTGTAAAGCCTCCGGAATATGAAATCGGGGCACGTGCCATCGTCTCATTCTACAGTCGCGCGAACTAAATTTAAACTTTGAGATCAATCGTCGCCTCTTTTCCGTTTTTAATTAATTTACATTGCGCGAATTCAGAGGGATGTGCTCGAGTGTTACACGTGTTTTATTTTATTTTTCGTAGCGAGTTTGAGCTTTTGATACTGTCATAAAGTTCCATCCGGAGCGTCATTAGTATTCAGCTGAAGCGGTTGCGGCACAGTCACGTTGAAACGTACGCATACGAAAAGAATGCAAATCACCCGACTCCGCGTACAATAGTATTAAATAATACATAATAACAACCTGGAAAAGCGTAATAATGTGAGCAAGAAAAAAAAAATACATCATTTCAGACGTTGATTGACACGGACTACGATCGCGTTTCAGTATCGCCTCACGAACGTTTCGGTTCCGATGTGAAACGTGTTACGTGCGAGGACATTAAAAATTTGTCGCCAGGACGATTTTTTCGAATGTAAATGTTCTAAGTTGCGCTTTTGAGGGGGTGAGCGAGTTAGTGGAAAGGCAAAAAGCGCAAGAGAATTAAGAAAAACGCCCTGAAAAATTAAACTTTTGCTATGGCTGAGAGGAAAGTTTTACCGAGAGCTTTTTCCGAGAGATTTTGCAACCCTCGCGGCTTGCCTCCGCTTTGAAATTCCATTACGTTCATTATTTACATAACTCTTTGATTTTGTGCTCGTTTTGTACTGGCATAATCCTGAGTATATTCGCGTTTTATGATTGCTCAATTTATAAACTTGTTTTTTCACGAGGAAATAACTCTAATTGCTGTAAAGCTCCATCGTACTCTTTTCATCATTTTTTAATAGAAAATTCAATTGCTTTCATAAAAAAAATACTTCTTCGCAATCAAGTTATATATACATTGATTCATCCCATCAAAAAAAGTCAAACATCGACTTCACGAAACATCAGATCCCCTGAATTAGACAGGAACATCCCCGAAATCGACAACGTCAAAAGTCACCGAATATCCGATTTGAAAGCGGACGTCCCCAATCGGGCCCATTACCCGGACGTGCACCCGACACAATGCACGTAAAAAGCCCGAATAAAAGCGGGCGGAGAATGGGGAGGAATAGCCAGAAAACGGTCCACGATCCCCTTTGTATGTGAACGGACACGTGTGTCGACTTTTTTATTTATTCGCGGGGGGTCCACGTGCGCGAACGCGGCCGTTTCGCTAATGTCGTTTTGATGTCCCGAAGCCTAGGGCCACTTTGACTTGTCGTGGTTTTCGCACTTTTTTTGTATTGTGTATTTTATTGTTGTTATCTACTGTCGAAGTTTTTTTTTATAAATTTTTTCGTATATTATCATTATTTGGAATGTTTATTATATGTTGTTCATATTTAATTTTGTCGGTGGTCTTAATTTTGTTGAATGCATCAGTCCTCATCGATTGCTGAAGTGACCAGTCGTATAGTTTGCAAATGGATGCAAATTGGATTTAAAACCATTTGAGAAAGGATAGTTTTTATTATATATAATATTTAAGTTCATGAAATTCTTTTTCAGTACGTAGAAAATATTCTGAAATATCGATGAACTTTAAAAAGGTTTCGTTCTGTAATGGACGATGTATAAGATTCTTATTGTGATACATCGTTCATTATACGATAAAGCTATTTCAGTATCATTGAAATTTCAGAAATTTTTTATATAAAGCATGACTTTCAAAAAATTTAATTTCAAAATCATTCTTCTTCAAATAACATACGATTATATTAATTTATTGATATCATCACATGTTACTCAACTTCCATAGAAATCAATACATTCAACTAGGGATGCCAAATTTACCATAATTTTCATTTTTCGGTAATCCTGTAATTTTTTGTACTAATTAACGGTTTACTGGTAAATTAAATTTTGCACAAAAACAGAAAAAATAACAAAAAATCATAAACCGACATTTCTTCAAAAAAATAAAAAAATAATTTTTTTTTCGAGAAAACCGTTCACTTATATTTTACAAAAAATATTTTTTGAAAAAAATAACATTTGATATACAAAAAAAAATATTTTTGTAATTTACCGACAAAAATTAAAAAGTTATCGGTAAAATACCGAACTATTCGAATCATTTACCGGTAAACCAGTTTACCAGTAACGACCTCCCTACACCCAAAACACTATACCGTTAATAATTCCGCATAAAACGAAGGGCATATTACAAATTTCGCATTCTCAACCCTGCCCACGTATTACTATACACTTCGAACATACGTTATTCAACACCGCGACAATTTTCCGACGCGTCGAGCTTTTCCTTGTTCGCGCACGTAACCGGATCTCTCGCGTTCGTTACCACTTCCTGGTTCTGGAAATCGGGAATGCCTTGCATGTTTTGCCGGCGCCTATTAATAGCACTTTGTCGGATGTTCAGAGGCGTTCCGTTGCATGTCCGCAACTTTGGTGGTAGTTCTGAGCGTTGTGGTGCGACAGAAGTGGTTGCGGTGGAGTGTCTGAGGCTTTCGAGTGCATCCCATTTGTTGGTTGTCTTTGACGTATTGTCGGTTGGATTGTTCAATTTAATGATGCATATGATATTCAATGATTGATTTATGTTGTGTTTCAATGTGGAGGGAAACGTGGAATGTACGGAGAATCGGTTCGGTTATGTACATATAACGATTTGTTTGAATAATTGTTTGTATACGGATATGAGTTTTGTGGATATGTATAGATTTTGAAATAATTTGAAAATGCATTGTTTATTTTGTATTTATAAGAAATGAGTATAAAGTACATATAACTTCAACGTGCGTGATGGTCTCGCAATAATTTTTTATATCAGTAACAATCTCAACGTAAGATGTAGTAAAAAAATATTCGAATATTGGAGAAAATTATATATTTTTTTAAATTTCGATGAAGGTCATTCTGTTTGTCAAGTAAATAATTAAAATCTTGACAGTTTGCAATTTAAATATTCATGATGATGGATCGGTTCAGAATTTCAAGGTCAATCGGGGCATTGATTGGAAATTGGTAACGTGCTTGTATATACGGTTGAAAAGCTTTCTGGGGAAAAAAGTTATTTTTCCATTCGCCGTCAGCGAAAATATTTTTCAAGTTAATGAAAGCTTCGATCCGAAAATATATTCTACAATATGTACGAAAAAAAAAGATTCGTACATTTCGCTCTACGAATAATGTAAGTATAGCCATTGGCGTTTTCTATTCAATGAGGAATATTTGCGCGTGTTATAGATACTTATTTGTAGTGTGTTAAATCTTTTCAATTCAAGAAATGTATATTTACAAAAATTCTGAATGAGAGGCTTTAGAAAAACTACATTTTCACGTGAAAAATATTGCCCTTTCAAAGGATTATTTTGAGCGACGTTTTCTTTATACGTTTCATTTATATTTTTCAAAAATAAATAATTACGACAATTTGGTTTCCTTAAATGTATAAATTATATTACAAAAAAAATTGTATTTGAAATTTGTTTTAGATAAAAAATGCGATAGGTCTATTTATCACAAAAATTTCACTCGAACATAATAGTCTTCGAACAAATACGACATTACCATTAAGATTCTTTAAATATAATAGAACAACATACAATCAATATCAATTTTTAATACACTCAGAAAATATTTTTACATATTTGCTAAAAAATATTATATCATATATTTCGCATAAAAAATCATCGAAAATTTATCGATTAAAAAACCCCATATAAACACGAACTTATAAATCCGATACTTTTTAACATTTTCCCAACATAACTACACACCATTCAAATTCCAAACACCAACTAACGACAGTACACAAACTTTCCATCACATCGACCATTCATTGTCGCATTTTTTTCGCAACCCCATAAAAGTGGCATGCCACCAAGAAGCCACCAAGGTCTCCTTTGACAGAATGGGGTCTCGTTGAGGAGGGTCCGATATCTGGGGCGGTCTGGGTCGAACGTGAGCATCATCATCGTCATCGTCATCGTCTCGGTTGACAAATTGGTCCCCGGAGTAGTTCCGTGACCGGCGTTAATTGGACAGAGTCGGTGCCATTAATCGCCGACGTTGTTATTAAATTTTGATTGAGGTTGCCGCTTCCGAGTCGCGGTTTGAAGGGAAGCTTAATGTTGGGGGGAGCGTGTGCTTTGTTTGGAAATTGGTTTTGAAATTTGCAATGATGTCTTGTTTTATTTGATGAAATATGAGTTTTTGATCTTTTTGATTCGTATCATTTGAGTCTGAATATTTAATGTACCAAAAGTTATATTATAAATGTGGTGTATTCAATACCAAATTGATTTTGATAATTTTACTTAGTTGATTCGAAAATATTTATTTTTTTTTGTGTATTATAAAGCTTATCGTGTAGAGACGGGGTAGCAACAAGTAGATTGAAAATAGTATATTTTATCTAATTCTTAATCTCAAAGAGTATTTTTTGTACGTACGCTAATTTAATGCTAATATATTCTAATATGGGGTTATCGATAAATATGTAAACCAGTATTATAATGATAAGTTTAATATTTTCAATTTCATAGTATTTATTAAAAGTAAATACGGAGCTTATTATTCTCACTCACAATACTCGTAATAAAGCTTTCATTGACAATGTACAGGTTTTTCGAAATTTCTCACACAAAAGAAAATAACGTCGCATGTTCGTTATGGCCAATAGTGTTGGCTCTTGCAATATTTCATACCATTTTATATACGAGCACCCATAGATTTCAATAAGATCAAATTATATGAGTCGCACATATTCGTGAATGAAAAGCTCTTTTCAATCCGAACAATAAAGAATTCCAATTACATAAAAAATTCCGAAAATTAATACAATATCTTCGAATATAAATCAAGCAGATACACGTAACATTTACGAGTAATATGCTCACGATAAAATCAGCCGTTAATGTATGACAAAATACGAGCCACATATACATCATTGATAATTCTACACTCTAATATTGTAGCAGCGAAATTAAGACCATTATCAAACACACACACATTCGTGTACTAAATTGGCCCGCGACACAAAGCCCGACGACCTCAATCCTTCCCGTACACAACAGTTAACACACGCATTTTCCACACACGAAATAAAAAATGATTCAATGGAATATCGAGGACACGAAACGAGGCACTACCCCATTTCCCGAACATTCACTAACCCACACAATATACGTTTCCATCAACTTCGGCACTCTTCTTAGGCGTGTCTCGCGTGCTTCGACCGGCAAAGGGTTGGCGTGACGAAGAGAACCGCAATTTCTTCCATTTTATTTTTTCGATCGGGGAAGAGCGGCGCCGATCTGATATGGAAAATTGTGGCCAAATTACAGGGTCTTGTCGTGGGAGGGCAGCGAGATTCGCGGTTCTTCGGCGGACATAAATCTTATTTTTCGGCTCGAATGGAGGGAGAAAAAATGTCGGAATTTTTTAACCTTTCGGGTATGGATAAATGTGCGGAACGGGCTGTATTTGTATGTGGAGGGGTTTTTTTTCTGCTTGACGGATGCCGAGAACCCGTCTTAACGAACGTATTGTGGCGAGTGTGGAAAACTCGAGTGAAAAAAGTTTGATCACATCTGAAAAATTTACGCGGCGATTTTTCGACGTCTCATCGGAAATTTTTGTGCGAAGTTTTCGAAGTTGGAACGAATTAATGATGCATTGTGTTTGTATGCTTTTTCGGATGATATTCAGTTATCAGTTAGATTGAGTAATTTTAAAAATTATTTTTGATTTATATAACATATTAAATTTCCAATCATAAACTCAATTTTCGTAAACAAATATTTGTTGAAATTTTTCATCCATAAACTTTCATTATGTGCTGTGATTGTTTTATAAAGTTATTTTTCTGTACCCGTAACCGAAACACAATATAGTTAATCTAATATAAATAAATTATCACTACGAATTTCACACTTTAAATTTGATTACGCACAAATATATCAAACAAGCACAATATAGTCAGGATTAAAATTTCGTCTGAAAACTTTGTCTGAGCCACAGTTTTATGCGAATTTAATCGTTGTGTCCATAGTCGGATTAAAGCGAGCTAATCCTTGAAAAACTCCGATGAAACATTTACGTTAATATTTTCGTCTTGACCGTTCGTCCTTCGAAATTAATTACGTGTACGTTTACGCTTGTCCTCTAGGGATCAGTCCCGCGAACGGGAACGGTGCGTGTATGCAATATGAGCTTTATATAAATTGATTGTCGTAACTTAATTAGACTTGATACGTGATGAGCATACGTGTCGGGAAATTCGTTCCGTAAGTATAAGCCTTTTATAATACGAATTAATCGTATAAATAATTCATACGTATACGCATAATGCATGGAAAGTTCGGCTTCCGTTTGAGATTTTCGATTTACGCAAAACAACTTTCTCCACACTAGATGAATTTTTAAATTGGAGTTTTGGTGTGTTAAATTTTAAATATTTTTCTGACTCGTCCGTGGTATTTATATTGTATGGACTCCAGAGTTCTTTTCGCACACAAGTGTGACTGGACCCGAACTGATTGAATATTCATCGGGGAAAAAAGTTTTTCCAGACTCGTCTACTACGCTGAAAATGTCTGAAAACTCATTAATAAGTGGTATTACGAAACTCTCCAAATTCCGCTCTCGAATTTCCAACATTTTTAAGGGAACAATTCGAAAGATCAACAGAAATTGTTAATATATTATATAAACATCATAATTTCATTTTATTTTCGTGTTTTATTTATCGTCTTGGCACATTGAAAATCGCGTGAAAAAAAAAACGAGAGCCAAAAGTGTAGAGGGCAACCCTTTCACTATGGCGTTGCACGGAAAAGTTATATATCAATTACGCTGCGGGAATCATCAATCAATTGTTATTTAGGTGGCCTGTGTAAAGAAAAATAGAGATGGATCGTCTGACAAAGTGTACGTTTTCAGAATAAGACGGTCGCAATTGAAAAGTGGCTGAAAATTTATTTTTCATCGACGCACTTGTGTGTGAAATTTTCGTTTCTGCGATCGCCAGTTCGTATGAGACATCAAGGGTTTATTTATGATACAAAAATAAATGAATTTGGCTAGCAAGTCTGATATTGTATCGAATTATTTATTTTTTTCAATTCCGTTTTTATATTCGAGTACAGTAACATTTATCTTCCGAAGTAATTTTGTGGAAAGTTTCTTGCTTATAAATACATTTTTTTAATTCTTATTTGGAGATAAGTCGTTTATTTAAACGAAATTTGAATTTAAATATACAGATTTTTTATTTAAATTGAGTAAATTTATTATATTCACAAAATAAACTCATTATAATAAATATGAAAAAAAAAACTCAATGAGAATTTGAAATATGAAAATTTAACGATCATCGCATAAATTTTCCTGTAACTGATGTTTATTTTGTTTCACCGGAGTATTTATTAATAGAAAGGGTTCCGAACATATTTTCAACAAGATACAATAATATTTGTTTAATATATGAATTATTTGTAAATATTTTAGCAATGCTATATGATACAAAGCGCGCGTGTGCTGTTGCGATTACGTGTTCGCTCGCGCGAAACAAAAGCCCCTTTGTTCTCGCTAGCGAAAATCTATTAATTTATTTTCATCGGACGGTGAAATTAAGTAAACGATCGGAATTTGATTAAGTGATCATAAATAACCCAAACGAGACGTGAGTAATGCTAGAATATTGCCAAACATCGAAATACTCACAGCTCAGTTAATACGTTCGGGGATTTAGGGAAATGCACAGCGTTTGAGAACACACCACAAATTAAAGAATCTCTCTATTCCTTTGATATATCAGAACTAAGGTTCTAACTTTTATTTATACAATATAATAAATTGATTTGATGTCAATATGATCAAAGTATTTATCGACCAAACGTCCATACATAAAAGGGTATTTAATCGAAAATCTTTCAAAAAACACTCCATTTATATACAGAAATGACTCAAAAATAATATATTCATACACACCAAAATTACATATATTATATTTTCGATACTGGCATACACTTACAAAGGTATGTACCTTGTTAATCGTCTGAGGGGCGTCTCGCAACGACATGTTCAACATCGGCCCTTAATCTCCTCTCTGCGTGATTTGCATTCGCCCGTTCCACTCGAGAAGCCTCCCACGCACACATCGGCATACGGACTAGTATGGGTCTAAGGAAAAAATCGAATTTATTTCCTGCGGTCCAATTTATCCAAGGCACATCCAATTTATCCGAAGGAACAAGAGGGAGAGTCGATGGGAACGGTCGCGTCGTATCTGTCGTATACGAGAATCGTTATAGTTTGCCCCTAGCTCATATCGCTTTGGACCTCTGTGTTGTATAGGGGTTGATATGTTTGTTTTTTGTATTGTGCTTTTTTGTCGAGATGAATTTTTAAGATATAGACATGGTTTGCGGCAGTTTTTGGTTATCGTTTTTTCGATGTGGTCGTAGAGATAATTAAATTCGTAGTTTTTCTTGAGAACGATAAAATATGTTAGAATACAAATTGTAATAATATACATTAATTTAGTTTCTTGTACGTCTCGCTTGTTTGTGTACATTATTGTAATTTAATTGTTCTTGCGGTGCATTTGCGATTCAAATTACAATACATTACACATACTAAAACTAAATAATCATTTTCTTATTATATCAATATAAATAAATAAATTCTTAAACATTTATATGATTGTCATAACACAAAAAAATCGGTATAAAATATATTTACGTTTAAATTACGCTGCATATACGAAATTTGTGATTTTGATTCGTTCGAGCGTCAAAATACAAATCTCATTATAACAAGAATATGGGCACTTAAACGGGACTCGCGCAAAAGCGTACACAAAGCCCGTGAAAAAAGTAAATTTATGTATTTATAAAAAATAAAATAAGCGCGAAAAAAAGCGAAGAACGGCCTCGTTAATCTTCATTTTCGGCGAAAAGTTAAGCGCGTTAAAATTGGCAGATTTAGACGATCGAAAAGTTTCAGAAGCCGCATAGTCGTCGTGCGGATAGAGAGAGTGGGATTCATAAAACGAAATTAGCGGGCGTTAAACTTCCGATCTCGTTAACTCGCGATTACGGATGGTCGCATATAAAATTTAACGCTTCTCTCCATCTCCTTGCCGGCGTAGATCTTTTTCGATTTGGTTGTAAAAAGCTGGGAAATGGCGGGAAAAAAGAATTTTTGTCGATGTCGACGTCGGCTATAAATTCACTGCGATTCTGGAGATATTCAATATAATTTGTGTAGGATTAAAAGTGTCGAGGTTTTTGTGTGTGTGTTGCTGAGGGATTTTATAAAGGAAAACCTATGCATTATCGTGTCGATATTGATGTATTCAAGTCAGTATGGTTTTTTGTCGGATATTTTTCGTATTTTTTTGAATAAATGAATTCAAAGTGTCGTTTTTTCGCCTCCCTTGTGACGCGATATCTTAAAATACTTCCATAAGTAGTTTCTTTTTTGGATGAATATAAATAAGTTGGATAAAAGTGAGATGACGTTCATAGAAGGTTTTTCAGATTATTTGGATTATAATGGTTTTGTCAAAGGTATCATTTTCATTCATATCTAAAAATATAACGTGGAAAAGAACTATTTTCATTCAATTTTTTTTTTCCCTTTTATAAATAAAATAATTTTAATACAAGACCATTAGCAAAAATAATTAGACGCATCTAGCCAAAACACATTACAGAGCGATGTAGTGAAAGCCATGTTTTAATTGGCATCGACGTTAAAAGGGTTAAATTAAGTAGACGATGTAAGATGAATATTGAATACCGGCCTCTATATTGCTTACGCGTGCATTAAATATATGTAAAATTTATGGAATAAATTGTCGAGCGAGGCTTTTAACGCTTTTACATAGTGTAAAATATAATGTGTATAATTTTTTTTTTGTGAGAAAATCGTATTTTGAAGTTGTGACGAAGGCCGCCTTTGCACAAATATTATATAATCCTTCAGCTATAGAATACGTATTACTCTTTAAGCGAAGTTTTGCAATATTAAAATATAAGAAAATGTGATATACGTATACATATATTTCGTAATATTTTCACTGTATTTATTTTTCATTATGCTTGCGTGGGGTGCGGCCGCCAAAGCCCTTAATCCGACTGACATGTCGGCTAAATTAGAAATCTCCAACGAACACACGCCAGATATGTTCACGTAATTTACGCATGAAACTAGTGTGAATTTCGCTCAATTTCGTAATTAATCATATTTGTGAGATTAAAAAAAATATATGAATCCATCCACAAGTAAAAGGCCAAAAGAAAAATTGTCGAGACTATAAAGAGTCAAAATTTCGTACCCATTTTGATCTCAATTTTTTTTGATAGAATATAAATATATGATATATTGCAGCTTAACATGAATTCGTAGATAGCTTGAATAAATTTAATATCGCCGTTTTATATACATTGAAAATTTGAGCACGCATTATTTATAAATATTGCGTGCCAAATCAAAATCATAACTCAAACACCTTCTGCCATGCATGACAATTTAATCGCGTATCGTTTTGAATATCAGATTATATCCATATAGATTTGCATTTTTTTTTGCAACAAAATGGAAAGAAAATAACGTTTTATAAAAGGTAGATATTTATGTAATGCACGTAACAGAATAGCGGTTGTCTTTGGTAGACTCGTTTAGGTCTTTTAAAAACAAAGAAAGCCACGATCGTTTAAGGTTTTTACTGCGGCACGAAACCGTCAACTCGCATACTAGAGCGCTATGAAAATTCGATTTTGAATAGTTTTCATACGTCTCCGAGGAAATTTCGATTTGTCTACATATATGCAGGCGCACTGTCGTGCATCCTTTGTTCTGCGAAAATTCTCCGTGTATTTTATATCCTAGAGGCAATAAATATCTACGTGATAAATGATATGGATCCGTAACGTATGGTGTACACAACACGAGATGCTAACACGAATGTAATGACGTAAAAGAAACCGTCGTTTTGTTATTCCTTCGGCTTTTGAGAGTGCTTCTCTTTTCGTTCGATATCAATTAAATTGACGTTTCGCTCTTTGAACGAAATATGCGAAAGGACTTTTGAAAGTTCCTGGTTAATGAAAATCAGAAGAAAATGAATTGTCGCTTTGAAATTTCATTAAATTTATTTGCAAAATTTCAGATTCGCCAGAGTAATGGATGAAATTAATAAATTTTCGTTTCATCATAATATGCAAAGTTAAGATATAATGAAAGATGAAATTTTTATACTTATGATTGAAAAATTCTTCATACAAAAATTTTATTTTTTTATTTTAAAATTATTCGAAATTTGATCATTTACTGACCATGTTAATATCTATATTCAGCACATTCGGAATACAAAATATTGATCCCGTCTCATATTATGAAAAATCTATTTTAATATAAATTTTGAGTAAAAATAATTCATTTTTTCACTCGAAAACATCAAAGGGTACGCCTAGAAAAATTAATTTAAAAACCCTCGTACGTTTTTCCATTGAATCATTAATTTCCCGGAACTTTCCGAACCGCGCACATTCAGAAACCGGTCATGTAATTTTTATGCTGATTTTCACGAAACTAGGCGGGGTTGGCATACGAAAAAAAAGTTAAACAGCGGCAAAACACACGTATACACGACGATCGTTGCGTACGCGAACCAACCGCCGTAAAAAGGCAAACAACCGTACAAAACGGACATTCATCAAATTTATCTGATAAGTGGCCGCCCCCTTCGAGCCAGCCCCGAATTAATTATCTAATTCACTTTATTTTTGCTTATCTTGATCGTCGTAAATGCAATGAAACGTGACGGAAATCGGCTCCAATAAAAACTTTGGCGATGTAAAATTTTCCGCTCCGCGCGAATTTTACGCCCCCGCACTTTTTTATGGTGGAATTGTAAAAAGCGACGAATGTACGTATTACGTTTCGTTATACGTTTGGTTGTGATGTGTGGTGTGGTGTGGTGTTCGACAGTATGATTAATGTTCGAGGAGAAGTGCAATAGTGGGTTTTTCTCGTTCGGTGCAAACGTTCGAGTCTAGACTGGAAAATGCTTCGTATGAAACGGCGTTGTACTTTTATACGTTATTTACGACTCGACTGTGTATGAGATAGATGTATGTTTCTATAGGATTTTCTGGGAACTTACACTATCAAGAACAGTGATGGGTAACATTTTTCGTAGTAAAATTTTCAATAATCTATATAGGACGCAAAGTTAAAAAAAAATATTTAGTCATTAGAGTACATCCAATCTTCTTTTCACACCGAGGATACGTTCCGGAGACTGCCGTATAAAAAAATGTATGGTGACCATATAAAAATTGGAGATAGGTTCCATCAGTATATTTGGATAGAATTTTCATCCAAATGTACTTGTAAAAATGTGTAATGTCAAAAAATTTCACCATGTAAAAATATAAAAAAACATCGATTTTTTAAAATTTAATAACTATAATAACATACATATAATTATAACAATATACTGGCCTGCCTCAAATCTTCCATTGTAGCACAATAATACATGTTTTTTATACCGTGTTAAAATGGAAAAAAAAAACCGTGTAAAAGATAATAGGTTATTTTTCCTTGAACCGTTTTATTTCGGAACAGTGTAAAAAGAAGATTAGGTGTACATTTAAATTAATTATGAAAAAAACATATTTAAAAAAATACTCAGCCAAATTAAAAATATTAACAATTCTACAAATAAAATTGTAACCAGAATTTTTATAATTTAAATGAAACACTCAACACGTCGCGCACTTTTCATCACTGATTTAAAAAAAATTATACAAATTTCATCAAACCAAAACTAAAACACAAACTTTCCCAAGACAATATATTTTCAAATACATACAAAATAAAAATAAAAACTAAAACCAAACGATTCTATTTCCGACGACGCAGCGTTTCCCCGACTTTTCCCTTGCACCCTTTTTTCTATTTTCAGCCCGACACTACCCGGTCTAATTATCCTTGTTAGACCCGTTCGAACAATTAGGTATCGAATTAATGCCGGGCCCAGTTTCAGCCCGGCATGCTAACGTAACGTTCCTACGATAATAATTGCACGTGAAGAGTAGTACGGCCCTAAGGGCGAGCGCAGAAGTTATGAATATTTGACGCCGTTTGACGTTGTTAGCGTGGGGCACGCGCTAACCGTTCCTATAATTAAACTCGTTCGGGATATGGAGTTTGTTTGTGTTTAATTTTAGTGCGATCTTGATTAAAAAATAATTTCGGATAAGTTTCGGTGTTGGGTTTTGAACGTTTTTATTAGCTTTGTTGCGGGCTGATTGCGATTCGGGTGGATACGGTTTTTGTGTGTGTGGTTTTGGTTGGGTTAAATGCTGTGTTTTATATAACAAGTCAATTATATCATTAGTTTGGTGATTTATAAGTGTTTAGAAAGGGATCGAATTATTAAGAAGTTTGGTTATGGAAAATTTTTAATGAAAAGTTTCGAGAGCTTTGAAAAATATTGAAATCTAACTTATTAAAAAATACATATGTTACAATTTTTGTTTGTTTTTATATAATTTATAAAAATTCTGAAAAGTATTTTTTTCTTTTTAGAGAAATTACGAATATTTTCTTGTAAAAGTTTGATATTATCTTTTTGTTAGCAAATTCCTCCAAACTTTCAAAACACTAAATAGTTTAAATTCTATTCAAATCATAAAATTTTAAGTTCTCTCCAGTCAACATACCGATTTATTAATATTATAAACTATTTTACAAATGTGTATGAAATAACAATTTTGAACTGAAAATTTTTTACTGTGCAGATAATTTATAAAATAATTCAAAACTTTATATAAAAAGCGACCATTCCCATCTAAAAAATGAGCCCAAATTTTTCACGACAAGCTAGATCCAAGAACGCTCTCTTCGAGATAACGGATTAATCCCAACATCGCACATAAATAATCCTCGCATAATTTTCATTTTTTTTTATTTACACCCACACAATAACCAACTTTTCCAAAAAAACTGCGATAAGCTTCAAGAACGTTTTGATTTAAATGCAAAGCGACGGCAATAACGCCACCAGAAAATATGAAAAAGAATCCTCGCTGCATTACAAGGGTTGAAGCGAAAGTCGGGAAGAATAACGGCCCGGTCTTGGCCACTTGATTTATCGCACGTGCCGAACTAGGGACGGGCCTAGATGGGCCCAGTCCACGCCAGGGCGGGCCAAATTACTCCAGAACCGTAACTTAGCGGGCCTCTAATGGGATGCAAGTCGGCCCAGTGTTAATATTGTATAAGCAAAATGGTAGGACCGTTTCGTCGGTAGTTTTCCTCGTTATGTCCTCGCGAATTGTGCATGAGTTCGAAGGTTGTTGTGTTGTTTAGTTTTTCCGTTTCGTTTAGTTTCGGGTATGTTTCGCCCGCGTGAAAATTTGATTCCGGCTAAGTTAAAATGAGCGTGTCTGAGAAATGTGAATTTGTTGTGTGCTTTTTGGGTAGGATTAATGATGCAATGGGTCGGAGCAATGATGAATGTTTTGTGGTATGGATTTTTTTTATCGGTTCGATTATATTTTATATTCAAATTGTTCGATGCATTGTGTTTGTAATGAATTTTCTTTGCATGGGATATATGGTACGTTTTATGGATTTATTCGTTCAACAAACTTTCATTAATATGAAAATGTGAAAATATTTTGTATCGTTCTATTTCACACATTGTATCGATCATAAAAATTTAAAATGAATCAACTTATTATAAAGGTCGTGTATATAAAATACAAGCGCTGTATTATATTTTACATACGAAAAAAATATCAAAACGATCTGATTATTTTGAAATTAAGTCGTTCCAAATTTATAGCTATTGCCGTTTTATCACTTAATCATTTACACATTTCCTATTTTTAGTACTTCATAAAACAAGCGATAGATCTCATCACGTTTACGATTCATAAACACCAATAAACAACAATCTTTTCAAAAAGCACATTATAAAATTCCAAATAATACACACCAAAAACGTCTATCGCAAAATACACACGAAAAATTACTAAAGAAAACACCATGCGAAACCAAACACTTGAGCGGTTTTATTTTCGCACTATACGAATTTTCCACGTCGGAAAACCCGCCGATACGCGGGCGAAATAATAAGAAAATAAAAAGGCACTCATTTTATATAGTTCCTTGCCGTTTCCTGCCTCAAATTGTGTATCCATGGCGTTCCAGAGAAAAGACAGAAGCATGACGTGTATAAATGGCTGAAAGGGAACCTTTTGTCTACGCGGGCCGAGTCCGCTTTTAAAGCGCTACGGACAGACAGTTGAAAGAAAAAGAGTTATATTCAATGGTCACAGGAGCGCAATGATTTATGTTCACTTATAAACCGTTTGCTGGTTCGTTTCCGTTTCCTTGTGACGTCAGATGGGCCAAATTCGAAGTTGAGTGTCTTGGATGGTGGTCATGGAGGGCCGTTCGACATCGGTGAGGTTCTGATTGATGGGATGTGTTAGATGGTGTTGAAAATCGAGTGTGATTGATGGAATGAATGGTTAATTTGGTCAATGGAATTTATTTGGGAATTGTCCATTTAATATTTTTGGTATAATTTATAGATTTATACTATTCTGTTTTCTATTCAATCAATCAAAGCAGAATTTACAATTGTTGTTTTATATTCCGATAATTGAATTTCAAACTATAAGCAAATGTTTATACAAAATATCCTTTGTCGTATTTTGATTCAGTTTGATTCGATTTCAACTCGAATTGCTATTTATTGATCATAGATTATCTGAAGTTTCTGATAGGGAAAGTATTTGTTATATTGAATATAAATTATTCCACGAAGACTATTTGAGTTTTGTTATTAAATGTAGCGTTGATCGTTTTTGGAGAAATTTCAACACGATGTTATAATTTTCGAAATATAGTTGAAGCTTTGTTAATGAGAAATCGCGAATAATTATTTTATAGCGACGAAATTAAACGTGTCAAACGCATTTAGTGAGAAAGGTCAAATTTTCAATTTAATATAATACTATACATAATTCATAAAATATACAATATATAAATATATATATATATATATTTTTTTTTTTTAAGCAATACTATGATATGAGCATGGCGAGAGCTCAAGCTTAGAAATAAATCATGGACGACGCTTTTGTGTCATAATAACATGGTGTTAATGGAAAAAAGTACTTAGCGAGCATTTGCGAAAAACATCTGCCCCATAGAGAGTCCAAAACAGGCACCGGCGCGATTTTATCGCAGAACTAAAACATTTTCGATATACTGAGAGAGTTGAATATAAAAATTAACATGCTGCGATAAAAGCGCACCTCCGCATAAAGTTTGTTAGTTTAATATTGTATTTTGAAAAACACATTAAGGCTTTCGCGCATGGGGTAGCTTACAACGCAACCCACCTGAGGCTTCACCATAAGATGGCTAGCAAATATAAAAGTAGGGCGCGTTTCATGCATTTATTATGCCCACCGTTCTGCCCCTTAATCGAATCAAAAAATGAATGAAAAATAAAAATATTTCCGCTCCGCGAATCTTCGGGCCGATCACGCAAAGGCTGAACAGTAATGAAACGTATAAATCAAAACGGAAAACTCCACGGGTCCAAGAGCTTCTAGTTTCCGATTTTCTTGCATATTTTTGCTTATGGGCAGGGCTGGAAAATTGAGCGGGGATTGTTTATGGGTTACGATTTTCCAGGTGGTGGTGTAATTACAAGGACGAGGGAAAGGGACTTTTCATTGCCCCAAATTGGACGTGTGCGAACATAAAATGCAAATAAATACCGTTATGCGGTGGAATGAGTTGTTCGTTTTTGAAATTTCACCCAGGCACGCATTTCGGAATTAATCCATGATGGTGAATGACGATGCACGTGGAAATGGATTAATCAGTGCATTTCCATGCTGATTTGTTTTTCAACGGACTCGATTTACATTTAGAGTCAATCAAGTTTTACAAATGTACAAACGAACTGATTAAGTATTATACTCGATTGAATCAACTTCGGTAATTAATATAAATATTCTTTCATATACACGATTCGATACTGAATCTTCGACGAACGAAAATAAATACACTCCCCATAACATATATTATCTTAAGTACGTTAAAAAAAAGCGATTCAATAGCGTATATTTCACTTCGCCCGAAAGGATTGCACCTGCGTATATAAAGTGAATGAAAGGCGACGGATAAAGACGAAAATCCCCGGATAAATAGACAGACCCGTATAGGACGTGCGCGACAGTCCCATGGGGTGTATCCGCCCACTTTTCTTCCCATATAAATTCAAGGTATATTGAATCAAAACCCGCAATATCCAACGTCAATATTTCAACGTCCAATATTTGTATTTCGTTCATTAACATCGGATACGGATCCGGAATTCATTCGACGATGTTTATTCGGATGGATTTTTCA
Source organism: Hydropsyche tenuis (assembly GCA_009617725.1). Lineage (NCBI taxonomy): Eukaryota > Metazoa > Arthropoda > Insecta > Trichoptera > Hydropsychidae > Hydropsyche > Hydropsyche tenuis. The sequence goes on along the minus strand of VTON01000021.1, from coordinate 1,268,038 downwards.
AATATTTTCCCCATTGAAAATCGTGGGTTTTTATCCTCAACTCGCCATACACAAGTGACTGCTCCGTTTGGTGTATGGGACGAGGATCGAGTATGTCTCGAGTAATTTATTATCAGGACGTGAGTCCTCGGAGCTAGCCGGCTGACCACAATTCGGTCTGACGAACAACCGGCGAGAGAGCATTATACAAGCTTGTACAAGCGCGGAAGCCTTTTGACACATCCAGATACGACGTGTTGCCTTTTTAGCAGACGTACCCGAAATATTTATTTGTGTATGAAGTGTATTATGTACGGGAGGATAGCTAAGTGCTCGCGTGAGGCGGAGGATGCTTGTCGCTTTTAATTTCATACGTTTTTTCGTTGAATTATATTGCTTTGTTTGCCGCTCTCGAGAGTAATTAAAACAATAATGTAATATAATATGTGAGAATTTTGTAAAAAATATATTTTTATTATTTGGAATAAAAGCTGTTGTTGCTATATGTGTCTTGATATTATTGTTGTTAATATATATTTTTTTGACAATTGAAAATTTTTTATCATCATATTATATTCAACTTCTATGTTTGTGCAAGATATGGCTATTTATTTTTACGTGTTTCTCTACTTAATATAATATATGAAAAGGTACTCCAGAAAACGAATATTGTACTTTAACAGCATCTGACTAATCTAATAACATTTCACTCAACTTCTAACTCGTACTTTCAACATACATAAACCATTTACTTTCCACATAAACGAATCAAAAGATCAATCACTGATTTAATCATCGGACTCCCAATTTTTTCCAAAAACATCACAAAAACCGCCTTTAAACAGACAACCCCTAAGTAGCCGACATTAGGACTTCCCACACACGCACACACCCACTAGCAATTTCCACCAAAGCCAATGATTGATGAGCCTTCTTCGCGCTGCGCTGTCGCGTAATTAAGTCGGCCGCGCAAAATATCGAACTTCCTATCGGTATACAAATGCGGTTATAAATCCTTTAGAGGCTCCGCGCCGAAACGCCCCAGGGAAATCTTCAATGGCGTACATATAATTTACTTAGGATGTGGCCATGGGTTGGGTTAGGGGCGAAAGACAAATAGGACTCGCCGCCGGAAGGGCCTTCGCGTTTTCCGCGCGAGCTCACGCACTTGTGAATGTCGATACGTTGGTTGAGTGCAATTCGTCGTTTTCGGGTGTTTCCATCATGGGTAATTCGATATGGTGTTTTGCTTTGTATGTGGGTCGAATGAATCCGATGCGTCGAATTATTCGCGGACGAATTCGATATTTTGATTAGGTTTGGAAGGGATATGTCGGTAGTTACGGTTTCATCATTATATGGTGTTTATTATGTTATAATATATGAAATATTATATTATTGAAATTTAAGTTTTTTATGAAAATTATACAATCGAAAAATTCGTTATCGGAAGTGTATTTATTTTATAGATTAATGCGACAAATATTGTTTTTATTAAAGAACCAATACGTTTTATTAAGCCGACGCCTTGAATGTATTAAAATGTATGAATTAAAATCGTTATCAAATTATATTTCATATTAATGAAGGTTCTATTTCGTGAAGTTTAAATTGGAAACTGGACCGGACGATAAAAAGACGTATCCGGTCAAACTGTGTGAAAAATTTACATTACACTCTCGACCCTTTTCGACGCATCCCTCCGAATTAGTTTTTAATTAACCGCACGTTACGGATCAAATCCAATTTAAACTCACATCCAAGGATTGAATTCGTTTGAAAAAAAATTACAAAAGAAGAATCATATAGTCAACGTATGGCATGTCAACCTGCACATTTTTTAAATATTATTCAGCCATAAATAAATTATAAAAAAGTATAAATGTCAAAAAATTTTAATATTTCTTTTACGAGAAACGATTTTCATTTATATTTAATATATTCAACGTTATATCGGAAAATTAAATTTGTCTAATACTTATTTAAAATAATAGTAAAGTTTCTCGAGTTCAAATAAACTTTCCATTTTTCTCCATTCGATTGATCGAAATCGACTCTGAATTCCCAACAGCGTCCAAAATAAACAAATAAACAAAACGAAATACGAATAAATAATAAATTCGAATTGGAATACGCAGTTGCGTAGCGATGACTACGTATTATAATTGACCCAATATATTACTGAGTTTCGGGTCAGCAGAATAGGGTTGTCAAGCGAACGGGAAATGAGCCGCGTAATTTACACACCAACCCTATAAAATACTATGGCGTGAATTATTTTGTAACTATACTTGTGCCATCAAAACGAGGTCAGCAAGAGTTTGAGGTGGGCGATAAAAAATTGCTCCGATTTCGGGCCTCGATGCAAATTTTTCCGGCTTTATGTATGCGCGGTCCTTCGCGTGGGTGGTTCGTCCTTTTTTATTATTATTTCGATGTGTATTTTTCCGTGTCGATATTGTAACAGATCCCGATGTTGCGTACATCGCTTTGTTTCCTCATATCGCCATTACAAACGTCCGACATTTACTCGGTCGGACCATCAAACACCATTTGTTTGCTAATAGTGCGCTCGTTTGATATGCGATGATTTATCTTTCAATAAACAAAAAAGAGACAAAAATTGATCATAATGTATATTTTTTGAAAAATAACTATCTGAAAAACTGATACGCATCGTTTTGTATTATACAAATCATTAATACCACTGTCGAAAACACCTGTATTGTCTCACAAATAACACAATACGTTTTGGCCACACGTATAAGTTTCTACGGCAACAACCTCCGCGAAAACGCACACATGAAATCAAAGGCCCTTGAGATGGGGTCGGTTCGCGGGCCCAAAGGAGCCCAAACCGTCAGGATGGGACCAAAATTTGGCGGGAATTCGTTCGAACAGGCTATTTTGCATGCGGATACCGCAAGCGCCGCAATTAGGCGCTAATCTGATTAGGCCAATTGTGGCCGGTTGACGCGGCCCAACCCGACAGTATGCACGTGAATAAATTTGTTCAATTAATCCTTGACTTGTGCGATTTCGGATCGTGGAAAGAATTTGGACGTCTGTTGGTATGCGGTGGTTTTGATGTTGGTTTGTGGGTTTGGCTGTTTTGACAATTTGATGAATATATTAATATGGTAAGAGTTTGGGTTGGAGAAAATTTTAGTATTTGAAGTTAGATCTATATGTTTAATCTAAAAGACATTCTTAGAAGTTTTATAATATCAAAAATTTTCTGATGCCGAAATATGTGTATCAATTACATTCTTTCTTTCGTTTCGTTATGAGGCATTCAATTTTTTCTGCGCAATTTGCTTTTTTTGAATAGTATAAAGTATTACAATGACCTTAAGGTTGTGAATTTCTTACCCCTGTCATGGTTTCACAGAAATTCTTTTGAATTTCGTAACAGAATGAAACTTCATAGTTATTTTCCTGTGAAGTAATAATATTTCAATGAAAATTATTTAGCGAGTGTATTTGAAAATAAATAAATCCATTCAAATCAGAGCCATTATCTAATTTGTTACACAAGAGCAAACATATCGATATTCTAAGAATGCGAAGTCTTACGCAGTATCAAATTATCCAATCTGCAATACAACACTCGACACTCAATCCTGTAATCTGACACGCCTTTAATCGAAAACCAAATAACGTTCACATTAAATCATCTAACAACCCCCTCACCCTTAACACTTAATCCCAAACCCTTTCAGCACCGACCCACCATAAAACTCCACCATCGCTGGCCATCGTCAACCCGCTTTAATCCGACAATTATCCTCGCGTACAGCAGAAGCCGTGTATCACGAGCAGTGCGACATTAAATAACAGGTGAGCATCTGGCGAACGTAAGAGCGTCTCCGAGGAAGGGGCGAAGGCGCAGGGGGCGCAGCACCCCATGGGGGCCCCGCCTTCGTGTGAGACAATTAGAGCGCATCGTCAGATGCACGCTACCACTTAAGCTTGGCGCATAAAGTGCATTCGGCGTCGTTTAATTGTTAAGCTCGCTTGGCGTCGTTTGCTGCCGCTAACCTTTGATAAATATGTGCTGCTTTGTTGTACGAGTTTCGATGATGAATGTTGAAGTTGATGTGTGAATATGGATGTTTTTGAAAATATAAAATCCGATGTGTAGTTTTTCAATATTCTTTTCTATTTTAATTTATCGCGAGAAATTATCGTCCTCGAATTTTTTTTTGTTAAATTTATCCATCGTTTATCTGGTTTTCCTTGTTTTATTTCAAAACTTTATTATTTCTATAGTACATATACATATACTGTTACAACTAGAGATTTCAGTTTACCGTAATTTTCATTTGTCGGTAATTCGGTATTTATCTTACAAATTACCGGTTTACCGGTAAATTAAATTTTAAATAAAAATCCGAAAAAAATAACGAAAAGTCGAAAAAAACGTAAAACCAAAAATGTTTTCCAAAAAACAAACATTTTTCAAAAAATACCGTATATAAACTAAGCGTTTTTCTGAATACAATACTTCGATACCTACAAATAATTGAATTGAGACATAATTTCGATTAATTTGTCTTCTCAAAAATATTTTTTTCCCAATTATTATTGTGAAAAATTTTCATAATACTGGAACAAATTTTCTTAACAATAAGCTATTTATGATGATTTCTGGCCACCATGCTGTATTTGAGATAACCGTAATACCATGACACTGAAAATATCTTCGAATTTGAATGATAATAAAGGTAAACGAAAACAGAGACCATCAACATTGACCCCAAGCAGTTAATTCGACGACGAAAACCTGAGCACAGCCTAGCTTTTAATCATGACCACTTTTGAGCAATCGGAGCGGTCGTTAGTGCACGATTCGTTACCCGAAATGACACATCAGTTTTAGCGTTCATCTCTCGAAAGTTTCCCTTTGCTACGGGCCGGCTCTCGTTCGCTTAACGACTGGCCGTTAACGCCGTTAATTGCGACGACTCTTCGATCCAAAGGCTTAATTTTATAACATGTCGAGTACTACGGAACGACGCCCTCCACGGCCTCGATTGTTTCAAACGACGCCCTCACTTGTTGGATGTCGAGTGCTATTCAGATTTCAAATTCATATCGTTTTGATAGGCTTTTTATCATTATTCGTGATCGTTACGTATAAAATAAATATTTGCACATTATAATATATATATATTTTTTTAAATAATAAATATAGAATCTCATGTGATATTTCGTGCGAGTTTTTCTTGTTAGCGGTCCTCTTCACGTCCGGTCTCACGTTATATTATTAATATTTAGTGATATTCTAAAAAAAAGCAAAAAAATGGTAGAGTAGATGGGTTTTTATGCGAGTTTCGGTCGTTTCGCAATTTCGGCATCGTCATCATCGCCGTCATTATCATCAGACTCGCCCGCCGATGGCGCTATTAGGCGAATCGAGCGAATTTCCCGAGCGATACGAAAATTCGCTATAATTTTCCAGGTAAAAGAAAAACAACAAAAAAATCTCAATACATTAACATTTTTTTTCATATTTGTAAATACATTTATTCTTAATTATATAAATGATAAAATATACTTTACACGTATATAGTATTATATTATAAATATTACGCAATCATAAAATTATATAATATTTGTACGTAAACGAAAATATACAAATTAAAAAAATACAAGTCTATCGTTCTGAAGAAGACGGCTACGCAAAATTAGATTTGACCTTACAGAAAAGAGGTAAAAGAGTATTTTAAACAAAATAAAAAAAATAATAATGAAAAATGGAATTAGAGGCGAGCCGAATTAAGTCCGCTTTGAGTTTTGCGTTTAAGAAGTTACCGTTCGGTGTTGCATTTTAATTTTCGCGACGCCTCCGCACGAAAGGGTCAAATTACCTCGAAAAGGATAAACAAGAAGAAAGGACGTCCAATTTCGAGCCTCGTCCTAACGAGATTGTAAATTATTGAGGGAAAAATGAACCCGGGTTTAAGTCCGTGTCGTGCTTGTGACCGTTTTAGGTAAATTCGAACGACGTCTTACGTTTCACGTAAGCGAAATGTTTAAGGTTGTAATTGAATCGGTTCCGTTCCGAAAGTTGCTTTTATTGATATCGGCGCCTTATATAAATCCGGACGCTTTCGTGCAAAGTATTTTTATAGTTCGTGAAAATATTCGAATTTACCACGAATCATTTTGTTAATGAACGTTCTGAATAAAATGACATTTAACTTTAGTGCGGAATTTAAAAATAATTCTCTATTTCGGTGAAAACTTAATTAATCACATTCAAAATGTATTAATTTTAACGAGAATTTCATTACCACATAAAAACCCTTTCGACTTACTATACATCACCGCAAAAAATCCATTTGGGAATCAGTGACATTTATAAACTTAACAGCATCTTTATTTATTATAACGTTATTTACGCTTGACAAACTCTCTCCTATTTATAAACTTAAAATTTCTCCCTTCCGTACAAAAATACAAAATAAAATAAAATAATACACAAAACATATATCATACTTCGCAACACAGACTAGTTCATTACGCAAGTTTAAATTATGTCATAAAGCGGCGAAATAATATAATATTATGTAAGCGCACGTAATAGAACAAGGATATTTTTCGGGCCACCTATATCATATTTCACACGGTTACCGCTATGTTATATTAACGTTTTGATTTATAACTGTCCCATTGTGACGTCAAGTTCTATATTATTAAATTTCATACCATGCAGAGCAGTATTACGTGTTCCGACCGCGAATTTATTACGCATCAGAGCAATTTAATAGTTTGCCGTCAAAAAAGTACCCAACCGATATTCGAAACAATCGGATTTTACGTTACGAGTCGGAACAGATCAATTTGTCGGTTTTTAGTATGTGTTTAATGTGGACGACGGCTTTATGCGGTGACTGTTTAATCGAATTAGCGATTGATATCGAAATTTGATGAAAATGCTGAAATTTTAATACCAAATTAGTGGAATAGCTATAATGGAATACATGTTTGCTGAAAAAATATTGATATACGCGATGTTTCGAGATTAATCAGTGCGAACGTTATTATGTTTTAGAATGTTTGAAAATATGTACTAGTATTATTATTTTATAGGGTTGTGAAAAAAATGTTTATTTTGAAATTCTATTATTCACAAAATAATGTATACAATAATAATGTATAATGTATACAATAATGTATAATGTTTACAAAAAATAATTTCAACAATATCAACAGTTTTATTATAATCATCCACATGTTGCTCTAAAATAGTATAAATAATTCATTTTATAAAGTTACCACATTTTCCTAAAGCAACACGGTTTCAATATTTATTCCATGATACAGCTTATACTACATATGCTTTCATATCCACAGAAACATCACTTTTCGTTAACATTTTCACATTTTTCAATCGTAATTAAATGCTAGCGTTACACATCGATGAAAAACAAGCTCAATATAAAAAAACAAACCGTGCAACATTGGACCAATCTGAAAATTACTATGCGGCGTACACGAACGACACACTGTTAAGCGTCGTAAATAAGCCCACGGCGTCGAACGACCGTTCGCTTTCTATCAGAAGTAAATTAATTAAGATCGCTCCGTAGACTGGCCGTAGCCTTATTTATACACACCGATATATACGACGTCGTACCTCCCTATGTTGTCACATAAATAAAACGACGATTGAATCTAAAAGCTCGAAGCGAGAGGCTAATTAAATTAAAAAAAACCGAAATGAAATGGCAGCGATCGAGAATCGGACGCGTCGCATTTCGGCAACGATCCTCGGGCACGAAATGTCCGACGTAATTTCATATTAAGCTTAATTGTTTTATATAATCGCGACGGGGGCAGTTGAGGGCTGAAAGCTCGCATAACGGTCGTGTGTGCTGTAATAAACGTGTCGCGATTTCGTCGTGTCCCGTTTCGTACTTTTCGGCCGTTAAATCGCGCTTTCTTTTTTTTTGGAGGGCGGTCGTTAAAAGCGAGTTTGTCGACGGCCACACGTCGATAGGGGGAAATTCGTCGGATTTCTTCCGATGTATGAATTTTGTAATGGTGTTTTGTGCGTGCGTATTGATGGGGAGGTTGTGAAGTGGGTTGTAGTTTTCGGATTTAATTATGCGATTTTGCGTGGGGAATATAAGCGATGAACTCACGTTTGCGAGTGAGTTATTACATCGTATTTGCGAGTTATGTCGTGTTTTAATTTAAATATAAATAACTATCATCACGCACTATCTTTTTTTAGTGTAATTTAATATTATGCACTAATTAAAATTAAATCTGACGTTCATATTTGAAGCGTATAATTTAATTAGTTAACTCATGGCAAAGTATGTAAACTGCAGTAACTAAAAGGTTTAAAGGTTTTTCATTAAGTAGTCTCATATTTTGTAATAATATTTCCGTTTTCAGCAAATTACTAGGTTCAAAGTTAAAATAAAATAAATTATTCTAATCATATCACCTTTAATTTTAACATAAAAATAAAACTGATAAAATAATTTGATTTTTGGAAAAGGTTTTCGAATTTAATCTAAGTTTCATACAAGAAACTATAATAGTTCGCGTATAAAAAAATCTATTAAAACTATAAGTAACCTTTCATATACGAAATAAAGCAGTATTTCATAAAAATGATTAGACTGAAAACGTACATTATGCATCAACCCGATCACAATCATACATTTTACAATAAAATTATATGCAATAAACGATAACATCGTACAAGCCAAACCGGCGACATATCCAACAGCCATTTCCCACCATACAATAAAACACCGACTTTATAGGACCCAGACCAAAATCGTTGCCTACGAAACGAACAAATTTGACTACACCAATGTCAAGGACGACCTTTCGTGACTGTAGGTCCTTGTTCGGACCAGAACGATGTCCCCGAGTGATAATTCAGCGGCGTTTCATGCGGTCGCACTTAACATTCGCAGTTCAGAAACGAAACGGCTTGTCCCGTTTCCCGTGTCCACAATAAATGTCTCGCGTATGAAACGTCCCTAAGGACACGAATTGCCTAATTTTAATTCGACGATATATGGTATGTTCTCTCGGACGTCCTTGCATCCCCGAAAGTCCTTGTTAAGTTGCGTAATAATTTGATACGTTTGTAAATTAGAGTGTTGTGTGGGTTGTTTGGTTATTTTTGGATTATATTTATTTGAAATTAAGGGTGGATTTACATGAGTTGTTATAAATTATAATCGTTATTAAAAATCTAATAAGCAACAAAATGTTTTTGTATTAAAATTCGGGTGCGATTTATCTGTGCATTGAAAAAAGTATACATTGTGCCTTAAACATTTTTTGGCATCATAATTTGAGCATAAAAAAATATGAAATGAGCAATAGAAAAATAAGTTTGGGCATAGAAATGATCGAGAGGTTACAATATCGCTAGAGTTTTAAAGTCTTCCTCCATAGATTGTCAACTTTCAAGTTTCCTTTCGTTAAAATTTTAATTTAATTTAATTTTAATCACATTTTAACAACTTGGTCCATTTTTTATTCTTTTATGAACGTTATGTATAGTGATATTTCGCCCTATTTGCTTATACGGCGTTGCCGATCCTTTATTTATTATATTCATTCTAATGGACTTTTTTTTCAATGATCAAAGTAATTTTTTGGATCCATGCATTTCAATGCTTGTGCAAAATCTACACTTTATTTTTGTAATATAGATTAATATTATTAAATACTTAGGATAAATCCACATTTAATTGACCCCTTGAAATTTTCTCTATCGCATATGATCAATATGTACCGATAAGAGAACGGTAATTTAAAAAATGTCGATTTCTGAAATTATTCATGTTCATTAGTGTCATTTAAAATTAAAGAATAATAGGAACTATTATTTTTTTAATAATAAAACAATTCAATTTGACATCCGTAATATTTTCAAATGTCACCAAACTAATGTCTATAATCAAGCATCGAAACATTCCCTTCGAATCAAACAATTTAAATTACCTTAAAAACACAAAAATCACCATATCCAAAAACAAAACTCCACAACACACAAACCCGAACAATACCCACGACCCGTCGAACTCAAACGGTTCGATCGGCCACATGGAAGTTTTCGCGTGTTTTCTCGCCGTAAGCGACCCAATTCGCGAATATTGAAATTTGACATTTCGACCAGACGACACGGCGAGCCTCCCACTTCCTCCCCCTACCACCCACCCAGACAACAGCCTCGTTGTGGATATAACAAACGAGCCTTCCGTCTCTTCGTGCCCGGGGCCTGCGGGGCCTTATCGCGCCCGCCATCGGATACACGGCCAAAGTTTCATTTGTTCCTTATTAATCGGTAGTTGCGTGCTCGACAGGATGAGGTTTCAATCTTCGCCTGTATAAATAACGTTCGGAGTCGGTCGCGTGTGACACGTACGTATTTCTTGAGGATTTTCGCGAAAAATTACGCACGTACGCGGTTTGATTTAAGTTTTCGTGCGGCGTGTGTGTGTGTGTGGGAAATTCGCGGTGGTGAGTTTTTTTGAGAAGTTGATGGTTGTTGTGGCTCATGTGGAGGTCACGTGTTACTTTATGTAATCGTTGATTTCTATGGGTAAATGTATGCGAGGTCGTTTGTGTCTGTTACTTTTCATGGTCATGTTTTGTATTCGATTAGGGATGTTACAATAGATGAAAGATCGTATAAAGTGAATATGTTTTGAAATCTATACAAACAATAAGTATGTTTTTTTTTTAAGTAAATTAATTTTAAAATATAAGGTAATGCACCAGTAGTTGATCATGAATCTATAATTGACCATCTAACAGAAAAAAGTTAAAAATAAGGTATCTAAAAATGGTAATTTTTCGGAAAGGGTGCGATTGATAGGCTGTTTATTACATCGCATCTGTTGCACCCTTTCCAAAAGATTATCTTCTTTAAAAACTTTTATTTTATTTTTTTCTGAGAAGTGATCAACTACTGGTGTCATTAAATTAAAACTTAAATATTCAACGTAAAAAAAAACCATAAAAATATTCTCATGCTATATAAGTAGCACAACTAACAAGGTATATTAGATTTTTGTTTGAATTATCTATTTCTGTCAAAAGTCTTCATTTTTTAGAAGAACGTGTCCTCGTTTCGGATATAATACGATAACCCCATATTCGAAACAATGTTGAAAAATTTGATATTTTCACGAAACCGAGCACATAAGGGCCATCGCTGAATTCATATTCGACGAACGTCACGGAGTTTTTCAAAAGCGCAACTCATAACAACGTACGCGTCGAAAGCCTCACGTGTCTCTTTCGAAAGAACAGCAAAGTCGTATCGTATATCCTTTTGCAACACTTTACCGTCGAATATGGGTCAAAAGGATATCTTACCTATTCTCGCACAAACACCAACACACACCATTTCGCTTTTGAAAAGTGCAATAAAGCGCAACGACGCTGCACGAACGAATATAATACGTTATCTCTATCCGAGTTTTCCCGAAAGAAAACCCTTCCCGGACCATAATGGGATTATACACACACGCGCGTATAAACGTGTACATAAGGCAGTCGTCAATTCTAGTTTTCTGGAAAAGTGCTGAAAGGTTCCCCCTGGAAAGCGGGTCCTCTCCGGGTCACGGAACCAGAAGCGCCCTAACCTGGAGTTACTGCGTCGCTCCAGCTTTTCAGCCCTCAGGCTTTATTTATTTATCGAAATATTTGCCCGCGGGGTTCGTTCGGCAATTTCGGGCTAAAAGGGCCGCCCTTACCGTCCCTCTGGCTCCTGTTCGGGTGCCCATTACGAGATTTCGCCTACGAGTAAAGTCCGTCGTGGGACCCGGCCGGAATCTAGCGTTTGAAATTAATTGAAATCGTACTTTTTTTTGGGTATTGTTGTTTTCGCTCTGCGGGGTGCGCCGTTTCGCCTTTACGACGGTCAGTTTGTATTAAGTTTTCACGAAGATGTGTCCTTGTGTCGGCGTTGCGTTCGCCCGGTTGTTTGCTCAAAGCGATCGCTTATTGTTTAAAAATGTACATTTATTATGATGGCCTAGAATTTTAATTATTCAATGTTGTTTCGTTTTTTCTTTACAGGGGGAAACAGTCGCTGAAGCAGCTCGGCGAAATTCTAATTGTGAGTTATTTATTTTTTATTCTGTTCAAGAAACTTGACATTACCGAGATTGCCAATATCGATATTTATTTTCTATGAAAATTTAATGAGTTAATTTTCGTATATAAAATTAATTCGTTTATATTTCTTTACCCGTATACTTCACATATTTTGAAAGCCGCTATTTACACATACTCGGCAACATACAAGCAAATCCGAGCATCATTCATATGATAAAAGCACGTCCGATACGAAGCCGTCAGCCCGCACTACCACCGCAACTTCGATGCCGCTTAACTTTTTCGCGTATTAAATTTCTCCGAAAAACGAGAAAGGCAAAGGAAAAGCCCCCATCCCCTATATTCTTTGGACAGGGAAAGAGGGAAAGATAAGGGCCGAGGAAGGAACTCGGCTGGCGAAGTTACAATTTGTTGCCTCCGCTCGCCCCGGGGACATCTTGGGCAAACTTCACGTCTTCCCTGTAGGTGGTTGAGTCTCTCGAACCAAATTTGAAGGTCCCAGTCGAAGTCTCGTATTATATTCCGCAAAAACATAGAGTTATTATTGTCGTCCTTGATGCTTGTCGTTTAGTCGCCTGAAGAGTACACTATAGGCTTTTGCTAATTCTTGTTTCTGTTGAGATTATCTCGAGAGTTTTCTGAGGTGTGTTTATGTTTGAAATATGATTACGATTGTTGTTTAATTTCGAAAAGTTTTTTATTATTCTTAATCATTTAGCACAAATAATTGTTGTGTATTTATAAATATTATTACAAACTCGGAAGTATCTAGATTTAAAAGAGCGACGATAAACTCTTACATGTTCAAAACGACACGTTAAAAGTTTTTATCTTCAACCTTGTTCCAGATGATATTAGAAAATTTAAATAATTTCACATCAAAAACGTGCAAATATCCGCGACGTGAAAACAGGTCGGCTGCCATCGGAATTAATGCAATTTAATTTGACTGGGCCATACTTGTCCGCAATTATCCCGTTTCGGTTGCACGAAGCCTCACGCGATACAATCGCACACATTCTCAAACTAGCTATATGCTTTTATTACCTTCATTGTGCTCGATTTTATTTATTCTTATACGATGCTTGGATTAGAATAGTTAATTAATGCGGCTGAAAATTTCTCGGAAAATATGAAAAAATAAACGCACGGTCATCGCGCGCGTCACGATCGACTTTATGCTTTCGATTAATTTTCTGCATGCTTTTTAATTAAGTTATGATTGAATATGTATTGATTTTTTTTCTATATTGGAAATATTTTGATTAATGAATATCGAAAGGTTAGTAAGAAATAAATTTCTATATAAATTTCAGTTTCACCGATCTGAAAATACGTTGAAATTAAAATAAAGCATTTATATACTATAGCAATTTTGAATATCAAATTATTTTGAATGAATTTCAATGATTTGCAATTTCAGCGACACGTCAAAACCAAAAAACAATTACAAAAGCAGTTATATACACGCCGTTTTTATCGATCATGGTTTATTTACACGTAGACGAAACATACGTCGAACGTGCGACAACGCCATTAGCGCGTTCCGTTGACAGCGTACTCGTCAATATCAATTTTTAACTCGACGTGCTGCCAAACCGAAGGCGGCAAAATTACATTTTGAAATGCGGAATTAACGGCACGTCCACCGACTAAAAATAAAAACGGTAAGTTGGACGAAAATAATTACGGGACGGTCCTAACGAAAGCTTCGTTAATATAATTGAAACGGGACACACAAAAGGTGCGGAAACGCGAAAAGCCACTCGGTTGTGCGCTGCGATTTTTTTATTCACCGGACTCAGATTTGTTTATGTACGTATTTATTTCAGTTTCAGCTTGTTTCGAAACTTGAAAATTTTCGCTTCTATCTTTCGAGAGTAACAAACGCACTCAACAATCAAGGCAAGTCGGGAATCGAGTTAGCGACCGACCGAGTTGAGAGGATAAGTAACTTTTCCAGAACTAAATGGAAGGATCAAACTAGATCGCGTCTCGGATTATGCTCGTTCGGACTGAAGTCGTTAACGAAATCAAAGACATATAACTTTGCAGCCCGAACCGGAGATTATTCACTTTAAAAATTATCCACAATATTCCCCTTTCGAAATTGTTCAATAAAAAAACATTTCCGTCGAAATATCGATCAGGATCGAATTACGATTTTCGTGGAAAAATAATTAATTTAGTTGAAAAACCTTTATTTCAATTTGAAATCAATCAACGGTATTAGCTTTGATGAAATTTGAATTTTTCATTACTTTCCCTTAATATGACCCAATTACTAAACGCGTTTTCATCAATCTACGTAAAATAAAATCGAATTCATTCCATTTATATTTAAATAATATAAAACAGCATTATATTTTAGAATTTTAAAATGTATCAATTTCCACCAATCGATAAAAAAATACCATCAGCATCAACAACGATAATAATAATTTTAATAGAATCAATCGATTAAAAAAAAAAAACTCAACCAACACATATTTATAAATTCAAATCAAACAAAACTTTATATCAAAACAAAGCCAACATACAAAATAATCATACCATCACATCCGAAACGAACTGCGCTCATTTCGCATAGGAATGGCGCCGCCGTCGAAACGTGCCCCGCGAAATATCCGATTTATCCCGTTTGTGTTTAGATTATTGTTCGCCATACATGATACGAGACGAGACGAGACGGGACGAGACATTAGTGATTCAGCCCGCGTCCCGCGGCCCTTAGTTTCACGGGACGATACGGCTTTTGCGGGATTAACAGCCTGCGAGGGGCGTGCAGGCATTTTGGCCCGTTTTGCCCTGCCCGCTTTATGTATCGATACCGGCCTTTGTCTTCTGTATTCTGAATGGTTGGTTGTTTATTACAGTGGAGTATTGTTTGTTTGATTTCGAGGGAGTTGGGAAGTTAACTGTTTTGGGAACGTGAAGTTAAATTGGTGGTTTAAAAAAAGATTTGATTTTGTAGTATTTTTTATTTTTTTGTAGCAATCAAAGTTGATATAGCATTAATTCATTGTTTTCTCAATAAGAATCAACAACTCATAGAAAAAAAATTAGAATTAAAATCACAAGAAATCTTTTGATTCCATTATCGATTTGTTCTATTTTAGTAAGTCTTTGAATATATATATTTTAAATTATTACTTTTTTGATCATTTTTATTATATTAAGTTCAACACAGGATATTTTCCCTCAATATCATTGAAAGTTTTGACGTTTTTCTTTATATGATGAGGAAAAAGTAACTTTCGGAAAAGTTGAATATTAAAATAATCCTTTGTCAAGTATTATAGTTAATAACAATAGTATCTTTCTATTGACATATCACTTAATAATATCAATCCATCGAGTTTCACAAAAATGTTAAGTATAATATAATAATATTAAACAAAAAATTCTTGTGATATATTTGTATTTAAGTCGAGATCTGTTTTATGTTGAATCTGCTGTTTGCGTCAGTTTGACATCCATCATTAACAAGATATAATTGATGACATTAAATTCAGGCCAACACAAAGATCGATTCATAGTTTGATTATAATATAATGGCATTCATTATCGATAGAAAATATAATATCAACTTGACTTATATTACCCTAAAAATAAAATTTGTATCGCGTATGATTGATGTACATATTGTTCGAATTCAAATCTGATTAAAGACACAGACCTACAAATTATTTTTTATCGAAAGATATAATTTTACTTAAGACCCATTATAATAAATTCCACAAAACCCTCACAAATTCAGCCCTCACAAATCGAGATTCCACTACACATCGCAACATCGAATCGTTGGCCCGTTGCGAACAATCGAGCGATGCCCGCTTATTTACAACTGACAATGTTGCCCTTAACATTGTACAATAGATTTTTATTATCTTTAGTATATAGCGGGGGTGGTACGAAATATCGAAGGGTTCGTCGTACCTGGGCTCGGCGGAGTGGGCAAGCGCGTGACCAAAAAGGGTCAAAATTGTACGCATATACTATAAATATTTCGTTCGTGTTTTATGTACGGCCGATGTTCGTATTTCATGCGCAATAATATTTCGTACGCTATTATTTTCGTCCGCTTTTGTATTGTTTCGGATTTCGGTCGCTTTTCGACGTGACGAATTTAATTTTCGATATAGGCGGCTCTCGTTCGACACCAATAATTTATTAGATATGTCGCGGGTGTGTGTGTGCGGTGTTGTAATCATCATTATAAATCGATTATCTTGTGGAAATTTATGAGAGTTTCAATTGTGCGAGGCGGGTTGAAATTGTCTAATTTTAAATTTAGAATTTCGATTTGGAAAGGTTTGGTATGAGTTAGTAAAAACTGAGTGTGTTCTCGTTTTGTACGGAAATAAGAAATAATTTGTTACGTGTTACTCTTAAATGTACTGCCTCTGTTCGTGTACCTAATAAATATTTATGGGTTGGAATTTCACGAAATGTTTGTAAATTTTCATCATGTACAGGGAATACGTGAAACGTGAAAGACGTTGACGAAATGCGTGCGTTATTTTGACAGTTTTCCCTAATTAATAAAACAATAATAATATTTTTGAATTATTCAACCATTCCTGAACATAAATACGTAATTATGCGTCGTAAAACGGAACACAAACAATTTATTACAACAGTTTTCGACGACCGTATCGCCATCGTAGCACATTACATGGAATTTATTGAAGGAATAAAACTAAAATTTTCATACGATAATTTGTTAACTGTATGCCTCATTGAATGCATTAATTAATGCATTCATTAATCGAAGTTAAGCGACACACCCTACGGTTAACAATGTAATGTTTTTATAATATTATTTTTCTGAAGATAATTTCAATTTTTTTCTTAGCGAAAGGTAATTGGGCTATTGAATTTTTATTAGTACATATTAGAAAGATCTTATTCTGCAGTATGTTATAATCATATTTTTTATGTTTATTGAGTGAATAAATTCTAAAATTCCCTTATGTATATTTCCCGAAAAATACACGAAACGTCTCGAAACAAAATGAATTCAATTATGTAGTGAGAATATTCCTCGGCTGTGTTTATTCTTAGGTGTAAAATTTTCGAAAGGGATCCAGAGGACCCGGGATTTTCGCTCCGGCACCTCGGGGCCCTGTCTCCGCAAAACCGTGCAAAATTCAATATACGAAAGAACTCCGAGACGTCGAGGTATAAACCAATATGCCGGGCATTTTTGGAGACAAGATTGCGCGAAATTTCATTTTGCAGGTAATCGCTAAAGATAGAAAAGAGACGACGAACCCCCGTAGGCCGGAGCCGACCCAGGTCGGGTCGATTTTTTTCGCAACGATGGGCAATTTCGAGGGCTTATTTTATATGTTTTTGTGCGTCTGTTTTTTTCGCATTCATTCTGTTTTTTTTATTTTTTTAGAGTGAAAATTTTCGCCGAACGTGGCGATTTTCGAGCGATTCTGCGCCGCGTCCGTTCGGGAAAAAATTACGTCTGCGTAGACGCTCTCGAATCGTCCGCTGTGACAATGGTGGCTTTTTAAAAAAGAAGCGAGTGGTGAAAAAAAGGAGAAAAGGCTCGATCGATAGATTGCTCGAGAGCGAGGGTCGCTTTTGGCTCATATTGAATTCAGGTTGGGCATTAATTTTGAAGGCGTGTGAAAAACCAACATGACAATCGATTTCCATCGGTTTTTTCATGATTTTATGAGAAATCATGCGACAGTCGTTAGCGCATTTTTTTCTATTTTTATTTTTGAATCATAGAAATTTTAATGGCTTGGAAAGGAAAATTGAAAAAAAAATTGATTGAAATAAAATTTGGATTGTCTCCAATAATTTTTATACGTAAGAGTTCGTTGAAAGGAATCAGTAATTGGAAAAACGTTTCTATTTTCGGAGATTGAAAATAGTTTGATGTTATTATAAATTCATTCGAATTTAATAATGTTAATTGAATAATCAAGTTTGAAAGTTATGTAGTAAATATGAAACATTTTCTTTCTTGTCATATGTAATAGATAATGCATAATTCATTTCATTACCAAATTCATAATAATAATTAATTAAACGAACATTCGTGTATGTTGTTAACGATGTTCAATACTCGAATATGCATATTCAACACGAACATATCAAATTGTAATAGTTAATTAATATATTTGAAAGTCAATTTTTCATTAGAGTTTATTATATTATATACAACACGAGAAAATTCTTCCATGTAAAACCTATTTTAAGATTATCATCCTTATTTTAATTAACAATTTTCATTCTCAGAAACAGCACTTAAACAACAATAAAAAAATAACATCAAACCCATCCGCTTGTCAAACAAAATCGACATAAAAACCTAACAAAAAAAGTCACCCACGGAAACAAACATCACAAGTCAACATCAAAACAATTTCAACCCAATCAATAAATCAAAAGCTAAAAAAAAAATCAACACAAAAACCACAACAAAGTATACAAATCACACGAAATCCCTTCCGGCGCGAAAATCGATCATATCGACTAACGCTTTTACATATGAACGCCAACAACCCCTATACATTACCATTACACACACATCCCCGAATCCGGGACCCCATAAAAGCTAAAAGTATCGATCTCGAACGGGTCCCAGAGTACATCCTGGGGCTGTGTCCGTCTTCGGTTATGAGTCTCGGCGAGTTTATCCGTCGGAAAGAATTTGCTTATATCGGAGGCGCGTAATGAAAGCTGAAAGCCTCCGAAGGCTCTCCCGGGGTGGGAAAGGCGCCTCGAGGACCCTCGACGACGCTGCTGTCGATCCTCTTCATTTTGTGCTCTTTTTTGTCGTCCTATACAGCCGGATGGACCGTAATATAGGTGACGTGTGCCCCGGTATTATGGATCGTCTACACGTTCCTTTGACGCCTAGATCCGCTCGAGCTTTTCTCGCGTAGGGTCGTGTTCTTATTCTGTATTCTGGGTTTTAGTTATTTTGTGAAGATTTTTTTTGGGTCTTCTTAATTGAATTTAGGGTTTGTACGGTTGTGAATTGAAAATATGGATGTTAATTGAATTTTTTTATAAGTTTTATTTTTGAATCTGACGTTTCGTCTTGATATGTTTTATTGATTTGAAAATGTAATATATTATACTTTGTCATATTTCCGTTAAATTTTAGCGAAAATTTTACGTTTATGTTATGCCATATATCTCCATCACGTGAACGTCATAAAATTTTTCATTTTGTCGCCGTGATATTTATTCTATAAAAATATAAAATTCAAATTGAAAAATTTCATCATTTTATTTCTTCGTGGTTTATTCTTCTTTCTCTTTTGATATAACAGTGACCGTTTTATGTCAACACGAAACTAGCTGCTTTTCAATCGCGAAAACAAACATTTTAGTCCCGCTGAAATATATTTGTTAATTTCTTATCCAAACAAAAAGTTCAAATAGATAGAGAAATTAAATCATCGATTCTGACATAAAAATTTCCGCCACCTCAAAACACTTCGAACGACCGTTTCAATATGGTGATTCTTTTTCTTTTATTGAACGCACATCGAAAGAGAAAACGGATCAAGTGCATAATTCGATTTGTGCACGAAAGTGTATTGCCTTAGAGAGTTTTCCAGGAAAATGCTCTCGTTTATTTTTCTTTCAAATACTACGTACACACGCCGGTGAATGACAAGCCGGGTGTATGAAAGAAGAAAAAAGTGTACACTTTCAAAACGCCCACGCACCTCGCTGCGAGTCGCGCGCGTCATTTTAACGTATTTGCCGATGGGTGGAATATTGTCGTCGGAAAATATTTCAGAAAAAATCTCTCGGATGAGCTCTTTGGAGTCCATCAATTTTCGTTTGGCATTATGAAAACATTTCGGCGGGAAAACGACGTGAGAGTGTTGCGCGTGTGGCGCGCTCGCACGTGTGTGCGTATTATTGGAAAATGTTCCATTATGTAATGGAAAAAGTGTATCAGCGTGAAATTTTCATGGCAATTAAGGTTGAGTCCTTTCAAAATTCCCGCCTCGTGTACGGATTAGGAGCGAATGTGCAATTTGCATCGTATCAAATGCGATAGCGGAAAAACGCGATAATTTCGAGGGCGTTAAGTGAAAAATTTTCTACGGTGTGTTTCACGCTTTTTCCATTTACACTCTCCCCTTGGCTGCGGTGTATAAATAAAGCTGTTTTATCATGCGATGATTTTTTTCGACGTTGTACTTTAATTACAGGGTTGAAAAGTTGGCTTATGCGATGGTACTTCCCTTCAAATTACACGAGATTAAGTTGTCGCTATAATTATACGTGGAATAATGGACGTTTGTAAACTGGATTTTTTTTTCGCGAAAAAAAAAACTAATTGAATATTTATTTTATTAGGCTTACATAAATTTTTCGTATTCGATTCTTGTATGAAACGATGTTGTACGTGTGTTCGGCCCGACCGTAATAAATCCGATAAATTGTTAAGATTAACGGCTTTTGTTACACAAACAATTCCGAAAGCTAAAACCGTCACAATTTAAGCTTGCGCACTTAATTCCATCGTGAATTTACCCATTCCATTCTACAAAATATAATATAAATTCTCATATTAACCAACTATATTTGCATAGGAATCCCCATTATTCGACCCGACGCGAAATTTGAACAACCACCTCATTACGAGACCCCAAACACTAACCTCACATCCGAAACGAATAACGCGAGAGTTCTTCGAAGAAACTCTCCTTACATGCCAAAAACACTTTTCAACATATCCACAAAAACAGAAACGTTTCACCATTTTCCGCACTTTCAGCCCGAGGGCGAGAATTGTGCACCCTTTTCATGCGGCCTAAATGCGCTTCGGCCTCACATCGGAAATATGAGAACGTCCGTCGGGTGTTTGTGCAGTGGGTGTTTTCTGAAAAACGGCACTATCCCACCGCCATTAAAAATACATCGTTTTTCCCGGGGAATAAAACTGCTAAATGCTAATATGCCCACCCACCGAGCCCGGGTATTATGCAAAACTTCCGTAATACCCGTCCGCTGGTAGTTCGTTGCACCTATACCTTATACGTTCGAGATTTATTTTTCTTCTAGTTATACATGCATGAAAAAGCTCGCGGCTTTCAACGCTTACGAGATTTTGGATTTATTTCTGCTTTGTCTCGTGCTCCAAATTGGATTCGATGTGAGCGTATTTAAATACGTTCGGGCGAGTGTTTTTCGCCGGCGGAGCGAATGTTTCATATTAGAGCGAAAGCCTTTTATGGGGTTGCAATTTCGTTTTATCGCGGTCTCAATCGGAATTTAATGCATGAAAATGTATTATTTAATTTTTATATATATATATATTTTTTTTTTAATCGATGATTTTGATTTATCACTGAAGAAATATACGATGCAGTTGAAAGATGGATGTGATCTCAAAATATTAATTTTAAACTACTTAAAAATAAGTGGTTAAGAAAGGGGAACTTTGTATTGAATCCCATATATTCATATTTTTTGAATTTCTCAACACTTCGATGCTTCACTTAGCATTTACGATTACTTTGGAGGAAATTTTATTAATCAAGAGAGTTATTTCAGCGAATATATGAAACGGTTGTAAAAGATGCGTGTAAATCGTCGTTTTTATTATGAAAAGTTTAACGGCTTTCAATAAAATGTTTCGTCTGAAGTGCGCGATAAAATTTTATCGCTGTCGAGAAATGCACTGCAATCATATTTCAAATTGTTCCAGAATTTCAGACGATCTATTACGTTCCCCGATAAAAATTCAGCGACGAAATTTCAAACGATCGAATCGAAGTCAATTATTATTGATGGCACTGCGGTCACTTGACCTCCGATAAATATTCATATACTTTTCGACGATTGTCGTCCAAATGGCAAACGACATGCATGTTTATATGAAAATTTAAATATCAAAGAACCTTGTACATTTTTTTCAACATCGAATTGGCAATTGAAAGAATTGGATGCCGAAAAGCTTGTTATCGGATAACACCGTCACACTTTCGTATTAATCATCGAGCGTTCGAATTATAAAGTCATTAAGCTTTCAATCCATAATATATAAGCGGGAGATAGAATCAAAATTCACAATTATTATAAATTTCAAACTCATTTCATAAAGAATAAATAAATTATTTTGACTTATTTCTTATTGTGCCGATTATATTATATATGCATTAGTATCATCTTATAATATATGAAATTAAAGTACTTTTAAAAGTAAAGTCATTTTAAATATTATCAAGTATAAATTTAAGTTTATAATACATTTTTTAAGTAAGTTTACGTGAATCATTAATTTATATTATTTTCACGCGTATCTTTATAACTATGGAATTTATTATGAAATTCATTATTTTTCTATAAATTTAATAGCATAAAATAACAAGTTTTGATTCTGTATACCTTTTTACCGTCAATGAATTAGACTGGCACCGTTAAAAAAGACGAAATAATTCATCGCTGAAAGCGGGAACGCGCACGAGGCAATATAATGGCGTCGACACTAAGTCGCGATTCGTTCGATTCGCGACAATTCCCCATCGAAATAAATCGATTCTGGGAAGCGGTAATTGAATTTGCGAATTAAAATGGCCCCCTTTGTGCCCTCGGAAGGTGCAGGGAGGGGAGGTGAAGGGACCGAAGGCTGTGGGGCGAAGTCCCAGGTCTTCGCCCTCGAAGCCCACCTTTGGCTCTTAATGGCGACGTCAATTTAATATTTGACTCGATATGAACCAACTGTACTTCTCAAAACTATACAACGAAGTTGGCTTCTCAGTTTGATTGATTCCATATGAATATTTTGTTACCCGTTAGTTTTCAAGATGCCTTAACATGAAATTGTATTAAAAATATATTGATTATATCGAGTTGTAGTTTCGAGTCTTTGCCAGGGAGGTTATAATGCTTTGCCATGCTCTCGTTGTTATCCTATGAATATTTGAAAACGTTTCGACTCGAGGTTTGAATAGTGTTTACGTTCGTGGAAAAGCACTATACAATCCTTACTGAATCTATTGCATATTTATCGTAGCTTAGTGAATTGAGAAACAACGGCACTCTAGTATATTCGAGATTATTCGCAAGACGTGTGTCGTGTGTTAATTGCGAACAGAAAACGTGAAAATATTACGCGTTTCATAATTACTTTGTGTGCGAAGTCGTGAAATTATAATGCTTTCTGACTATATTCGTTGAATTTCTTATTTGAAAAATATGCGTCGAATATGTTAAAAAGGTATCAAAACAAGGATCGTGTGTTGAAATGTTGTAGATAAATTTTTTCGCTTCTTTGTCGCAGTAAATTATAATTTAAAATGTTCAACGAAAAGATTACGCGCCGGTTGATGCTTATCGTATCCTGTTTAATAATTTATATGGGCTAATATTTTACTGTTACGGCTTGTGCTATAACCATAATTTATAAATATTTATTCAAAAGTTTTTTCATCGACGAAATTGCGGGGAAAGTTTTTAAAAATACACAGGCGTTATGCAAAATTCAAATATTTTCAACATTAACGTATTATTTATGAGGAAATATTTTCTAAATAATATAACACGTTTTGTTCGATTTTTATATGTAATATCAACACAACATTACACAATGTTTTAAAAATAAAATGAATATATTAAAAATTCTTTTTTCCGACTTTCCGAACATTACAAAGCAATGAAGTGTTTTATTGCTTTCAACGAAAGAAATGGTTTTCTCGCACAAAAAGAAGATATATTGAAATCATTAAAAAGCAACGTAATAGCGAAATCGGAGTTATCACACCTTTTCCTCCCCTTCTCGAACATTTTTTTCCAACGCGAAAAAAACAAGAATGAATAAAAAACATCACGTTATAATTTCCTTTCCTTTTTTTCCGACGCCCGTTTCGTTATAAATGCGTATCATACACGCACCGGTAGCGAGCGAGCAACACACCCTTATTTTCGACTCGATTTTCCCGCCCCTTCAACACACAACGACGAAACGAAAGCTCGAATTTATTATTAAAACTTTGATTGCCCACCGTCCCGTCCCACGTCCCATCTCCAGGAGGAACTCCTCGCGAACCGGAGAGCAAAAAATCGCCGATTGTGAAGGGAAGTGGGCGGCCGCCCACCTCTTCCACGATGGAAGGCTCTCGTTGAATGAACCGAAATTGTACGAGGAATTCTCCGCATATTTATGTGGGCGTGTGGATTTGTGCGAAATTTCGCAATTCAGGGGAGAGGCCGCGATCGGTCTGCGTGGGAAACATTCGGTGCGCCAGTCAAATGCGGTCCTTTGAATTTTTCAAGTAAGTTAATTTTACATTAGGTGTTGAGAGTCACTTCTAGGCGCTTCGTTTACTATTGAACTTTATGTAAAAAAAATTTGTGTTATTTTATGTTTGTGTTCAGAATATTATATAATGGGAGGGTTTTGTAGTAAAATGAGAAGTTTTGAATGGAATTTGTGAAATTATAGCTGTGGAAACAAAGTTTATTTATTTATGTAGTTTCCAGCTGTATTAAAATAGAATCGGTATTTCATCACCATAGTAAATTTTATGTAGTTTCTATTCATATAAATTTATACCTATTAGTTAACAAATTATTCATGTTAAACCTATAAATTGACATTTTGCACTCTCGATACTATTATATTTCACAAGTTAACAAATATTATATGTATGCATACTAGTCTTTAAGGCCCATTTTCTCCTTATTATCATATGACAAAGAGGAAAAATGCTCAAAATTTTCATGGTATCATAAAGTCTTACCTGTAAAAGTAACTTCATATACTTCATCACTATACACAGTCATCTACTATCTGCCGATAAATGAAAATTTCTCAAAATACCTCAAAAATACCTCAAAATTTTCTCTTTTTAATTTCGCACACATTTTTCTCTCATTACTCCATCCGAAAACTCCGCCTCCCCGCGAACTTCCATACGACAAAACCCCAGACCGACTTTACATTTTTCCAAATTAAAATTCATCACTCGGCTAAATATAGACACATAACGCTTAATTCACACAAATTTTCGACCTTTGAGATTCAATTGTACGTACGTGGGACCGGAGCTTGTTAATCCTCCAAGCGTGACACTATGCGAATTCATGCGTCGCGTTTCTCGTATGGGAAGAGCTTTCGAATTTCAAACTGATGTGATTATTTCGCGTAAGTTTTCAGCGGTGCATACTCAAACGATTGTGGCTCGACATTAGTGTATGGCGACAGTTAAATTTACTTAATGTAATTAAAGCGTGGTGCTCGTTTCTGAGCGTTATCGCTCCAGTGGCTGATTTGGTTTGTTAATTTTCTAAATGTCAATTGATTATGTTTGGAAAAATTTAATTTTGATGTGTATATCGGATATCTAATTTTATTTGAATCGATTGGTATTAGGTTGCGGAGGTGTTCTTCGGACGATTAAATTTCGTTATATGTCTGTGTTCGTGGAAATACGAGTATCTAATTTGATGAAGATAAAATTTATTGTTTGTTATTTTCGCAGGCTTTATATAGAATGTCTATTTTTTATTCACGAGATTAATTTTTATCGTACTACGTAGCGCGTAGTAGTGCTACGTCGTAGTTTCTCGTATACGATATTGTTTACCTCACGTGCATTTTTTTTTCGCTCGAACATCGCCGCAATGCAGTTTTTGCGAACAAAAACTGTGAAAAACAATGCGAACAATTTTCAGACTGAAATTATCGTCCATAAACGTCTCGTTTACATATCAAAAATTTCACGAGACTATTTTTCACGAGCCGAATAACCAACCACGTTTATTTAGACACAACACCGATAGCAATAATCTCCCCTATTACAATATACTGTGTACATGAAACTATATAATTTCAAAGATATTATGATAACGAAACAAGGGTATATTTTCTAGTTTTATTTTAGTTACAAGTTTATATTGTGAAAAATTTTCAGTCTAATTTGATAATTGATTATACCATTCGAAACTGGGTCATTTTATAATTATCTACATGTTTTTGAAATTCGGCCTATATATTAATCATAATTTTCTTTAGCATATCATAAAAATTAGGTTAAAGGAAAATATAATATTTTAGTATTTAGATCGGGTAACCTTTTATGGTTTTTGGGTCAGGATAATTACTATACAACTAAAACAGACCTAAATCTGCAGCGAGGTTAAAATATATTGAAAAATAAAACTGGTGTGTAATATTAATAAGTACATTAATATTCAAATCATGATAAAAAATTTGTTTATAAACAAGTCATTTTAAATTTATTTCAATCAAATTAATTACCATCGCACTCTTTTAGCGAAAATAGTAGTGAAAAACAAAGTAAAAATATTTTTCACCTAAAAATTTTAAAACAACAATAAAAATAACCACAGGTCGCTTATGATTGATTAAAAACACGATTAAACCAAATAAAAGAATTTACATATGTGTAAAAATTCAATTCGAAAAAAAAAAGGGAAATTTCTACCATACGCCCTTCACATACAACAGTCTCATAATCAGTTTAGATTCCAAGCGTGCCTTGCGATAAACCTTAACGATTTCCTCAGCATGAACACACACACACACCCACGCACACCCACCGAAAATATCATATTTAATTCGTTTCGAGATAAATTCGAAAGTTGCGTCGAGAGGAGACGATCGTTTTCCGAGAGGGGCGGTTAACCTTTGCGGTGCCGTTAAGACGTAGCCCGTAACCCTTTTACTGCCGACGGTTACGTCGTTTATGTGTTTTCTACATGTGCCCTGGATCCGTGTGCTTTCGGAAAGGTTGCGCTAAAAAGGTAATTGCGTGATCATTAAGGCAACGAAGTTTATTGAAAAATAAGTAAATACGGGAGGCGTTGTGCGGGAAATCGAGCTGTTTGGCGAGGGTCAGTTTTTTTCGGATTTTTGTCGTGTTTTGATGTAGGTCGTATTTTTTTGATTGAGTATTGGTTTCGATATAGAATGTTTTATTAGGATTTTTGAGAATTCGTATAGAATAAAAATGTTTCGATGTTCGATTTTCGTAACATATTAGCATAGAGTGGGATGTAACAAGCGGAATATTGGGCTTCTCTTCGATTTTTTACTTATGTATTAATAATTTGAATTTTTTTGTACTTTTTCTTAAAGTAACTATATGCAGTATATATAATTTATTTTTACAGATGAAGCCTTTTTTCACATGTTTTCTCTAATTATTGAAAAAAGAAAAAAAACGTTCAAAGAATTTTTATATTGAAAACAAACCCTCACAATTCTTAAGCCATCTTTATCTATAATATTTTCATATCAAGTTATTTATCATTTAATTTAAATTTAAATATCATAGTTTTTAAGGGTCAATGTGCTCAATATGACTCAATTGGTGACTTAATTTACGAAAAATATATATTTTTAAATCAGTCTATTCAAAATAAATTCTTAGTAAAAATTTAACTTACAAATAAATCACCTTATTCTTCTAGATCTAGATTCTGTTTATTATACAATAATAAAATTGACAATTTTACATTTCTATTGTATACTTTAGAAAAGTCTTCAAATTTTTCCTAATAAAACATTCAATAAACCAACCAAAAAAAAACCAATTTCCAACAAAACATCTATAATATAAACAACCCCCATCAACAACACCGAACTCCCAACAACCCAAAAAAAAATCAGTCAAAAACCAACCATCAAAAATCAACCATCAAAAATCAACCAACAAAAATCAACCATCAAAAATCAACCACCAAAACAATCAACCCCCCCCCACCCCTTCAAAAACACGCGATAATCACCCCTGTACCCTACAGCACAACGACCCTGCGACAATACGTCACGTGCACGTCACGTACGCGCCGTTGTCGCCTTGTCCGGTGCGTAGGAGGGCGGCATGAATGTTTGAATGGGCGGGGGCGGGGCCAGCCGCCTACGAGGGTGTGTGGGCGGCGTAGTAGGTCGCGGGGTGGGGGGAGGGCCCCGGGCACTCAGTCAAGGTCGGCCCATCGACCGGTCGCTGCCGCCCACTCCATTCGTAGCGTTTTTGCACCGTTTTGCATGATGGGTGCGATTGTTTTTGAGGGTGTTTGTTTTTTTTTTTTGAGGTTTGAAATTATATTGGAAGTCGATCGTTTGCCAACTACCAATATAGATATAGAAATTAGCCTTTTGTGCGTTCTGTATCTTCGCCAAGAAGGTCTGGTCGCGGAAAGACATATTTCGTTGGATTTTTCTCGCCTCGGTATTCCGTATGCTCCCCCTGGAAAGCAGTTTCGCGATTGCTTAGTTAAAATTGAATATAGAGTTCCCAATAAATGTAAATGTGGCGTCCGTAGTTTCACCTAGTGTTGCTGGTAGTCCGCGCAGGGCTGCCGAGAGAAATTCCGGGCCCTGGTGTAGAATCGTACGGATGGGCCCCCCCCTCCGTTTTTTTTTTATTAATTCCATAATTTTAAATTTCAAAAAAAAATTCATACGCTTTTAAAATTATTTGAAACATACGTTAAAAATTTGAAACCCATTTTTAGATCATAAAAATCGGGGGCCCTAAGCGGCCACATAGCATGTGTACTGTTAAACCCGTCACTGTTTAAATTTCATATATCTGAGTAACAGATTGAAATAAAATTAAATTAAAAGGCTCAAAATATGTATTATTGTTTTACTTTACACTTATTTAAATATCATTAAACACGATCCGGGCCCTTTCGGAGGCTGGGCCCTGGAACTCTGTACCCCCTAGTACCCCCCTCACGTCAGGCCTAGTGGTACCCAACTAATAATAAGCCGGCTCAGGAAGCTGGCATAGAGTGCGGTGCACATAACAGGCGGAATGGTGGCCTTTCTTTCGTTAAATGGTGGGTGCGATTGTTTTTGATGATGTTTGTTTTTTTTTTAAGGTTTGAAATTATATTGTAAGTTTACCATTTGCTTACTTTCAATATAGTCCTCGTTTCTTCAAAATTCGCCTTTCGTGCGTTCTGTACCAAGAAGGTTTCCTTCGCGGAAAGATAAATATATTTTGTTGGATTTTTCTCGCCTCGGAATTTCGTAAGCCCCCCGGAAAGCAGTTTCGCGATTGCTTAGTTAAAATTAAATGTAGAATTCCCAATAAATGTAAATGTTACGCACGTAGTTTCGCCTAGTGTTGCTGGTACCCAACTAACCTGGCATAGAGTGGGGTGCATGTAACACTGACTTCCTTTCGTTAATTAGTGAGTGCGATTGTTTTTGTTTATTGTTTTTTAATGTTTGAAATTGCAATTGTATGGGGATGTGTGTTTTATTAGATGGGGGTGATGTTTGTGTGCAAATTTTAGAGATTTAAGCGTGCTCTTTTGTGTTCTTGTGTTTTAACCGAGGTTAAAGGAACTTTGAGTTTTACGCTTATTAGGTTCGTTGTGAAGTTTGAAGAGTTGATTATTGCTTTTTGATCAAGTTGTGTGTTGAACGAGCTCTATAATATGTTGCTTAATTGTGTTAATTAGATGCGTTGATGTTTATAATATGAATCATTCTTATTTTATAAAGAAATACTTTACTACATGGTTGCAGCCAAGGGTCAGGGGTAGTGATAATATACATATATCACTCATTCGTGATTTATCTAGATCAATTATTTCAATGCCTTGATTTTATACATTTTATATTTTGAATAAAAAATCAGCATATTTTTATTATTTGGAATTTGCTTAAATATATACAAAGTTGTATTTTGCCCCCCACCCTGAAAAAATTCTGGCTACGACCGTGCTTTACTATATACATATATTAAAGTCGTTTGTAATATTCTGCAAATGTATTTTTTACAAATTTACGTTAATTTGTCTAAAAAAAAAATCAACCATATAAATTTATCAAAGTACAGAAATGTACCACATAAGAAAACTTTAATTACAAAAAAAATTATATTTATATGGATCATCTAATTGATAAAAAAGGGATTAATATAGTGTAGACTAGGCTTAATGAAAACTCCGGTAGTATGACGCGTCGCTTAACCCCTTCCCCATCGCTAGTTTTCCGTCACGCTCGCGCAACACGTGACCGCCGATAGTTCTATCTCTTTCTCGCATGCTAGTACGTTCGTGACGTCACGCGCGTGCATATTGGCGATTCGATTTTCCGACGTAAGCCGGGATCTTTAGATGTTGCTCGAAGTTTCCCGACGTTATGCGTTAACGTTTACGGAATTGCTGATCGTTAACGATTCTTTATCATTCTTTATATGTACATAACGATCACTATACTTGTATACACAATTTTTTATTCATTAAAGTTTTTTAATCAATTATTATTTTAACTTCATATTTTAAAAATTAAGAAAATATTAAATCTATCTATTGAATACGCAAAATATCATGTATTTTTTATATTATTTGAATTACAATCTTTTTATAATATCTGTAGATAATATTCGTTCGATTTCTAAATATTCAATTTCAAATAATAATACAAACTTAGCATTCAACTTGATAATAGGAAACAGTAGGAATCGCAATGCTATTTGTGATTTGCTCTCACGGAATTCCATTGTTTACACAGACTACAATGGCGGCATACAAGTGTAGCATTTCAAAGCGTTTCAGCAACCGAATAACTACTGGGCGTTACGTTATGAATCCATAACCATTATTACGTATTTATAAATTATTCATGCACAACTTAAAGAAACATAAAAGCAAACAATATCTAATCGAAGATAGTCCGAACGATATCCATATACAAACCCACCTTGACCCGCGAAAGGTCAACGTGTTGATCGCACACACATACAAACAGACGTATCGATCTCGATTTTTCCCCACTTTTGTTTTCGCCGCTTAATTAATCAATATCGTAAAAGTTTACCGGCCTTAGAAGGTCGATCTGTTGAACTTTAAAGGTGATCGATTACGGAAAGTTTGACAAGTTTCTTTTCGGCGATTACGTGGAACAATCGGATTACGCGTACGCTTTTCCAATGACGTTTGATTTTCCACGTCGACCTCGCCTTTATTACCCATCGACGTTCTATTTTTCCGATGAGGGGATGGAAGAACGACCCTGACCTCGTGGGGAGTAGATAGGGGTTTTCTCTCCGGTTCGGAACACGGCTTTTCCGTTAAATAATTCAAAACCTTTGCGAAACGTGAAAGGAAGCGAAAATACAAACATTCATTATTACGAGTCTCATACGTCAGAGTGATCTTTCACCTTTGCGCAGTATTTTTCTTCGGAGTCTCTTTCAACAATTGCACTGTGCATATGTTTTTTTTAGGTACGTATGAAAAATGCGGGTTATTTCCGACGTGCTTCGAGGAACTGGTGATTAGAATGTTTTCCGTGAATTTTACATGTGCTGCTTTTTCAATGCGTCAAAATATTAAAATTTTACGAGGGAACAATTTATTAATATCGGCCGAGTTACATTGTACCAAGATTGTACTTTTAAAAGTGCTATTATTCCGATGAAAGTTTCTCGAATTGGAATATTTAAACTATATTGCTTTTTTAATGGTTCACTAACTTTATTGTTATCTTTATATTATATTATATATGCACATTTATGTTTTTTTAGTCCAATAAAAATAATTAAAACATTTTAGTGTATTATCAAAATAACCATTCAAAAAGTTTGAGTTTTCACACAAGTGATTATGAACTGGAGATTAGGATCGGTGTTCTAGCTAAACGCAATTAAAATATTTATTTAAATTACAGCAATTTTTGTAATTACGTTTCAAGAGTCAGTAAAACTAAAATTGCACATTATTTATATTATATTTTATGGATACGTTATAAAACTAAATTTATTTTCATACCAATCATGGTTGTAAAATTATATCATTATTATTCTGTCCATGGTCGATTATCGCATTGTATTATGTATTGCTTTTGGTTAATTTTAATTAAAACTTCGCAATTCTATTATTAAAAAAATTGACATATTCATCATCAATCAACTATTTGAAATTAATTTATAATTTACAATACGAAATCCACAGTTTCGAATCCGCTGAAAATCCAAGTTGACCCCGTCGACCCGTTTACCTTTACACGTAGCGCGAAGGCTATCCCGGTCGCGCTCTGACCCGTTTCCAATTCTGATTCTGCACATTTACCACACAAACAGTCGACACCGTAGGACATTTAAACACCCCGACATTGTCCTAGGACTCTCGCTCATAATTCACGCGAATTTCGACTCCGCTTCCCTTCCAACTAATTAAAACCCGCAGCGGGATTAGCGCGGATTTTGGCCCCGGATCTAATTTATAGTTCGCACTATATAAAGGTCCTCGGAGGGCTCATAATAGATTCGTCGCGGCTAATTTCGGAAAATCGCATATCTTTCCCGCCTCGTTAGCCGGGCTTTTGTGCCATCCGAAAATAATGGATTCAAAAGAGGCTCCGTTCGTCTTTTTCAGCCGCGGTGTGGGGTCGGGTGGGATTCGTATGTTGTCGTCACGCGAGCTGTAAATTTATATTTCATGCGCCGCGCAACGTGGAAGTGGAATGAATAAAAAAATATGTGTGCGAA
This sequence comes from Hydropsyche tenuis, assembly GCA_009617725.1. Classification (NCBI taxonomy): domain Eukaryota; kingdom Metazoa; phylum Arthropoda; class Insecta; order Trichoptera; family Hydropsychidae; genus Hydropsyche; species Hydropsyche tenuis. Next base: position 1,235,471 of record VTON01000021.1, on the reverse strand, counting down.
ACGAAAATTGTATGGAAGCATTATGGTGGTGATCCGAACGCGATGGTGTGCCCGAATAACCGGGCGGCTAATGTCGGAGGCTTTTGCGCCGTGTGGAAAATTTGTCGTATTGTGCCCGGTGGAAATTTTCGATTCGCTAATTTTCGTAATAGTGCCGCAATTACGTGATTAAATTTCATGGCCGGACCTGTTTTTGTAATTGAAAATAATATGTAATAAGAATAATATTCGATATTCTAAAATCGAACGTTAGTTTGTTTTGAAAATGGTTTATTTTTAGTGCAAAATAAATATCGGGGATTTATTATTTAAAAGCGAGCGATTTTTCATGTACGAAATGTAAAGCACTTGTTATTTTTCATGTATAGAAACAATGTACATTAACATTAAAAATACCTCGTAAAATCTAAAATTCTATTCATTCCCTGTTTTCAGAAATACATATTAATGCGTACCAAGGAAAAATCGTTAAAGTACTACACTAGCGTTTAATCGTTCGGTTTCTAAATTAAAAAAAAGGTAGCACAATTGCCCGGGAAATAAACACGACATTTTTATAAGGAGCTCACGCAACGTCACGCACGTACAACTATTACTGGAAAGAAAAAAAAGTATGAGGAAGGAGTCAGGGTGTACCAGGTCAGGTCCCGGGACCCTGAGCCACTTTTATATCGAACTGGAGTTACAAAAAAATAAGAAAATTCGCATTATTTACGGCCAAATTTACCTAGCGTGCCTAGTCCGAAGAAAATATAAGAAAATTTCACGAACTCGACGCGAATTTTCCACCGCGAAAAATTATCGAACGGTAACCCTTTCGTGGCCCGAAACGACTGTTGTTATTGTATTTTTCTTGTTCCGAAGAAGAAAACTCGAGTCTTATCTCATCGTAACGCGGGTCGTAAATTAAATTTTATTGTGTGCGTTATGACTTCGCAGACCGACCGTGTATATCACGTTTATTATTATAACACCGTTATAGTTGTGTATTGTATTATGCAAAGCCTTGTAGGGTGGAAACCGCTTAAATAATTAATTTGTAATTCGATAAGAATCGTAACGAAGCGCGTATTAAGACGAAACGTGTCCAACACCGCACCAATTCCACGAGGAAAATTGCCACCGCGAAAACACCATAGAATCTTTCCCGATGTCGAACCGACATAGAGTGCTGTTTCGCACGCGAATTTCACCACTTAAAAAATTAAAGCGTTTTTTGTCCGACCGTCCGTTTCGTGTCGTGCTATATTATGTATTCTAATCGACAAATAAATTTGCGTCTGATGTATTTTTAATTGCCGCATCAAAAGGTTCGAACTTCGTATGTTGGCAAAATTTTAATAACCTCCATAAAACACTCAATTATAGCATTACCACGTGTTTGCACGGAACGTTTTTCTAAACATATACGATACAAAACATTTTGTCCTCTAAAATGCGATCTCTTTTGTGGAACATTGCCGATAAGCGCATACGATGCATGTGGCGGCCACCTCGTTTCATAATTGATTGAGCACTCTGTCATTGTGTCGGATATAGAACAGAGGACGACAAAGCATGAGGAATTTTCAGAAAAATCGATCCCGACAATAAACTGGGACAGCTCTGTCACGGAATCGCTTTCGTGGTATTAACGAAGGTCGGCTTAGCAATCGGACATGTATCCTTCATAATCGATGAAATATGGTGTCGATAAAAAGATTACGACGCTCATTATATAATGCTTCTGAATAAAAAGGCTTTCGTCTATTCATCCGATTTACGACATCGCGTTTTTACGCTACGAGCCCCGCATTAAAACAATATTTATCGCCTATTTGTATTTTTTTTATTATTGAAAAATACGCTCGAAAGATAAAGCCGTGTATATAGCGTCGTATTTTATGAAAATGCGATTTTTATATCGTGAACGGTGCTTTTTTAACGATCGCCTGACGAAAGATTTTATTGCAATGGAACGTTACGTTTTTCAGTCGAGAGTTTCGCCCTTTTAATGTGATGTTTAGATGAAAATTCGAGCGTCTCTCAAAGGAAAATAATTTCACGATATTCGAAGATGAGATCGGGATGCGAAGCCTTCGGAAAACTTTGGCGTATCGATGAAATAAAATTGAAGGGTTTTATTTCACGCTGAAGAATCAATTTCCCGAAAAGAAAGTTCAAAAGGTCGACGTAACGTGGTCTAGAAAGTTCAAAGAGTTAATTAAGATAATTGTTGCTCAAATTGATATGGCTCAACTTTCATTACGTTGATGTCGTTAAATTAATTTGTCGATCTATCGACCGTTACTCGGTGTAACTTCGTTCAGTTAAATTACACCAGTTTTATGGAACTTCACTAAATTTCGAAGGAAATCCTTTAAATTTCGCAGATTAAAAACGATCTTAATCTTCAATAAAACTTTATTTTCATACAACTTTTTTGTAGACACAATATAATAGATCAGACCACCAACATTTGTACGGTTAATATTTCTCAGTCATTTTTTTCATCTCTCGCGTAAGGGAGCGTGACGCGAATCGAAAAACTTTATCGAATAATTTATGGCGTCGCTGAAAAAGCGAAATAAATTTCATATATATGTGACACATAACCGACGAGGTAACCCTCGCGTTACGGGCTAGATTGTCTGTCATCCCGGGACAAATAACGCGATACGAATATAAAAAATTTTGCTTTTATCGGCCGGATCATAAAACTCGCTTCCGAAATTGGTAACAGGATGCATCCTGGAGGATGCAGACGAAGGAAACGAGAAGCCTCGTCCAGATAAGATCGTTGCTCGTAAATCATAGAAGGCCTGGTGGTTTGACCCGCTTTTATTGGTCGGAGGCCGACTTCGACCCCAATAACCAAGATGGAGAATTCGTACGTATGGAGGCCCCTCACGCGAAGCTATAAATTAATAATTTATTATTAGAACTCTCTTTTCTTTTCTGTGCGTATAAATAAAAAGAAAGAGTTCCGTTGTGTCTGCGATTGCTTGGTTCACGTGCAACATGTAGTGCTATAAACATGAGCGTGTCTTAAGATTTTCAAGAATAATGTTACTAATAAATACGATATTAAGTTAATGCAAATCTTACAAACTGGGTTATGAGTTTCGGAAAACTATGCACTTTGATTTCACGGTAATTGTGTTAATATTTTCATTGAACTAACTCAGGGATTACAATTTTTGCGATTTCAATTAATTTTAATATAAAATATATTATTTAATGCAACACGGACTGACAAATGAAAACGATGAAATATTTCAAAAGAAATATTACGAAATAAAGTCAACCGTTGCGGCATTTATTACGGCATTATCCGGTTAAATAAAACTCAATCAATATTATCATAATATATTCTTCTTTGAATTCGTACGCGCTTTAGCGAACACAAAAAAATCTATTTAGGAATGTCTTTGATCTCCGGCAAGGTTTCCTTTTGATGTCTGCCTCGACATGATATTTTCTTAGGTCGTCCACTTGCGCCCGTTTTTCACAAAAAAAAAAAAAAAGTTGGTCCGATCGGTTCTCTTTGATAAAGCTGGGTCGGGCCCTAATTACGAAGCAGACATCCTCGGCATTGGGGACAGCTCCGGGCTAAAGGGACCCAGTCCCAAGGAGCAAAATGAGCCTGTATAGTAATTGTGATAAATTGCCTACAGCACAAAGACGAACAAACAGGCTTACTCGGTCCGATAATCGATCGCCGTCCTCGGTCCTCATTATTGTCGTCGTAATGGAGTTGCATAGTGCTGGATATAAAAAAGGTCCGACAGGGTAAATTGGAATCAAATAGGTGAGTTTTCAGCGACAAGCGTGTTATTTTACAGTGGCGTTGTGTCTAACTTAGATTGCGAAAGTTCGCTCCAATCCGCATGGGGTCGATGTCACTTTGTAACCGTGGATATAATTTAAAACGAATCATTCTCAGAATAATCCTACGCAATATTATATATTAGATACGTATTTTTCCATTAAAATATAATGAAGTGATATATTTTTAGAAAGTATATTATTTCTAGTCGTGGGTGGTTTTCGACGTGAGCTTTTCCGGACGTCGCGCTGCATTGTGGGAAATCTCGCGGTGGTTTGCGATGCGCAAAAGAACGAATCGCATAGCGAGAGGCAATTCGGAATGAAAATTGCTTTCCACCAGCCGTTTCAATCCTCTGGAACGCTTTCGGTCGATGAACCCGTGCTTGGAAAATATCCTTGTGCGATTTTCGCGGAGTCGAGGAGTGAACGCGTCAGAGGAAAAAAATGATAAATAAAAAGGCTGGGCGAAAAAAAATGTTATAAATATATTTGTACGTATTTTATGTGGGAAAGGGTTAGGTGGCTTCTTTCCTTTCAAGCTTGTTTGTGTAAGCGGATGGATATGTTAACGTGGACGTGGAAGAAAAACAATGGAAAATTTCTTCGTTTTAATGTATGGTATAAAAAGCTTTTTACAAAATTATATTTGCATGTTTATGATTTTAATTTTAAATTTGACTTAATTTAATGTCGTATTTATCAAAAACTATAAACAAATGACGTATTTTCAACCATTATGAGAAAACGTAGAATGATATAAAATTACACTCGAGAAACTCGCATACGAGACTCATATTTTACTGCACAATAAAACACATCCTGGAGTATTACACATCTGAATATTTATTCCGAGCGTAAGAAACACTCAAATTTCATTCACTCGCGTAACAATTTATTACCACAATCCACAATTCAAAACCGACATATATGAAACGCGATACTTCCCCATTAGATAATCCAAAGGGCATTCATCGTACACACCGTTTACCGGCAACACGAAAAATATCCATCTCGAGAGCTATAGGGCGTGGGCCGAGGGGTTCCCACCGTTCGGAAAAACTCTCAAAAAACGCGAATAATCCTTTGGAAGGTCCCCAACCCCTGCGGCTAGGATATCTTCCCTTATAAATATAAAAAACGGGAAAGGGACGAGCGGGAATAAACATCGCTCGGCCTAATGCGGCTCGACTTTTATCATTCCGCACCCACTCGAAGGACGGAAACGAAACGTATCGTTTCGCCACAACGAGGATAAATTTTCACTGACGTCCACGTTTAACACCGTCACGTCGTTTTTATTGGTAGAGGTCCACATTTGATGCTCGAATATTGCTCGGAGTGCTTTCGGCTATGGTTTTCATCTTCCGGTTCTGTTGTCGTACTCGGAATTTCGTATGATTGTGATATTCTGTGTTCAATATACCCTTCAACGTCGGATCTTTTTATTTTCATTTATATAGGGTTTCATCTAAAAAATCATATTTCATTTTGTTTATGCGATGAAAAGTTTGGTTCATAATTTAGTACCAATAAAAAATTGATGGAATTGAGTAATCAAAAATATATATGATATATTATGTATATATTATATATATATATAAAACTCCGAAGCGAGTCTGCAGTGTAACAAAGAAAAAGAACGAAATTCCAAAATAACAAGATCAACTCAGCATTCGAACGCCGCTTATCAAATCACCCGATTTCGTATTCGAAAAACGGAGAGGCAAAAAAGCGAACGAGATGCAACCGCATGATTGTTATGAAAGCTCGTGCTCTTCGGCAAACTTTCCACGAGATATCCTTAAACGGGATCACCGGGATAGACAAATAAAACTTCGTCCGCAATCTTCACATTTCGCCCACACATTCTCGTACGTGTGTGTTGAATACGGTCCCACCTATACGTATGTTCACATAAAAAGAGAGTCGGGACATTTTCTGGTGCATGTGGGGGACGAAATTTCCCCAAAGGGGCAGAGTGAGATTCACCGCCCCCAATCTGGGTCAAAAAAGAAAAGTCGATGAGCTCTTACACCCTCCGGGTGTATAGATATGTCCCCTGTCTGAATGCGAGCTTGCTCAAATTGATGGCATGATACCCGTGTTTTCAATATTAAATGTATCCGATATCGACGCATTTGCTTCTGAATAAGAATCGATGTTATTTGAAATTTACTTATATCATGTATTCGAACTATAATGCTTTTGATTCAGGAAAATTAATTTTCATTTGGTAAAAATTCTAATATTTTATCGTGAGCACTTGTAAAAAGTTCTTCAGGGATGTCGAGTGCAGTGACCGCAGAATCACCGCCCTCAACTTTTTTTCCTTTTCGGTATCTTGACAAGAGAGAAAGTAAGGCAAAGATAGAGGTGTTGGCGGAGCAAAAGTATCTTTTTCTCTCTTCACTTTTTACGATTTTGTGTTCCCAAAGGCGCTGCTTCGCGAGCTAGCGATAAGAATTTGCAGTCGAGATATTTTGCAGTGACGTATTTCGCACCGCGGAACACAAACGTTCGAGAAATCGAAATGTGTATACGTTGGATACTGGCAAAAATGATGAAAAAGGGTGGAAAAGTATAAATCCATACGATAAGAGACACCATTGTGGATCGAATGTGACTTTCGACAAATCTGGTTTTGTTTTGTATTCGGTTATATTTTACATTCAGAGACAATACGATTTTCCGTGAAAAATCCACCTCGTATTTTTTGTACAACGTCTGAAGTTAAAATATATATTTTTTTAAATACGAAATGATCCAATTAATTAAAATTTTCCATCACTATATAGAATTAAGTTCAGGTGCATTTTTCTTAATTTAATATAATCAGCTAAGAATATTTCAATTTTACAAAATTAATCAGAACACAAATAGCTAATTATGATTAACTATCGATATTAAAATTACACTAAATTTCGATAATTTTCAATTTTGTAATGAATAACTAAATATAAACTCTACAACTTACATTATTTAATGTAATTTGAATACCTAAGCATGTTTACACAGCGATAGACCGGCGCCGGCGGAAATGCAACACCAACTTGCAAATTCCACTTGCTCGTTCCGCTCCAGGCGATTTCTCGTCTTTCAGCTGATTCAGAAGGCCACCGTTCGATTCCGAATCAACAAATCTTGCTGATTGTGTATAATGATGGTGATGACGTCCACGAGGGCTGAAAAGTTCTATCGTCCCTATGCAACCGGCCTCATTTCGTATTCGCGACGCGGCGTTCATTTTCATTTACCGACGTGCTATGTTCCTTTTCAGTGGCGTTTTATTTGAATCATGGTCTGATATCATTTTTGAGGATGCTGGCTTTTCGCGTTTCCGATTTTCCACTTTTCCGCTCTGGAAAAGTTGGCGGATCTGGTTCGCGTGCCTCTCCGAAGTCGCTACAGCGTTGTTATTTTCAATTTTTTCACGTTTTCTTTTTCAGTTTTATTTTTCAAGGCAAGGTTGTTTCTCGCATTAGTTATGCGCATGTTATTTCGCAGTGTTGCATTTGATATGCAATTCTTACGTACGAATGAAACAAGTCATACATACTTGTATATACTATACTTTGTACGATTCAAACTAAAAAAAAAATTTTCTTCATAATTGTATCTCATATTTGAATATTTAAAAAAAAACATATAGTTTTTACATTATAATGAATTTTATTATAAAAATTTTCAATAGAAAAAATGTCTTTATATAAGTTTGTATCAAAACGCATCGTTTTTGAATTAAAATAATGGATAAATTCATGGAAACTTCAAGAGCAATTCCCAAGTTTATATAAGTATTCAAATGTAATAAATATACCGAAATGTACAATAATCGTTTCATTTTATATAAAAGCAACGAAACGAGTACAAATAAACGCAAAATTTAGACAACGCTCCCCATTGTTCGGTTCCAAGACGGTTCGAGGGTGCGGCTGAGTCCAATTTCGCAAATTTCTCGCCAATTTCAACATCCCTTTTGTCTACTGACGACAGTAACACGAAGACGACGGCGCTCTCGCCGTCCTCGCAGTGTTTACCATCTTTGAATTCGAGGCGAAAACCTTAAGCTTTGTTGTCATTGTTACCTTTGTGGCGTTATCCGACCGAAGACACAAAGAGCGGCCGCTGAAAAAACCCTCGTTACTCCGGCCGACAAAGAAATCCCCGATAATAACACACACCGATAGACGCTCATAATAAATTTTCGATGGCAATTAATCGCTGTGTTGTTAATTGCCGTCAGAAGCGGTTTGTGTGGTGAGTTTCTCTCCTTTGACTCCCGCGTGCATCGTTAATGCATTCTTAGTTTTGATAGTTTGTTGCAAATGCTCCTCGTGTTTGTTGGATGTGCATACTAAACTGCCTCTAGTGTGGTGGAAGTTTGCATGGAAGGCTCTAATGTGTGGTTCGATTGTGAAGTCGGGGTATGTGCTAAATATGGAGAGCGTTTGTATTTTTTTGAAGTTTACATGTATTCGCATTATCAAGATTTTCATAGGCTTTCCTGAAAAAAAAGAAGTATGACATGTTAAATTATAGTTTGATCGAATCGTTTGATTCTATATTAAGAACATGCAGGTTTTGATAAATAATATAATCACAAAATAATTTCTGAATAATGACGTTAAGTGGTAGTTACCATTTAATTACATATTTTAATTTATAACAGTTTTTTGTGTTGTTATATCTTTACCCTAAAAATTCACGCGATATTTGATGCGAAGTGCCCATTTATTATGGCTATCTTGATTTTTCAAGATAATTTTCATACGCGACGAAAAAAAAATAATGCCAGAGTAACATCAAGAATCGTTATTCATTTTTTCATCAGCCTTGACTATATTCGAACTTTCAACCTTCCACCCAGCGAGCCGTGTTTGTAGCAATGCCTTGCGGTACATTGTATTTTATATTTTTAATTATGTGTGTCTTTTGTAATGCGAACTATTTATTACGTGCCACTAATTGCTTATTGTTTTTTTTGACGTCCATAATGAATAAATTATAGTTCGTTAAAGAATCCAAACGGCAAAAGTTCGCGTTGGAAATTTATATAATGCTGAAATAAATTTGCTCGGTTTCGTGCGAAACAAACGGTGGCAATTTTTGTTTACGCTGAATTGTGGCTTGAATTAATTTTTACAAGACTCGTAGAGCGAAAAAACTCAATTATTTTCTCGAAATGATTAAGTTTTATCTGCGGTTCTATGTGAAAATTAAGTTTTTTGTTGTGTTAAAATTCTAGAGCTTCGTGCTTAAATTAAACGTCTTTATCCGAAGCTTTTATGTCGGTAGTATATTTTTCGCGTAAAGAACGCAATAAAATCGTATTCGCGAACACGTGAAGTATAGTAAATCGACTATAATAAAATTTATGTTCAGATTTAATTATCTCTATAGTTTTTTTTTCAATTTTAACTATACTACCCGTGTCTTTTATTTCAGAACTAATTAATCATCTTTGAAGTCTTTATACATTTTCATGAAATACAGATACGTTTTGTGCAGAATCTGTAATTACTTTAGAACGTACTAGAATTATTTACTGAATATCTTAAGTATACATTTCCATTCCGACATACAATTTTCAAAGTCGAACAAATTTACATTAGATTCAACTTATATCGAACGAATTTAATTCGAATTGTCTATAAAGTTTTCCCGCCTTAATGACGAGCCATTTATTATTAGCCGATCAAACTTAATGTGATTTTCAAGCAATATACTCGTACACCCCCCAACACCCACACCGAGGCATTTTGAAAGTAAATTCGAAGTTTATTACGTCTCAAAGAATAACTTTTTTAATTTAAAAACAATAGTGAAACCAAGTTCATCTCTTGGATGCGTTTGTAATGTTCAAAAGTTTCCACGGAATACAATCGCAGTCAACTAACTATGAAAGCATGTTCTTCTAATTCCACATTAGTACCACACACGAGCATGCGAACAAATATGAAACTTTACACTACGCTGGTATAACGCGGTCGAACGTCGACAAACTAGCACAACACATATCTGAAACTGTACAAAACGATATACAAGTACGTTTTCGCAAGTAGGAAAACCTCCCCGGGCTACAACTTCGAACCTGCGAATGCTGTTTTGCTGTGTGAATGTTGTGCGTTTGTCGCGCGTTCGCAGAATAAGTGGCACATTTCAATATTTTTTTATTTCGAAATTGTCGGCTGTGATATCGGTTTTTTGTTTTTGTATTGGTTAGTTTATGATAAGTATTTTATTTTATATTAGTAATAAATTGATTTTGTTGAGCGCTTGAGGCGTTTGAAAATTTTTGATATGGTAAAGTTGTATTTGAATGTTTCACAACTCGAAAATATATAATAATATCATTAGTGAAGTAAGAATAAATTTTAAAAAATATTTATGGTCAAAATAACAATTCCTAATGGCTGTTTATTAATTTCAAAATAACATTTATGGCTTGTTGAGAGATGTTATTCAGATAAGAAATTTAGAAAAAATTTCTTGAGAAAAATTTATATATTTTTAAACTTTATTTGAGTTCCTTATATAACTAAAACGCCATTATTTAGATAAATGTGTGTTTAGCTTTTCAGCAAACATGTGTTACAGTGATGAAACGGTGCCTCAAGCATACAAAAAATATTATCACAGCAGATTTATTATAAATAAAATTTCCATATATAATTGAAAATTTAATAAAACGACAAAGAAAAAATAGAATAAGTGAATTTTTTTAAAGAGTTATACAAAATTACTTACAGATATTATTCTCGTTGTCAACATACAATATTATACAAAAATTTAATAAAGACCTATTGCGACTTAATACAAACATAATTTTGAATTTTAAATCATAACTTCTAAAAGACCTTTATATTATATCTTCCGCAGTACCTTCATTTATCGAGTTGTGTCACTTTTCTGATAGAGGTGCGATTCATATAATACAAACCCGAGAAATTCCGTACGTGACATTTGAGTCTGTTAAGACCCGGAGGCTTTCTGCGATCGAACCTGTAACAATTCTGCACGACCGATAAGGTCGAACGACTCTTTCCACCACAGAAAAGCTCGTTGTCGACTTCTTTTTTTACCATTGTCACACGTTAACTTAAATTACCCGATTAAAAGTTTGCTTGCGAAAACGCGAAGGTCGCAACTTCCCATTTCGTGCGCATCGAACTATGGAGAAATGATCTGTTCGATAATGAATAATCTCGTGTTTGTATTAATTTGTATAGGTTCGATTGTTAAATACTATCGGTTTTCGGGAGACATAGTTTCGTTGCTATTTTCGGTTGGCTGTTGGAGTGAAAGCATTGTGCTATTGATAGGTACTAGTTGGGTGGTTAAGTTACGGATCCTCGAAAAGGATACTCTTCAGTCTGTATAGTGTGGGGAGTTTGTTTGCTGTGCGATTTGCTCCGGGACTGAATTGCGGTAAGTTGAAATCCTTTCTAGTTTTGTGTACAAAAGTCTTTTATATATCGGTTGATACAAAATTGGTCGAATTCTTACATTTTTACTTGAACATTAATGTAAAACCATTTATCTATATTATAATGAGAATTCCACTTTGGTTTTTCTCATTTGCAAGTTGAATGAATTATTTAAATGTAATTTTAAAAGATACCATTCAAGGTAACCGAATTTAAATACAACCTTCATAAATCCAACAAAATGTTAACAAGTATATATATTTTTTTCAATAAATCGATGATCTTTTTCAACGTTTTATCCTTGTCTAAATCGGATAAATATATAAATTTGATTTTTCAGCATTGATCATAGAAGTTAAATGACACATGATCATATGGATAGGTAACTAGAAAATATGGCTAAAGATGATGTAGTATTTAAATTCTAAAAAATTTCATATAATATTTTGTTTATCATTATATATTGAAGTATCAAAAATATCTTATTATATAAAAATTTAAAATGACGATAGTAACAATAAGATTGAATCGAACATTTGACATCTAAAAATAAATCACACATATAATCCTCCGATGGAAACTTCACCATCTTAAGAACATCCTGTAGCACGTCCGTTCGAAGACATATGTACACACACACACACATCACAGGATGTAGTAACAGTCGGCCAAAAGTGCATCAACGGGATTCCAAATGAAGTTTGACTGCAAAACACGCCTTGAATGCATTATGCACTGCTGCAAACGAACGGATCTCCCGGGAAATGATTCGCATTTGCATGCACGCGCGCCATACTTTCTCCCGTGTGGTATGCGACAAGAATCAACTCGTTAAATGAAAGCCTTCTACACTCTTTTACTCTTGTATCTTTAAAAAGGTCTTAATTAGTACGCGGTTTGAATAAAATTAATTATAATGCTGGTCAAATGACGGTTTGAGTGCAGAGTATGGTTCTGATATGAAAAAAATCGATCCCGTAATTTCGATGCATATTATAGGTGAATTCGGGTCACTTTATAAATAAATTAGGTTATGTAACTTATAGGTATATTATACCAAAATCGATTCATTGAAATATTTTTCGTAATCTTCATCTAACATTGCTAATTTCGAATCGAATCGACCCAATAACACCGGAGCGCTTATAACAAAACGAAACGTCGGATTTCCTCCCTCGTAATGTATCGACTATGGGACAAATTACTCCATTATATCAGCAGCTTCTCGAAAAGCTTTAAAATCGCGGGCGACGAACGAACGATCGCCAATAAAAGCCTCGGATGCCTTAACACCTCGCGCTCGTATCGTAAAACAATTCCAGTCCTTTGGGCGGTTAACTCGAAGGCATTTTTTTTTTCGTTCGCCTTAACGACCCCGCCATAACGGAGGCAGTATTATTATTTCAGCGTTAGCGCGTGTATTCTTTTTTTTCACGAGTGAGCTGGATGGCTATGCAAATGAGCTTTTTCCGTGTGTGGCGTATAAACGCGGCGAGATCAGAAAATTCTCGGATTAGCGTGCGAATGAAGATAATTATTTTTTATTCATATTTCAGCTAGTAAAAATCTGTTATTAGATTGAATCAAATGTAATGGTATGGCCTGTTAAAAATGATTTATTATTAATATATTGTATTCGAATGTATCAGTGATTTAAATATTCACAACATACAACTGAAAAAAGTGGAACATAAACGACCGAATTCGATTTTTCACGTATTTCCTCGTATCAAAAACAAGCAAAGTCGACAACTTTTGTGCTAGCTCATTTATATAATGGGCGCACCATAAAAAAAAAGTCGAAACGTCTGTATTTTCGCTGCTCATATTCACACGTCGGATACTAAACATTTTGAACACGTATAATTTTCAAACGTTTCGATATCGAAAAGGGCGAGCGCGTGTCGTAAATTATCGGCGTTTTTTCGCATTCGATCACTGCGTGCGAATTTTCGCGTTTATCTCAGACACGTCTGAAGTTCTCAAGTCCTCGTCCAAGGACTCGTCAAGGACATTCGAAGTGTGGTCTGGATAAACTGGGAAAAGTTATTTCGTTTACGGTCCGTTGAACTGTTGAATATTTCGTGATTTATTCACGGGATTGCCGCTAATGAATCGCTCCTGGCGCGAATTGCGAAATGGCCGCGATTAAAGTTGCACGTGCAAAATTTATTAGTAGATGTTTTTTTCAAAATGTTATGGATATATGTCACGGTTCTAAATAAGATATAAGTTGCACGAAACTATCCTTTTAATATTTGTCGTGTCAATAAAGTAGATGAGATTCGATGGGGGTGCGAAATACGAGCGAATAGGACAAATACGTTCGGAGAAAACGAAATGTGTTTATTTTTTTACAGAGAGGTTTTTTATTCGATTCTTATATACATATTTCGAACGTTTTTAAGTGTAACTTATATAATAAGCGAATACAATATTATATGATTTATTTTTTTAGATACCGTATCTGAAATCGTCGTTTATCATTGTCATAAGCAATTCAAAGTTTTATTTGCATTAGCTTATAAATAATGTATCATTTCGTGAAAATATATTTGAATAAAACATGATTCAGAACTAAAAAATAAATTCATTAAGCAAACAATATAAAATTCCTCCAAAAGAGCAACCATTATGTTAATTTCGGAGTTATAGCATATAATCTATACATTCGACAATAAAACAACATTATTTACGCGTAGTACAAAATAAAACGATTTTATGCGAACTTTATAGGCCCTACAGCACTAATCTCATACGGAAAGCTTAAGGACTCAAAATTTCCACATGGCTCGTTTAACGACCCTGCAAAATTATTCGCTCGCGGCGGCCGATAAGATAAAGGAAGGCTTTATTGATGTTGCGACCCCTTGAACTTTTAGGACGAGGAAATTTTCCGAATATCGAATCCGAAAAAGTCGTCGGTGAACTTTAACGAACCACTTGCCGATGTGATTTTAATAAAGCCTTAATCAAGGCCGGTGGGTGACTAATTTTTAACGGTGGAAGCTGGTCACCCTCATCAAATGGTTTTTCCGAGCTTGACAGTTTCCCCCCCATACCCTTTCCTAAGTGCGGTCGAATTTTCCGAGTTAAGTTTTCTGGGTCGATATAAATGAATGATGTTATACCGAAACTCGCAATTTGTATTTATATTTTTTTCTAAAATCAATTTAAAAATAAACAGAGATCGTTTGTAATATGCTTTGGTGACACTTTTGAATTTATATTCTTTTTCGAAAATTTTTCGAATTTTCTTGTTTCAGTTTTCTGGGTTTGACCATGACTCGACTGTCTGTTTCGCTCTTAATTGATTTGACGAGCCTCGTCTGCATGCAAAAGGTCGATTTGACATCATATCATAGTATATTCAATTTTCCGAACCGAAGTTAAATTTAAAATCGTAACTTAATCTAGATGCTGATTTTTTTTTATTTTTAAAAATGAACGACAATTTGAAACATTTTAGAGTTTGTTATCGAATTGAATTCTTTAATGAACGCTTAACAACAGTACAATGAATTTTTTTAAATAAAATATTTTTCACCACACAGTAAATAAATATTATCAAAAACCACACACCCACGCACCATCAATCAACAAATCTATAATTTATCAGTACACATACATACGTCAACTTCCGGTCTGGGGCATGTTTTACTCCCATTTGATGTTTTCCATGTCCCGAAATAATATGATTACGAGGCAGCTTTTCATTTGACCCGTCTCCGAAAGCGAACGTGAACTCAAAGGCAGCCCACCACGGAAATCCCGGGACGGGACGGGACGTACCCCATTTAGCCGAAGATTAATTAATCTCGGGACCTCCCGTCCACCCACTCGTTGAAAAGTTCGCTTCTGCCTCTCCTTTGCAGTCTCTCTGCTATAATTGGTGAGGTGTGCGCCTTCGGAATTAAGAGTTGGCCTGTGGAGGGGTTCCGGAGTGCATCTTTATTTCTGAGGTTCTATTGTTTTCGTTTGGGTTATTCAATGAATAAGTTGAGATATATTTTATGTGTGTTCAGTTTTTTTTATGTATTTATAAATTGTGTTATCGATAAAAGGTGTAATTTCTTGTTAAATCATCAAATTTAATGTTAAGTGATATTTTGGAAAAACTTATTGTTAAACACGTGTCAATTAATTTTGCTCGATTTTTCGTAGTCTTTGATTAATCTTGTGGCTCGATAACTGAAAAAATGTGCTTTTTTTTATACCTTCAATCTTACAAAACCTAGAAACCTTATAATATTATAATTATCGTGCTAATTCTCGTCGGTTATTGAAGTGAAATAAAATTTGGTGCGATTAGTGGATGGATGTGATTATTTATCGTTGGTCTGGTTATAAGATAATTTTGTAAAAAATGTTTTAACCTTCAGCTTATCATTTCGTAAAGGGCACAAGCGATAGAAAAAAAACTTTTTATTGAAATTTTTTATGATATTGGAAAATTCTTGTTTCTACTATGGAAATTTAATATAATATATAGGTTACATGTAACGATATTACAAATATATAATCATTTTTATACTATCTTTATGAACATACAGTCAGTGGCGGCTTGTCCTAATGGGCTGCGGGGCTGCAGCCCTCCCTGTATATTATTTTTTTATTCCTATATTCGTCTTTTACAGATGTATAAATGCAATACATATTTTGATTCTTGTATGTTGTATTGTGCTGATGACGTTTTCGTGTTTTGTACACGAGAACATACGTACTATTTTCATTTTCGTCGTTGCAGCCTCTCCACTACAAATTTTCACGAGCCGCCACTGACATGCATACCTATCCCTCGATTTACACGGTACTTTTTTTACACGTTTTCGCTTTTACGCGATTTTACATTAAAAAATATACAATTTTGATTTACACGTTTTTCTCAGGAACCTATCTACCGTGTAAATCGAGGGATAGGGTATTCAAACTGAAAAATAAAAACTATAATGTATAATTTTAAAAAACTGATAATATTTTCTAATATAAATAATGAATCTTTAGATATTATTTTGCACTTTCATGTATTAATTAGGAAAAGGTTCTTATAAAATCATTTATTTGTTTCAGATACGCTCTAATACGACTCATAAATGGGAAAAAATAGAATATTCGCCTGATGGCGGTGAAGCAACGACCCGAACCGTATCGCGACTGCGCCCAGTCTCTACCCCTCGACATTCTGTGAGTCTCGCTTTATTATTTACCCATTTCGTTTCATTTCTGTTACAATTTATATGTCATATGAGAAGAACCGAACGTTCCGCAAACTTGCTCGTGACACTGCGGCGTGTATCTAACAGTTTTCTTTCCATTATCGTTTCGAAAACAAGTGCTAGTTTTGCAATGTCGGTGTCGAATTGCTTTTGAAGCATGCTGGTATGTATTTGTGAATCCTTTGAAACGGAAGATGTCGGCTCGTTTGCAAACCTGATTAACTTTGCTTCGATGCTCTATATTTTCATGTGCTCTTCGATGAATTGCGACACACGATACTGTTTTTGATCCGGTTTTTCGTTGGAAAACTTCAGCGAATAATTAAAAGGAAACGCGCATTTACTTTGATTTTTTTTATTAAAGTAACATCGATATACAGTCTTGCGCAAATAAAAAAAATTACAACTAAATTAAGTACGTAAATGCTCTTTTATAGTGCAACATCGGTGGATCAGTGCGTATAAGCGAACAAACACTGGACTTAACATTGTTCCAACGTATTATATGTATGTACGAGGACGTTATGAATTTCTGCTTTTGATCCGACGTCTATCCCGTGCCCAAATATGCAAACGAACGGATTTGTGGCGTTTTATTCGGATATCCTTTGTCCGATGGGCTGAATAGTCAATTCGTGGACCTAAAAAAATATAATATTCATAAAAATAATAATACTTTAATTTTTTTATATTATTAAATGTTCAGAAATTTTTCAATATTGAAAAGCACCTGAACATTGGGCCTTGTGCTAAGCACGTACAACACAGCATCTGCAACGTCCTCCGGTTGTATTTGCTTGAAGTAACTCGCATCCCCATTCAGTTGCCCACTCATTCCCAATACGTTCGTGGAAAACGTGCGAGACATTTCAGTATCCACAGTTCCGGGACTTATGCTCTGAAAATAGCAAATTTTGATTGCATTAGAACCACTCCAAATTCTGCTCTACTATCTTCCGACTCACTGTCACTTTGATCATGCTTTTGAGTGCCATCAACTCGATCCTCAACGATTCCGTCAGTGCTGTGAGTGCGTGTTTGCTAGCCGGATACATACCCAGAGGTGTGCTGGGGAGGAAAGGGACACTGTGTCCCGCTAAGCTGGAAAAACATAATACACAATTACTATGTGTGTCTCGGATGAAATTCGCTTAAGTTTAAATCACGTAGCGGCTAACAAAAGCGACGCAATCGTGTCGCGCTTAAAAGTTCGGGAAACTGTGCGCCTCCGCTGAAAGTTTGTCGTTTTAGCGAGTGCACACGAAAGTTTACTCGCGTGTACCGCATGCAACTTTGTATCGATTTTAGAAATATTTTTACAGAAAAAAACAATATCATTGAAAATTATATACAGTCTACATAATGTCAATTATAAGATAAAGACACCTAATGTAATTTGGGTACGATTTAACTATACATTGAAAAAGTATAGATACGAATTACTTGTGAATTAGAATAATATATGATGTGCATTATTTTTGGTGCATTAAAGAATCTCATTTTGAGCATCATTTTATTTGCAATGTGCAATAAAAAAAATAGTTGTGCATATAAAGTGAGCATTAAAAAATATGAAATAAACAATAGAATAAATAGGTTTGAGCATTGAAATGATCGAGAGATGTCAAAGATGCCAGAGTAAAGTCTTCCTTCATAGACAATACAATACAACTGTTAACTATCAACGTTTCCTTTTATTAAAATTTTAATTTAATTTAATTTTAATCACATTTTAACAAATTGGTCCATTTTTATTCTATTGTGAAATTTATGAATAATGGACGTGTGATTGGTACAATATTTCACATGGAATGCGCACATAATTTTTTTCAATACACACTAATTTTATTAAACTCTCAAGTTAAATGTAACTTATTTTATAAAATTTACGTTTAAATTATCCCCATATAATACTCCGACCATACCACAACAATCCACTCAAAGCACCATTGTCAAAATAAAATCCCCAATTACAAAAAGTCCGAATCCACTCAAATCGAATCAACATCCAAAACGGCGATGCATTACCGATCCGCCTACCAAACACCAGTCGATCAGACCCAAGCTAGTTTAGTTAACGAAAAGCATCCAGGTGCTTACGACACTGCGATTGAATTAACTCTCCCGTTCCCGGGGGACGATCCAATCCGAACAGGGCCGGACTGGAGGATCACCGAAAACACAAAGAGTGGCCTAAATGTGCCTACCTGTTGATGTGAATTACGTGGCCTGAGTCCCCTCGCCTCCTCATCGAGCTGACCGCCTCCCTGGTGCAGAGGCTCAGACCGACCACGTTGGTGTTCATCACCGTTCGCCATTCGTCCACGTTGCCGGCTGCGAAAATTGATTCCATTATTCTCGAAGGTGGATTGAGTGTCTCTTTGATCTGTCGTTTTGGTGTTTCTCGACTTTTTTCGGGAGGGTTTTCCGAGCGGTCGTTATAGGGGGGAGGATGAGGATGGATTGGGGTTGTGTTGTGTTTTTATTGGGGTGTTGATGGTATTGGAGTGTAGTTTGGTGGATGTTGTGGTGATTGATTTTATTATAGTATTTTGTTGTTGTGTCGAAATGTGTCGTAAAGAACGTGCCGATGGCGATACTGTTAAATTATTATTTTTTTTAATGAAAATTCTTATAGATTATGTTGCGTTTTTATTAGGGTGTTAATAGTGTCGGAGTGTAGATTGGTGGATGTTATGGTGATTGGTTTTATTATTTGATTTTTTTGTTGTATCAAAAATTTTCCGATGGTAATACTATGATTTTTTTTATATAATAATTCTTATGTATCATATTTACAAACTAAATTCATAACCCGATTTCAAAAAGTTTACGATTGATTTATGTCAATTTTGATATTTAGAATCAATGTGAGTTTTTTTATTATATTTTAATATTCAACACGAATTTTGTATTAATTAATCTGAGTCGCTTTTAGTACATTTTCCGCCATTCCAATTAGGAACAAATGAAACAGATACATGAAAAATAACAATAATGAGACGAAATCTGAGAGAATACAAAAGTACGTTTTGCGGAAACAGCGGCAAAGATACTCAGAATCACTTTTATTTATTTTCTGATGAAAAAAAAATTAACGAGCACCCGCCAAAAAACGCTCTTTCATCCATCCCATCACACCGATACGGGGAAAAAATGAGCGGAATCGAGGGGGATTTTCAATTAAATGTTTAAAAAAAAAAATAAAAATACAACGAACTCAGCAACGGGGAAGGAATCATTTGTTTTCCCATATATCCCGCGCAGTTAACGAGGACGTCTACCCCTCCGAAGCTCGTTTGTATCCACCTGAAAGCAGCCAGGATATCTTCTTCCTTCGTCAGGTCACACCTGAGACCTCTGATCATTCCTCGGCCTTTAACTGTAATGTTCAATTCCTGCAAAAGTAAATAAATTTTATAAGTGAATTAATTTAATGTGATTTCAATATCGTCCATACTATTTTTTGTGAAACTACTAATTTAATTTGTTTATTTAAGTTTCGTTTCATTGATTACCTTTTAGTTACGTTGAATAACTAATAAAGTTAAATTTAAAAAAATACAATTTAATGACAAAATAATTTTTAAATTACATAAAAGCGTGTACTCATTATATAACCACGGAAATTCTTTACTCGCGTAATGTTAAAAATCGCATTTTGCTATCATTTTATAATTCCATGATTATAAAACTTGACATTGAAATGCATGTTTACTGTGCAGAAATAAATACCGCACTTTGAGTAAACAAAGATAATGAATATTGCGCTAATTACTGTGAACTGAATTCGTTGATTATATGTGTAAAATGAAATAACGCATGCAGAGTTCCGTGAATTTTGTTTAGCATTGTTTTTGGAACGTTTTCAGCTTTACTAACTTTTAATTAGTGCATTTACACTTTCGGTGCGCAATGTGAAATTGTTTGAAATTGCAGTCGACATATGCGGTTGTGAAACTGAAATGCGTAATTAACTGACGATTTTCAATTGATTGATGATTTTTTAATTAAGGACCACTCTGAAAATAGCCAATTGTTTTAGTTTTCAAATAAAACAATAGAAATGAATAACACGAGTCATTGAACCCGAAAATGCTTTCTCGAATTCGTGGATCTTCCCACGTACATATGTTAGTAATGCAACCTTTCTCCAGCGAATTGCATCGACCGAGTTTCCATATTTAGAATGTTAGCAAACAGAACGGTGACATGAAAAGTCGCTGATCTTTCGTAATCCGATGATGTCATTTTTGATTAGAGCATTGTTTGCGAAAGCAGTAAATTTGCAACGATCAACCGTCAGCTGACTTTCGCATGCGCAAAGTATACACCGTTTTCTAAAAATATTGAATAAATATACATACTTTCTATAAACATTCACTTTGATCTTCAACATTATTTGATACACGATGAAAATTCAACATAACGTTTAAATTTTTTCTAGTATGTTTACAGTCAAACTAAAAATGTAAATGAGCCGTCGAAAAAAATTCATTTAGTATTCTATCCAAAAAATGCGACTGGTTTACGCCAGCCGTATGACGTAGCCCTCAAAATTTTGTACTATGACGTCATTTTGTGTCACTCACCTGTATTTTTTCTTGTCTCCTCGCCAAACCGACAACTTTCATCCCATGATCAGCCAAAGTTACCGAAATCTTAGCCCCCATACCACTGCTGGCTCCCGTCACCACGGCGATTTTCCCCTGCCATCGTTCCATGGCGAAATCGATAATACGAATCAGCTGTTCAGCAGACTCAAAATTTTATTTTATTTATATTCCCCGATGCGGTCCGCTTTTTATGTGCACGTTCCGTTTCAGCTGAAACGACGCGCCTTATTGAATTATCTGATAAGGCGCCGCAAAGCCGGAGCGATCTACAGTCGCATCGCGTGAGCGAATTTTGCGGAGCAACGAAAAAATATATATAAAACACGGACCCCGTAATAATTTTATATATACTGTTTATATTGTGTGTATGAAAAGGGTAAAAAAAATGAAAATAGTTCACGGAAAGCGACTTTGTTTCGGAACGTTTCGGTACATTCGCGTGTCCGTCGCGAAGCGCTTTCGGCACTAGACTGGCTTTTTTTCGTTTCGGTCGTACGTGAAATTTCAGAAATTATGTCAGCGGATTTATAAAGCAGCGTGATGTAATCGAGGGAATGGTTCTTTAACTGTGGGGCGTGTTCGGACTAGTGTCGGTTAATTTTTGAGATCGATATGTGTTTAGATGTTAAGTGAGTTTTTGGTGAGTTAGAATCTTTTCTCATTATTTTGTTCAAAAAGTTTTCCGGGATCAATCTTCAAATGGGTTGAATATGTATTATTAATCTAAATCTTTTTGCATTATTTCTCTTTCGAGATATTTGACGTTTGAGAATCAGTGGAAGGTCAGTGGTAGTGATCGATACGCAAGTCCCAATATTGCGGTATTCTTAATTGAAGTTTTTCATCATTTTATTAGTCTGCTTTGTTTTCACTTACAATTAGTATATTTCGCATCCTTTAGATCATAATAATAACAGTCATTATGCATGCAAAGTATTTATTTTCATTCGTTGTGTCACTTCCTGTTGCTTCTATCAGCACAACAATACGGTGCATAAAATGTTGTACAAATATCGTATGATTTTATTGCGAATTCAATTATTTAATATGATGGATATGTTTTCATATTCATAACAAAATATTCTTGTATTTTTAGCATTTGTTTACAAAATAACAAATGGATTTGTTTTGAGTACAAAAGTAGTATATGTACAGTAGTATATGTATAGAAAGTAGTGTATGATGTAGTAGTAGTAGTAGTGTATGTAGGTATCCCCCGATTTACGCGGTACTTGTTTTACGCGATTTCGCTTTAACGCGGTCAAGCAAATAAAATATTTTTTTATTTATTAATTAATTAATTAAAATATTGCATAACGACATCTATTTAATAAAATAAAAATTATTTAGTAAGATAAAAATAACGGTCAGAAATCGATACGTCAATATCTATGACCGTTTTTTTTCCCTTCCCCCGTCTCCCGGTTCCCCTTTCCTTAAGCAGTACACCACGCTAATTAGTCTGAGCTTTGTTTTTGTCGCGTAAGCGTATCGCAATACTTTCTCGCGTGATTTTTTACATACAATTAGTAAAAATACTTGCATATTATTTGTTTTTTTTTTTCATTTGTAGTATATTTTCAATAATTATCATACATATTTTTAATACAGCCCTACTAGCTTTTGACGTCTAAAATTTACGCAAATTTTTGTAATTTTACCTAAATTTTATTATTTTAAGTAATAATTCATATTATAATATAAACATAATGTAGATCCGTGTTTATGAATATACCAAACATAATTACTAAATAAAAAAAAATATTTGAAAATTTTTATTTCGTTTTTTTATTTAAATTTACCTTTATATTTTGTTACACTTTTATACGCGATTTCCGGAACCAATCATCCCATTTAGTATAAACTTCATGTCTCAATTTACGCGTTTTCTTTTTTCCCTGGAACCTATCTCATTTTTTTGTATGGGTGCATACACTTTTTTTACGCGATTTCAATTTACGCGGGTTTTTGCGGAACGAATCAACCGCGTAAATTGGGGAATACCTGTATATATTAGTGAAATTATTATTATTTGGTGAAATTTATTACGTGAGTAATTTTAATCATTTTTAATCATTGATGATAAAAAATAATACAATTTTTTTTTTATGAAGAAATATTTATTATTGATTAATTGATTAATTGATTATTTTATAATAATAAATGATAATGTGCAATTATGCATGCTTGTAAATTTTGGACAATTATTTTTTTCATACTAGAACTTGACCAACTGGTTGAATAGTCAATTCAGCAATCTGAAAATAAATAATAATAATTACTTAAGTGATATCTACACAATATCTAGCTTAACAATTTCACCTATCTAACATATTCACTAACAATAAATCATTGACCGTTAAAATGATTTCGCTCCCATTGAAATATCTTTATAAAATAATTTTTTTACCCAACGCTAGATGTCGTTTGTCATTATTGAAAAAAATAATTTTCATGTGCATTTCGATTTAAATCGAATTTCATTCATAAAATTAATTCCAAAAATAATATTTACATTATTTTGTATTTTAAATTAATCTGTATTTTTATTTTAACTACCTGCACACGAGGTGATGTGCTCAAAATATACAAAATCGCATCTGCAACATCATTTGGATCTAAACACTGATCTGGTAAGGGCCCCTCAAGGAGCGTCGGATCGAATGGCGTCCCTTCCATTTCGGCATGCCCTTTCAACACCATTTCCGTGTAAACCGTCCCAGGGCTGATATTCTGAAAATTAAATGTTTGATATAACAATATTGGTATTTTTTATTTTATATTCCATTTTGGCATTCGTATAATAAACACTAACTGTGACTCTTATTTTGCTTTTTGCTTTTAATAATTCGTTGCTGAGAGATTTTGACAGAACTGTTACTGCGTGTTTGCTTGCTGAGTACATTGCGAGATCATATGTGCGTGGAACAGATTGTCCAGAAATACTGAAAATTTATTTAATGAGTTTAAAAAATCCACTAAATATTATCATAGAAATCATGCAAGAAAATCAGATATTTTCTTCAATTCAAATATATATTCAACTTCATTTATTTATTTTACTTGCCTGCTTATATTTATAATAACTCCATTATCTCCTCTCTGTCTCATAGTTTTCAAGGCTTCTTGGGTACATATACCCACACCTAAAACATTCACCTCCATCATAGTTTTCCATTTTTCATAGTTTCCATCTACAAATATGTGAAAATCAAATTAATTATTGTATCAAAATTAAAAGAGTAAATCTATCTAAATTACTTGAGATTGCATCAAATGTGCCACTCCCCGCATTGTTGACCAGGACATCGATCCCTCCCAATGTCTCATTTACCCATTGAAACACGGAAATCACTTGTTCTTTGACAGAAACATCGCAAGCCTTTGCATGGATTTTACCATTCGTTGTTTTCGTGGCTAATTCCTAACAATAAACAATATTATATTACATGAAAATATAAAAAAATCACAAATTTAAATTATATATTCATAAATGTTTACTCAACTCTTATTCTATCGACTCTTCTCGCAAGTCCAACTACTTCATATCCTTTGGAAGCTAATGCCAAACATATTGCTGCTCCGATTCCAGAACTAGCTCCGGTGACTAAAGCGACCTTCTTCAATGGTGACGCCATGACGACTGTTTTTTTGTTGAGCCATTATGCTATCCCTTGCATATATGTGGGGAGAACGTATACAGAATGACCCGAACAAAATGATCCACTTTCAAAATAGTTTTGGTTTTATACCCGAATTAAACCAAAAATATCGAATTAATTAAAATAACTTGAATTGTCTGTTTATTCGTTTATTCATTTATGTACACAGAAATACAATCTTACCACCCCGGCGTAACAAATTTTACCCCAAAGTCTAATCATCTAACAAACTCTCATTTTTTTGGGTCAAATGGTTAAATATTCGTCTGAAACGATGGAGCAGATGTTAAAAAAAAAAAAACGGGACCCTACCCTAGCCTACCTGGGGTTTGAACCGTCATCGTCATATTGATAGTTCATGGAATCTAACTTTTGTTAGCATCAGGGGATGGTTTCAAAAATTTTATTATGTTTAACAATAAGAATAGAACTGTTGAAAAATATTGAAAATATCTATTTTCTTCTTTTCCAAATAACTATAACTGTCATTTACAATTAGTGACGATCAAATTATTTAAAAATAAATCGACATAAAACCGGTCGACAATGATGATGATGATGATGACTCATATTAATATTTGACGCTCTTTATATATGACGATTTTTTATATATGTATTTCGAAAGTTGAACTATTTTTGTGCAATCCGGTATAATCGTATTATCTCGGTGATAAATTTATTTATAATTTATATTTATATTACAAGTAAATAATAAAATAATTCGGTACGAGGTTGGCTCTTGGATAAGGAATATAGCCTAACTAAACAGACCCTCAATATTTGATGATGAGACCTTGTTCTGCAGTGGATAACTAACGGGTCGATATTGACGATAACAAATAAAATAATAATTTAGATTACATGACCCGTAAATTTTATGTACCTATGTCTTCTAATAGGAAATTAATCTAAGTTCAAAAAATTGTTTATTAATGATATGTTGATGATGATGATGATTGATGATGCCTAACTAATATTTTTTATTATATTTATGAGAACACAAAATTGAAAAATTCTCAGTTGCATTATAACATACGTTATATACGTATACGTCTTGTTCTTGTATTATCATCATAATTAACAACCTATTATAATAGTTATCCACTGCAGAACAAGGTCTTATCAACTAGTATTGTGTTCAACTAAAATTTGTAAACATGAAAGAATATTAATTGAATCTGTTCAAATAATTTTTCAAAAATTAACTCTATTATGACTTTTATATTTTTATCACAATACATATTTACATAAATATCACTATCGTCGTTCGTTATCAATAAATATGGGAAACACTATTTCTAATAATAACATGATGATGATGAATAAACTTTAGACCTCAAACCTCAAATATAATCTTATCATTTGTTTCATTTGAAATTTTGTGATTTTTTTAATTATTTCAAGTTTTTGAGATCTCAAAAACTTCGACTATTTTCGAATAAACATTTTTTATTGAAATAAAACCATTTACAAAATATTAATTCTGAAGTGATGAATAATAGAAAAAAATCATAATAATATGAGGAATTTTATTTAAATTTTATATTTGTTTGACTGTAAATTACTACAATTATATTCAATTTAAATTGCTTGATTTGTAGAAAATTTTTTCATAATCTGTTATATTTGAAAAAACATCTTATTTTTTGTATCACTCATGGTTCGATAGTTAGCTCACTTATCTGAAAATCCAAAATACACAAATAATAATTGGACAATTTACCGGAAGCATTATATTTATAAATATAAATATATATTGTATTTAATATATTTTAAATACATTTTTGAATACCTTCACACGAGTCGGAGTACTCAAAACGTATAGAATTCCATCCACAATATCTTGCGGGATCAGGCTATTTTCAGGCATTTCTCCTCTTTTGATAGCTTCTTCGAGATTCCATCCTTGATCATTGTTAAATTTCGTAAACATTTCAGTGAGAACTGCTCCTGGACTCAGGTTCTGAAAAATATTATGTTATGTTATTATTACGGATCTCTAAAGTTGTAAATAAATAAATGAATGAAATGTGTAATACGCACCGTAACTCTTATTTTGCTCTTCGACTTTCTTAACTCGTTAGCTAAGAATTTGGACATAGCAGTTAACGCATGTTTACTTGATGAATATATACCGATATCAAATGGATGAATCATATGTCCGGCGAGGCTGAAATAGATTTTAGTAAAAAAAGTGATAATATTTTCAATAATATATTTTTTTAATTACATACCTATTGATGTTGATAATGTTACCATCATCTCCTCTGTTTTTCATAGTTTTCAAAGCTTCTTGCGTACAGAGGGTAACACCCAACACGTTCACATTATAAACTTTTTTCCAATCCTCAAATTTTCCATCTGATCAAATAAAACATATAAAACATATAAACTTATAAACATTTCAATTCAAAAATATATGTTTACTCACTCGAAACACCTCCAATTTCTAAAGTTCCAGCATTATTGATGAGAACATCTACGCCACCAAATGTATCGTTGATCCATTTGAAGGTTTCCAATACTTGTTCTTCAACAGTCACATCGCAAGCTCTAGCGTGTATTATTTTATCGGTTTTCGATGCTAGTGCCTTTAAATCAATACAAATATTTAATGACCCGTACAATGTGTTTCAAAATATAAAAAAAAATTATACTCAACTGTTATTTTGTCAACTCTTCTTGCCAATCCGATGACTGTGTAGCCTTTTGAAGCCAAAGCCAAAACAGTCGCTGCTCCTATTCCAGAGCTGGCTCCGGTAACCACTGCCACTTTCGCATTTGTTGAGGATTCCATAGTTGTTGGTTTTACTATTTCCAAACAGATTATGATGCTTCAGCTGTCCGATATCGTGTATTTATAAAGCACGCGTTATTGTTTTATAATACCACATCCTATCTAGAATATTATATACCTTATCAAATTTTGAGATTATCTTGTGTGGTTTTAATTTTGTTTAAAAAAAATTTGCTATTGTTATTGAATTATACAGTTTATGAATTGTGGTCATTCGAACATAAGATAATTTTTTATAAGATGAAAACTTTAAATTATATTTTCCATCGTGGTATTTAAAAAAATCTTTTTTTTATATTGATGAAAATCCACAATTTAAAAATCATAAGAATTGACTAATTCGATAATTTGTCGATTTTATGCTCGATTGCTTTTGAGGCTATTTATTATACATATGTAAAGATATCCCAAAATTCACACAATAAGTAATTTTGATAGAAAACACTGGTTTATAATTAAAAATTGTAATTTTTTTTATTGATTCATACAGTATACACTATACAGTATAGGGTTTCATATGGAATAGCATATCGGGTAAATGGATTTATTGGCACGTATGCGCTTTTTTGTTGAAATTTTCCACGAATTTTTTTCATAAATGTTGTTGAATTTTGTTGATATAGTGTTCAATTTCCTCCTTCAAGGTATGGGTGGTCATGGGCTGGTTGGCATACACCTTAAACTTCAAAAACCGCCAAAGGCGTTAAATCGCATGATCCGGATGGCCAATTCTGATCACAAAACGAAAAATAACACGACCAGGAAATTAATCGTGCAGTAATTAAATTATTTCACGGGTTGTATGGCATGTGCCACCGTCTTGTTGAAACCACATATCGCCCACACCCACATATTGCAATTTAGATTTTCTGGACCCCAAATGCGACAATCTTGTCTATGAGTCTGTGTTTTCTATCAAAAATACTTATTGCGTGAATTTTGGGACACTTTACAATGTCGCATACACTTCAGAAATGTATTCCATAACAATTGCGACTTTGGAAATTGTTTAAAAGTTAATGCAAAAATTTGTTGTAATATATTCAACGCCCTTTTTCAAGCTTTTTATTATTACAATTTAGTTTTCAAAAAAGTTGATTGTGACATTCACATGTGAATTGTAGATTGTTTTCACTTATCATGCAATGCTTTTAGATAAAACCATATTTATCAGCATCACCACTAAAAAATACATTGTAACGCGTATCGATAAATACAATTTATCAAATATTTATGAGTAACAAACAAAATAAATGATTCTCCGTATTGAAATTTACTTATTTATTTTATGGTTAAAATATTTAATTTTTTTTTAAATTATTTTAGTAAAAATATAATATGTTCTCTAATGAAAAATTGTAAGGCTCAAAATTAAAAATTTATCGTCAATCCAGCATTTATACTTATTATAAAAACTAATTGTATAGGACAACGATTTTCTATCACAAACTAACGATGCTATGAAAAATAACTTAATAAACGGTAGGTTAATAAAAGCGTATTCTTTGTTTCTTCAAAATCAAACGACTTTTTAAATATTTTGTCAATTCTTATACAATATTCGATAGTTAGGAAATTTCAAAATCTCATTCCGCGACAAATCTCGTTTGAAAAATGCGTTTCATTGTATAATATACTATGTAACTATGTATACATTACTATACTGTACATGTTACTTGCGATATGAAATTGAAATAAATATATATACAGGTTACGTTACAAAGGTCTCCTTAAAGGCTTGAAGAGATGATAGGTCTTTGTTATTTAGAACATATTAAACCAAACATACCTTATGTTAGTCCGAAGTATCATAGTTTTCAAGTTGTTATTATTATTTTTTTGATTTTTAAAAAAAAAATCCAAAATTTCGCACTTGCTACAACAATAATTTTCAAATGAAAGATAACTTTGGTAAACTTTATTTCTATATTTTTTCACTACATATTTAATCCTTAAGTAGAAATACAAAAATCTATATCAGCAAAAAAGTACAGATTAGTTATCATAAAATTACTAAAGTAAAGGAAAACTAGAGTTTTTTGATATTTCTTATTTGAAAAAAAAATGAAGCCCAAAATTTTCAAATGTTTTTAAAACCCTTTCGATTGATGTATCAAACATACAGTTATCTAACTGATTTTTAAAATTAGGGTGCAATAACGAAACCGAAAGACGAAATTTTTGAGCTCTCTGCGTACATATCGTTGAGGGCTGTATACAAAATAATTAGTTGCAATTCTTAAAATATTTAATAAACTTTAAAGAATATTGTTGAAAATATTTTAACAATTATGGAAAGGTGGACATGTACCGAAATATGACTTGAGTTAGCGTGGTAAGGTATAGCCTAGCAGGTGTCGGCAACCTTTTTTGGTTATGGGTTAGAAGCAACCAGAATGTGACATTTATGAAGATGTTAAACTTTATTTTTTTTAAATTTCTATGAAATCAATTTATGTTTTTTTCACCAATATTTTTCAAATTTTTTTAAAAATTATTTATCCCAAAACACAAAATTTTTCAAAATCGGTCACGGGTCCTCAAAATAGACCAGGCCCTAGGAATTTACTCCCTCTTAACGGCCCTGCCCATGGAACAAGAATTTTTCTATAGTTTTTTTCCATATT
Source organism: Hydropsyche tenuis (assembly GCA_009617725.1). Classification (NCBI taxonomy): domain Eukaryota; kingdom Metazoa; phylum Arthropoda; class Insecta; order Trichoptera; family Hydropsychidae; genus Hydropsyche; species Hydropsyche tenuis. The sequence goes on along the minus strand of VTON01000021.1, from coordinate 1,205,316 downwards.
CGAATATTCCTAAATAAAATGTTGAAAAAAAAATTTTGGTACTTACAAAAAAAAATTACCTTAACCAGTCGGTGACCCACGGGTCATAGGTTGCCGTTGACTGGCCTAGGCTATCGAATTTGTCTGATAAGACCTTGTCCTGCAATAGATTACTAACAGGTTGCTAATGATGATGATGATGACTTGAATTTAACTAAAATTATCGAATTAATTAAAATAACTTGAATTATCTATTATATTTATTTATTCATGTACACACACCACGGCATATCAAATTTTACCCCAAAGTCGTCATGGTGGCCAAATCAATAAATCATATCAATATCGGGACAGTAAGGAGGACCAATCAAACGCGCGTACCGCACTGGTATACCGATCGCCGAAGAAAGTTTGTTATTGTTGTCACAAACATACATAATTTGTATGGCAGACAGAGAATTAAATCGGAAACATTTTTGGAATTGCCTCGTCTAATGAAAGATTTAACTCATTTTTCAACCTTTTTATTAGCTTGTTCTGACGCACACCGTTGTTTATTTTTCGTTCAAAAGGTTGGTCTGTCTGAAACGATCGAGCAGATGTTAAAAAAAATGGGACCCTAGGCTAGGGCCCCATTTTTTTTATACCGCCCTACTCTAGCCTACCTGCGATTCAAACCATCATCGTTATATTAATACCTAGTTCGTGGAATATAACACAGCATCGGAGGCTGGTTTCAAAAATTTTATTATTATTAAAATAGACTGTTGAAAAATATTGACAATTTCTATTTTATTTTTTTCCAAATAAATTTAAGTGCCATTTTAGGATGATTAATTAATTTAAAATTAAATCAAATTAGCTTTTTTCGCTACATACTCAAACATCAAATTAAAAAATTTTCAATTGGATTATTTCATAATTCTTGTTCTTGTAACGTCATCATCATTAGAAACCTATTAGTTATCCACTGCAAAACAAGGTCTTATCAACTATTGTGACAGATTCATGTTCAACTAATGTTCTTAAATATGGAAAAATATTAATTGAATCTGTTCAAATAACTTATCGAAAATGAACTCTAGAACTCTACTATGACTTTTATATTTTTATCACTATAAATACATATAATATTATAATATATAAATATCACTATCATCGTTCGTTATAAATAAATATAAGAAATATTATTTCTAATAAATTTCATTGTCAGACCTAAAACCTCATAAATATAAAATTATCATTTGTTTTATAAAAAATTTTGTGACTTTTAATTATTTCAAATTTTTGAAATCTCAAAAATCTTGACTATTTTCAAATAGCCATTTTAAATGGAAATTTAAATATTTACGAAATATTAATTCTAAAGTGATGAATAGTTATTTCTGTAGATGTCTCTTATGTTTTTTTTATTTCTTGAAATATTTATTTTTGCATAAGAATATTAATTTACATATACATACATATTATGTATATTTTCTTAGGATCATATTATTCATAGAAATAATTTTTCATGAATATGATCAGATAAGTTATTCGAATCTAATGGAGAAAATAAAAATGTTGTTCGTTTGGAAATTTTAATATTAATTTTAATCGTTTATAAATATCGAAAAGAAACCCACCATCCCGCCTGTTACATGCACCGCACTCTATGCCACCTTCCTGAGCCGACTTATGTTAGTTGAGCACCAGCAACAATAGGCGAAACTACGGGCGCCACATTTACATTAACTGGGAACTCTATATATAATTTATCTAATTGTAAGCAATCTCGAAGGATTGCGGAATGCCGTAAAGTGATGAATAATAAAAAAAATCATAATAATATTTGAAATTTTATTTAAATTTTATATTTGTTTCACTGTAAATTACTATTTGTTAAAATTATTTGGTTTGTAGCAAAATTTTTCATAATCTGTTATATTTGAAAAAACAACTTATTTTTTCAATCACTCATGGTTCGATAGTTAGCTCACTTATCTGAAAATCCAAAATACGCAAATAATAATTGAACTATTTACCTGAAGCATTATATATTATATATATAAACAGTGTCGTAGCAAGCCATTGGCAATTGGGCAAACGCCAAGGGCGCGTGACTTTTGGGGCGCCAAAGTCGCCCTCCGTTTTATTTAAGTGATTAATTTAAAACAATTTAGATGTTTTCCACGGGAAAAAATTTTTGGGGTCCGAATAATTTTGAGAAGTGCCGAATATCGAAAAAAATCTTTCCGAATGTTAGCGTGAAATAATTTCGCGTGAAGCTAACTTCACGCAAAATTATTCATCAAACAACGATAGGTTGGGTTAGGCTTGGTAACAAATTCGCAAAGATATTTCCAAATGTTGGGTTCATTCACGCGAATTTATTCATCAAACAACGATAGGTTGGGTTACGCTTGGTGAGAAATTTGCGAAAATTGCGGAAAGTTGGGCTACATTAATGCGTTGAGCTTTTTTTAAGGGAAAATTTTTTTGGGGTTCGAACACGATCGAATAGTGACGAATAATTTTTCATTTGAAAATTATGAAATTAAAAAATTATTTTTGACCAGCTTCCCTATGGAAAAAAAAATTTTTCCAGCTCCCCCTTGGAAAAAAGGGGGCATCAAATTTTATATTTGCCAAGGGCGCCAAAAAAATTGCTACGGCTCTGTATATAAATATAAATATATGTTGTATATAATATATTTTAAACAAATTTTTGAGTACCTTCACACGAGTCGGAGTACTCAAAACGTATAGAATTCCATCCGCAATATCTTGCGGGATCAGGCTATTTTCAGGCATTTCACCTCTTTGGATAGCTTTTTTGAGATTCCATCCAGGAGTACTGCTGGTGCTAAGTTTCGTGTACATTTCAGTGAGAACTGCTCCTGGACTCAGGTTCTGAAAAATATTAGGTTTTTATTGCGGATCACTAAATTGTTAAATAATTTATTGAAATACGCACCGTAACTCTAATTTTGCTCTTCGACTTTCTTAATTCGTTAGCTAAGAATTTCGACATAGCAGTTAATGCATGTTTACTTGATGAATATATACCGATATCAAATGGATGAATCATATGTCCGGCGATGCTGAAATAGATTTGAATGAAAAAAGTGATAATATTTGAAATAAAATATATTGTTTTATTACATACCTATTGATATTGATAATGTTACCATCATCTCCTCTGTTTTTCATAGTTTTCAAAGCTTCTTGCGTACAGAGGGTAACACCCAACACGTTCACATTATAAACTTTTTTCCAATCCTCAAATTTTCCATCTGATCAAATAAATTCAACACGTATACAACATATAATTATAAACATTTCAATTCAAAAATATATGTTTACTCACTCGAAACACCTCCAATTTCTAAAGTTCCAGCATTATTGATGAGAACATCTACGCCACCAAATGTATCGTTGATCCATTTGAAGGTTTCCAATACTTGTTCTTCAACAGTCACATCGCAAGCTCTAGCGTGTATTATTTTATCGGTTTTCGATGCTAGTGCCTTTAAATCAATACAAATATTTAATGACCCGTACAATGTGTTTCAAAATATAAAAAAAATATTATACTCAACTGTTATTTTGTCAACTCTTCTTGCCAATCCGATGACTGTGTAGCCTTTAGAAGCCAAAGCTAAAACAGTCGCTGCTCCTATTCCAGAGCTGGCTCCGGTAACCACTGCCACTTTCGCCTTTGTTGAGGATTCCATAGTTGTTGGTTTCACTACTCGCAAACAGAATATGACGCTTCGGTTTTCCGAGGTCGTGTATTTATAAAGCGCGCGTTATTATTGAAAAATACCACATTTTACTTAGAACATTCTATATCTATATCGTAAAAAATTTTGAGAATATCCTGCGTGGTTTTAATTTTGTTTATAAAAACATTTGGTATTTTTATTGCAGTATAGAGTTTATGGTTTGTGGTCATTCAAGATAATGTTTTATAAGTTGAAAATATTAAATTATATTTTCAATCGTGGTTATTCAAAAATAGTTTTATTTTTTATTTTTTTGTAAATTTTATTAGTAAAAATACTATAAATAAAACATTTCAAGGCTCAAAATTTGAAATTGACTATTAATTCAATATTGAAACTGTGAAAACTAATTGTATAGGACAACGATTTGCTATCACAAACTAACGACGCAATAAAAGTTCACTTGATAAAAGGCAGGTTAATAAAATGTATTCTTTATTCCTACAAATCATACGAATATTTGAATATTTTGTCAATTTTTATATAATATTCGATTATTATGAAAATTTCGAAATCTTATCCGCGACAAATCACGTTTACAAAACGCGTATCATTATATACTACCTGTGTACTTGCGATATGAGATTGAAACACGAGGTCTGTCAGAAAAGTATCGCGACTTTTGTGTTTTTTCAAAAATTATTTATTTATTTATTTATCTATTTTTTCCCCTTCAAAGTAATCCACACCAGATATTATAAACTTATGCCAACGTTTTTTTCAATCCTCGAAGCACTTCAAAAAATCATTTTTTGTGATCTTGTTCAGCTCCTCCTTCGATGCCGTCTTTATCTCCTCAATCGTAGTGTTTCGTCGTCCTTTCGTGGGCCTTTTCAGTTTCGGGAACAAGAAAAAGTCACAGGGGGCCAGATCTGGGGAATACGATGGATGCGGCATTATTAATGTGTTGTTTTTGGCCAAAAATTCGCCCACAAAGCAACGATGTGTGAGCAAGGGCGTTATCTTGGTACAAAGCCAATTTTTGTTTCTGGCGGATTGCTTTGCGCAAATTGCGCATAACTTGCAGGTAATATTCCTTATTGACCGTTCTACCATGTGGCAAGAACTTATGATGCACCACGCCCCTGCAATCGAAGAAAAGTGTGAGCAAAACCTTCACATTCGACCGAAAATCGAAGACGAGCCAAAACACGTGCAAGCAAAGCAGCTGTCAAAAATTAACTGAACATTCAAAATGGCCCAACTTGCCGGCATATGCTAGAGACATAAGTGCCAACATAACAATACAAAAAATCGAAAATCGAATATACGTAACCCGCGGAAAATCAAAATTCGCGATACTTTTCTGACAGACCTCGTATATAATCGATTTGACCTTCGTTCGCAAATTACTAGCCCGTAAATATCTCTGTGATTTCGATTTTCATTCAATTGCTGCTCAGACGTAGCGTAATTCACTGTAGAGAATATTGCTGAAAAAAATAATAAACTAACAATTATGGAAAGGTGGAGCGGAAAAGTAGCCGTTGTAACAGGAGCGAGCATCGGAATTGGAGAAGCGATTGCTAAATCTTTGGCTAAAAATGGAATGATAGTTATTGCTTTGGCT